>OU896708.1:29850337-29871419 GCA_918026855.4 Phaedon cochleariae
CGACTACAGTGACCATATAAGACGACCTTGAAGGGATTATAACAGGTACAATAGGCGAATAAAGATACATCGACTTCATCGTTGTGCACACCATATCTCTCTATCCCATCATCTCACATGGACACTATTGAAGCAGACGAGTATGCAATGACCATATAAGACGACTCCCAAGCAGGTATCACGCACACAGCTCGCAGAACAAGAAACCTCGACTTCGACTATGTTTACACTGTAACTCTGCAGTAAAACATCTGGCTTGCATACAGTTGCAGCAGATACCACTGCAGTGACCATATAAGACGACTCTGGAACCGGGTATATAGCGAGTACAACAGGCAGATGGAGATATATCGACCACATCGTTGTGCACACTATATCTCTCTATCCTATCATCCTACATGGACTTTATTGAAGAAGACAAGTTTGCATTGACCATATGAGACGATTTCCAAGCGAATATAACGCACACAGCTTGCAGGACGAGAAACTTCGACTTTGACTATGTTTACACTGTTACTCTGCAGTCTTGAATCTGACATGCATACAGTTGATGCAGATACGATTGCAGTGACCATTCAAGACGACTCTGGAGGGTATATAGCGAGTACAACAGGCAAATGGGGATACATCGACTTCATCGTCGTACACACTAAATCTCTCTATCCTATAATCTCACATGGACACTATTGAAGCAGACAAGTTCTCATTGACCATATAAGACGTCTTCCAAGCGGGTATAACGCACACAGTTTGCAGAACAAGAAACTTCGACTTTGACTATGTTTTAAATGTAACTCTGCTGTCTTGCATCTGACATGCATACACTTGAAGCAGATACGATGGCAGTGACCGTATGAGACGACTTTGAAGGGTATATAACGAGAACAATAGGCAAATGATGATACATCGACTTCATCGTTGTGCACACTATATCTCTCTATCCTTTAATCTCACATAGACACTATTGAAGCGAACAAGTTCGCAATGACCATATGAGATGACTTTCAAGAATGTATAACGCACACAGCTTGCAGAACAAGAAACTCCGACTTCGACTATGTTTACCACTGTAACTCTGTAGTCTAGCATCTGACATGCATACAGTTGAAGGAGATATGATCATAGTGGTATGAGACACCTTTGGAGGGTATATAGCAAGTACAATAGGCAGATGGAGGAACATCGACTTCATCGGTGTGCACACTCAGTCTCTCTATCCTATCATTTCACATGGATACTATTGAAGCAGATGAGTTCGCGATGCCCATATGAGACGACGTCCAAGCGGGTATAACGCACACAACTTGCACAACAAAAAACTTCGACTACGACTATGTTTACACTGAAACTCTGCAGTCTAGCATCTGACATGCATACAGTTGAAGCATATATGATCGCAGTGACCATAATAGACGACTTTGGAGCGTATATAAAAAGTAGAATAGGCAGATGAAGATACATCGACTTCATCGGAGTGCACACTCTATCTCTCCATCATATAATCTCGCATGGATACTATTGAAGCAGACGAGTTCTCAATGCCCATATGAGACGACTTCTGAGCGTGTATAACGTACAAACCTTGCAGAACAAGAAACTTCGACTTCGACTATGTTCACACTGTAACTCTGCAGTCTAGCATCTGACATACATTTGGTTGATGCAAGAACGATTACAGTGACCGTATAAGACGACTTCGAGAGGAATTATAACGAGTACAGTAGGCAAATTGGAATACATCGACTTCATCGTCTTACACACTATATATCTTCATCCTATCATCTCACAGGGACACTATTGAAGCAGACAAGCTCGCAATGACCATACAAGACGACTTCCAAGTAGGTATATCGCACACAGCTTGCAGAACAATAAACTTCGACTTCGATCATGTTTACACTGTAACTCTGCAGTCTAGCATCTGGTTGGTTGGATCAGATATGATCGCAGTGACCATATAAGACGACTTTGGAGGGTATATAGAAAGTACAATAGGAAGATGAAGATACATCGACTCCATCGGAAAGCACTTTATCTCTCTAACGCAATGACCATATAAGACGACTTTGAAGGGGTATATAGCGAGAACAACAGGCAAATGGGGATACATCGACTTCTTCTTAGTACACACTATATATTCTCATCATATCATCTCACATGGACACTATTGGAGCAGACAAGTTCGCATTGACCATATGAGACGACTTTCAAGCTGGTATAACGCACACAGCTTGCAGAACAAGTGAGATCTACTCCAACTATGTTAATATTGTAACTCTGCAGTCTAGCATCTGACATGCATACAGTTGGATCAGATATGATCGCAGTGACCATATAAGACGACTTTGGAGGGTATATAGAAAGTACAATAGGAAGATGGAGATACATCGACTCCATCGGAAAGCACTCTATCTCTCTATCCTATCATCTCACATGGATACTATTGAAGCAGACGAGTTCGCATTGACCATATATGACGACTCCCAAGCGGGTATAACGCACACAGCTTGCAGAACAAGAAACTTCGACTTCGACTATGTTCACACTGAAACTCTGCAGTCTAGCATCTGACATGCATACAGTTGAAGCAGATACGATTGCAGTGACCGTATAAGATGTTTCTGAAGAGTATATAACGAGTTCAATAGGCAAATGGAGATACATCGACTTCAACGTTGTGCACACTGAATCTCTCTATTCTATCATCTCCCATGGACACTATTAAAGCAGACAAGTTTGCAATGACCATACGAGATGACTACCAAGCAGGTAAAACGCACACAACTTGCAGAACAAGTAACTTCGACGTCGACTTTGTTTACACTGCCACTCTGCAGTCTAGCATCTGACATGCATACAGTTGAAGCAGATATGATCGTTGTGACCATATAAGACGACTTTGAAGAGTATAAATCAAGTACGATAGGCAGATGAAGATACATCGACTTCATCGGTGTGCACTCTCTATATCTTCATCCTATCAACTCATATGGAAACTATTGAAGCAGACGAGTTCCCGATGCCCATATGAGACGACTTTCAAGCGGGTATAACGCACACAACTTGCACAACAAGAAACTTCGACTTCGACTTTGTTTACACTGTAACTCTGCCGTCAAGCATCTGACATTCATACAGTTGAAGCAGATACGATGGCAGTGACTGTATGAGACGACTCTGAAGGGTATATAACGAGTTCAATAGGCAAATGGAGTTACATCGATTCATCGGTGTGCACACTCTATCTCTATCCTATCATCCCACATGGATACTATTGAAGCAAACGAGTTCGCAATGCTCACATGAGAGCACACAACTTGCAAAACAAGAAACTTCGACTACGACTATGTTTACACATAAACTCTGCAGTCTAGCTTCTGGCGTGCATACAGTGGAAGCAGATATGATCGCAGTGACCATATAAGACGACCTTGGAGAGTATATAGAAAATACAATAAGCAGATGAAGATACATCGACTGCATCGGAGGTCACACTCTATATTTCTATCCTTTCATATTAGATAGATACTATCGAAGCAGACGAGTTCGCAATGCCCATATGAGACAACTTCTGAGTGGGTATAACGCACACAACTTGCAGAACAAGAAACTTCGACTCCGACTATGTTAACACTGTAACTCTGCAGTATAACATCTGGCATGCATACAGTTGAAGCAGATACGACTGCAGTGACCATATGAGACGACCTTGAAGGGATTATAACGGGTACAATAGGCGAATGTAGATACATCGACTTCATCGTTGTGCACACCATATCTCTCTATCCCATCATCTCACATGGACACTATTGAAGCAGACGAGTATGCAATGACCATATAAGACGACTCCCAAGCAGGTATCACGCACACAGCTCGCAGAACAAGAAACCTCGACTTCGACTATGTTTACACTGTAACTCTGCAGTAAAACATCTGGCTTGCATACAGTTGCAGCAGATACCACTGCAGTGACCATATAAGACGAATCTGGAGGGTATATAGCGAGTACAACAGGCAGATGGAGATATATCGACCACATCGTTGTGCACACTATATCTCTCTATCCTATCATCCAACATGGACTTGCAGTCTAGCATCTGACATGTATACGGTTGACGCAGATACGACCGCAATGACCATATAAGACGACTTTGAAGGGTATATAGCGAGAACAACAGGCAAATGGGGATACATCGACTTCTTCATAGTACACACTATATATTTTTATCATATCATCTCACATGGACACTATTGAAGCAGACAAGCTCGCAATGACCATACAAGACGACTTCCAAGTAGGTATATCGCACACAGCTTGCAGAACAATAAACTTCGACTTCGATCATGTTTACACTGTAACTCTGCAGTCTAGCATCTGGTTGGTTGGATCAGATATGATCGCAGTGACCATATAAGACGACTTTGGAGGGTATATAGGAAGTACAATAGGAAGATGAAGATACATCGACTCTATCGGAAAGCACTTTATCTCTCTAACGCAATGACCATATAAGACGACTTTGAAGGGGTATATAGCGAGAACAACAGGCAAATGGGGATACATCGACTTCTTCTTAGTACACACTATATATTTTCATCATATCATCTCACATGGACACTATTGGAGCAGACAAGTTCGCATTGACTATATGAGACGACTTTCAAGCTGGTATAACGCACACAGCTTGCACAACAAGTAAGATCTACTCCAACTATGTTAACATTGTAACTCTGCAGTCTAGCATCTGACATGCATACAGTTGGCTCAGATATGATCGCAGTGACCATATAAGACGACTTTGGAGGGTATATAGAAAGTACAATAGGAAGATGAAGATACATCGACTCCATCGGAAAGCACTCTATCTCTCTATCCTATTATCTTACATGGATACTATTGAAGCAGACGAGTTCGCAATGTTCATATGAGACGACTCCTAAGCGGGTATAACGCACACAACTTGCAGAAAAAGAAACTTCGATGTCGACCATGCTTACACTGCCACTCTGCATGCATACAGTTGATACAAGAACGATTGCAGTGACCGTATAAGACGACTTTGGAGGGATTATTACGAGTACAATAGGCAAATGAAGATACATCGATTTCATCGTTTTGCACACTATATATCCCTATCGAATCATCTCACATGAACACTATTGAAGCAGACAAAATTGCAATGACCATATAAGACGACTCCCAAGCAGGTATTACGCACACAGCTTGTAGAAAAAAAAACTCGACTTCGACTATGTTTACACTGCAACTCTGCAGTATAACATCTGGCATGCACACAGTTGAAGCATATACGATCACAGTGACTGTATAAGACGACATTGAAGGGTATATGACGAGTACAATAGGCAAATGAAGATACATCGACTTCATCATAGTACACACTATATCTCTTTATCCTATCATCTTACATGGACACTATCGGAGCAGACAAGTTCGCATTGACCATATAAGACGACTTCTAAGCGGGTATAACGCACACAGCTTGCAGAACAAGAAACTTTGACTAAGATAATGTTTACACTTCAAAGACTTATTAATCAATGTGTTTCCACACTCCATTCGGTTTTCCTTCCACAAATATTGCAATCAGGGATAGGTTAGTTCGTTAAGGATAAATAGTTTCTGAGTTTTGCCTAAGTACTTCGAAGATGAGAATTACGGTCGGCGTGGTTTGTGCTAGCGTACAGTATATTTAGTAAAATCGCAGCCAGGAAAGTAGTTGTTTTCTGTTGAATATACTGAGGAAGAATTGATAATTTCATCACATACCGAATGCGAATTCTCTGTGTATTTCTTTATATCTGAATAAACAGGTGCGGAAAAGTATGACTTTCGGCATTTGTTAGGTAAACTACATCTTCGTCTAAACTCGACAATGCGAAGATCAATTATTGTTTTATTGATTGTTCTATCTCAGATTCACAGAGGCTGTTCAAGAAACTGCTTAGGAACTAGTGATGAGTTTAGTTTTGACGAGTGGATATGGTCAATATCATGGAAAATTAGTCTTCAAGTTCTGAATGGTTGGAGATGACATTTCGAGAATTACACAGATTAATATTAGCTATGAGTATTCACACTCAGTTTTCATTCGTAGGTTACCCGATTTCATCTTCGAATTTTGTCCGCCCTATATCCTATTTTTATCTGGTGGCGCCTATGGTCCAAGGTCACCTGATATATTAAAGAAAATTATGTTGGAGTAGTTGCTGTTTCCAAGAATTTTGTATCTCTGATGATTACGGAGTTCACATAGTCGATATATAAACATCAAACTAATTCACCTAGTTGGTGATGCCACACTCACTTGCTCCTTGACATCTTTGGAACAACAGCGACCTCTCACTTGTTCATGAAAACTTCTACGGAAAATCTTCTTCAAACGTTCGGTTATCATTCTATCACTAGCAATACCATGCAGACAGACGAACTCGACAAAAAGCTTAGTACAGCACATCCATTTGTAGTCTATCTCGATATTTGTCGAACAACTCTATCAAAACTTCTTTGAAGTATTATCAAAAACTTCCAAAAGTTTTAATAAATTGGGATATTGCCTTTCGTGAGACCAACAAAAATTTGCACTTTCTGCCCCAAATCATTCCCTCTTTCAGTCTGAACGGTACACATAATATGTACCACAGATGCTGCAAAAATTCTGAGTCACTCTATTCGTTTCAAGCAAGCAGAAAATACCTCAATCCGATATTATAAGGTTATGTTCTCGAAAATTATTAATGGGACTGTGTATATTTCGTGAAATTTTGATGTTTCTTTGAAAAATATTTGTGATTGTTCTGTCATATAAACTTTGCGAAAACGTGTGGTCTATAAGGTGTGTAATAGTTGATCACATATGAATAATTTCAATATAGTACACATATATACCACTCGGTTTTTATTGTGTTATAGATAGGTACCGACAGTTTTGTAATTTTCGTTCTTTTAGAACAAAAAAATTGAGTAGACGTCCGTTGACCGAGAAAGAGTTAGAAGTTTTTAACCCCAAGAACATTTTATTCAAGTAAATGGTATTCAGAACCGGAATAAATGTATGATCGACCACACAATGAGTTTCACTGATATAGCGAATCACTTCTTCGTATACCTAACAACCAGTATCTGAGGTCTGAGGATTTGGACCTCTTAGGCAACCCGTAATTCGGTGAATGGTACGCGAGGTGAAACGTTTCCAGGCGAAACGCATCCACACATTCACAATCTGAATGAAGACAAGCAAAACAGCAGATCTCTTGCGAAAAGTCTTCTATTTATCGAGTAACCCAATCATGGGATATAACTTGATGGAACCTTGAAATTATATTATATGCATCGTTCTTACATGTGTTTTGAAGATTTACGATACTCTCCATTGGTCGAGAGAAAAAATATTGGGATGAATGTCAAAAAAATTGTATTTCTTTTTTTCTCTAATTAGGTTGTAATATTACAAATATGATAGGAGATAGGGAAATGAGTTTTTTTTCCATATTATATAGAGAAAACATTCGACTACATTTTGATATAGGTATATTTATTTTTTGAAATTTGGGAATATGTTGAAAATTTGAAAGAATAAGAGGATAACACTTTTTCATCACATTTCAGTTTGTTTTTTTTTTTTTTTTTTTTTTATCGATTGGAGCGCACGAAAGGGAATCCCTATAATGTTCAAAGAACATCGTGCGTTCCTAAGGAGGATAGGGACAGGAGGTAGGTATTGGAATTTTTTTTGAATTTTTGGAGATTATATGTTGTTGGGAATACTTCCACAGTTTGCTTCAACACCCAATGAATTGCTTATTCGACCAATGAACGATACTTTTTTTTCACATCAAAAACTGCGGAAATTCATAACGATCATTTCGTATCGATTATATGAAGATCTATCTTGAACAGATTTCTCGATATAAGCGTTTTACTGTAAGTACACCTGTAACTACCGCCCGCTACACATTTTTTGTCATCATCATCCACATATATAATGAGAAATTACGACATCGCCCCATGGTCGAGAGAACAGGTTCACCAAAATACGCACTGTTAGTTTCTGGAAAACTGTCAGTCGTTTCAAAATGTCAAACTTCACTGATGATCGAATCGGCTATAAGGAGTCAGGAAAGAATAGTAAAATAAATCCAGAGTTTATGTTCAGAAGAATTACAAGTGCAGCTCAGTTCCAAGATTCAGATTTCACTAATATTTTACCCTACGAACTCACACCAGTCCCACTCTCTCTTTTTCATGAAGATGGGACTATGAGGAAAACATCTTGCCAAAAAGTTATATCTACATTGTAACATATTGGCGGATACTTGTTCAACGACTAGTTTCTATTTCATAGATGGAATGGTCATTCTGAATGAAGTGAATGAGAAATTTTTCAAGACTCTCAACGATTTGGCAGAGAAGATACTTTAAAGAATGCTTTTCATTTTCAGAAAATATTCTCGCTGTGATCCAGTTTTACTGGTATTCGATAGATATGATATCAAGGATTCCATAAAAGACATGGAGAGACGTGGACATCATAATCTAGGAATATTCAGTATTACAGGAAGTCGACCAGTGCCAAACTACAGGAATTTTCTGAAATCAACACCAAATAAAATGGCACTCATAAAATTTTTGAGTCAGTATTTGATGGATTCCTTCAAGAGGCTACCAGGAGGAAAGTTTAATCTCATTGCTGGAGGATCGAAAGATGCCGAATCATGTTTTAAGGTTGGTCACGCGAACTAGATGGGTGTATGTACCTATATTTTCATAATTGAATTTTCTAGCATGATTTTACCTCTGGATGCCATCATTCTCACATATGAAGTTATTAAACTAGAGGGTTTTTGTTCTTCAACTTCACAACTGATTATTTGGCGCGAAATGGTAACAACACTTGGAAGTGACTACGTAGTATCAACAATGCGTAGGTTATAGTGCATTGCTCGTACATATTTTTGTGCGATGACAGCGTCAACTATATACGCGGGAACTGAAATCGGGAGTTGCAGATACAGAGGGGTCTAAGTGACCTCCACAGGAATTTTTGCTATATGGAAGGTAACCCCCCGTACATTCAGTATCTGAAATCAGCAATGAGAAACGTTGTGACTTCCGTTTTCGGAAGTCACAACCCCAAAATTTGAAGACCAAACATCCAGGAAGAAATTGCCAACTTCACGCCTGCTATTCTGGCATTAGGATAGTCACTACAAACGCAAGAAATCGGTTCACTCCTTGTATGGAAAAAATGTGGGACGTCACCTATCTGATTATTTGATCTTCAAAAATATGTGAAACGAAACTCTAGGTATGCGCCTACATCATGAAAAAAATTGTTGTTTTTTAATTTCTACCTGAAATAACTATTTCTTTTCAGCTACGTTACTAGAAAGAAACTGAGAAGTACGACGTACGACTCATCAAAGCATTATATATAGTCATAAAATGTATTTGTGATACTCTGCTATCCAAAGTGAGGAAACAGTTTGATTCAGCTCATATGAAGTTTATGCGCTTTTTAACAAAATTTGAAAAAAAATTCAAGAGATTGATTATTTAAACAATTTTGAATTGGCGTGACAAATATGATGGAAGAAGAAACTAAACAACCCGTCGTAGAGCTGTATAACACATCACTGAATAAAACGTGTAGAATGACTTCCTGATCAGGTGATGAATATTCAATGGAGATGAACTGTATTTGAAGTAGAAATCCTATACGTCGTTCGTCATATTAAATCTTAGGTAATTCATCAACCAAACTCAGGGGTAAATGAAATTCTATTCCATTTTTCTCACTACTCACCCCCTGAGATTTAAAGGCATAACAGTGGCGCCCAACGTTTATCAGTAGCACAATAGGGTGAATATGTTGGACTTATGAAGTAATAATTGGTGGTAGTGAATTTTTTTTTGAAAATTCATATTTCTTTATTTGGCTTAAATTTCACATAATTCTGTATATTTTTGAATCTATTTTATACTGTGAATCGCTCTTTTGTTCCGGAAACATTGAATCCACAGGGTGTTTGGACAAAATTACCATTTTATAGGGAGAGATTAATAGAAGATTACAATTCAGACAATTTTTCTAATGACCTTTGTATTCTGTATAGACTGTTGAGAACAAATAACTATCGTCAATTTTTAATTGTACAGGGTATTCAATTTTCAGATAGGTTTCTTCTTCAAAACTTTTTGTCAAAAACACACACACTAATGGTTATTTTTGCTAACCATCGAAATCTTTTTTCTTGAGCATACATAAAGTAAGCCTTATGTGAAATTTTGGTTAATATATAATATCCAATGCCCACTCACTAGTTCCTTCGTACAGGGTGAATGTAATCAAAAAGTTAGTGAAAAGATTTTTTTTCTCTTTTAATTTTGAATACTGAAATGTACAGGGTTAGGTCATAAAATAATATAGTCAGTTATACAGTATTTGAAGATAACATTTGTCAATTTTATTAGATTGTATATTTTACAACAGTGAATTAATTTATACAGGGTCATTCCAAAAATCCATTACACTCACATTTATTATCATTGATCATTGGATATCAATATACATACACATACAGGTGGTTCACAGTAATAGATCAAACAATTGATAATATATATATATATTTTTCTTATTTACTAGGGGGTTTACTCTGGTGAACATAAAATTTTCAGGTCGTGTTTGTTGTTGTACAGGGTGGTCAGCGTGCTGGGTGTATCCGTCTAGGTGTTGTCAAATTTTAGGGATTGTTTCCTTGTTCGTTTTTTTCTTCTTCTCTGGGAAGGGAGGGGGTATGCAAACTGTCGTTTGCATGTGCAAATATTTTCATTTTCCCTGATAGTTGATTTCCCTATATTTTTTGTCTGATATTTCAAATTGAATTTGACATTTGATCTTGAATTTTTTTTTAAATTTTTGATTGAGATTATTAACTTTTTTTTTGCTTATCGATCATTTTCGATTATTTCATACTTATTACCAGCCTATTTTGACTTCGAATTTATTATTGCCGAGATTTGAGACTGAGAAATTTCAATCGTGTTATTCTATAGTGAGCCAGGCGTGGACTTGAATTTATAACTGATTTTTGGGGGTACCGAGAAATTTTAGGATTATCATGGAGATCAATAGACTACGTAGCGATGAGCTAACTTATGAACTTTTGCTTCGCGGTGCATGCCTAGGAAATGGAACAGTTCAGGAAAAAAGGGTGCTATTAAGAGCTGCGTTGCAGGCTGAACAGGAAGGTTCATTACAAACATCCACCATGCAGTTTGATCCTAAAAATGAGCTTTTGATTTGTAATAATAAAGTAACTGAATTATTAGGAGATGTTCAAACATTTGATGAGGACAATTTCGAAAATGAATTTAAAAAAATTCAATCGCGGCTCATTCATGTCTCCAAACGTATTGATAGGCTTCCAGCTAGAATACCGGAAGATGAGATAGAAAGATTGAAATTGACCACCGTAGCCAATAATTTGAAACTTGCATTAGATTGTGCATATAGGGCTGCTAGGAGAAAATCATCTAATACTACTTCAGCCAGTAATAATGTTCCCACAAATAATAATACTCCTCCAAATGCCAGTTCCACCAGCCATTCTTTTGTAGATGATCTGATTTCATTTGACGAAGCAGAGGAACATGTCAATAGTTATAGTGAAAAGGCACCTAATGCTAATGGTAATCATGTAAATTTCAATATTCCGGCGGCACAATCTTCCCAGCCTAAATCAACCTTGGATCAAGATATGGAAAAGGACATTGATGTTTCAATTTTAACGAACAAAATTTCAGAAATGATGCGTGACATGAATGTAACTTCCGTACGTCCAGCACAAAATGTTAATGATTTTGGATTAAACCTCCCTAGTAGTCGTTGCGCTACCATAGGCACTACTCAAGTAGATCCCTTTTCACCGGTCAATTTTCATACTACGAATGATAGCAGGAATATTTCTCGTGTTAGTTTCGAGTCTGGTGTACCTCCTCAGCGATTCGTGGATGTGAGTCGTTGGAGACTAAAGTTTAATGGTACTAGTAGTGTCACTGACTTTTTAGAAAAACTGGAGGACATGCGAGTTTCTAGAGGAATTTCCAAAAACCAACTTTTTGATTCAATTCCAGAATTATTAGAAGGAGACGTATCTATTTGGTTCCGTTTTGCGCGCAGTAACATCAGAACATATGATGATTTTGTTTTGGCATTGCGAAATAGCTTTTTACCTCGAAATTACGAAGAGAAAATTTGGGATACTCTTAAGAGAAGGACACAAGGTCCGAATGAAAGTGTGATTATTTATATTTCATATATGGAAAACCTATTCGATAAACTGAATTCTAAACCGAATGAAGAGTATAGGGTTGCTTTCATTAGAGGAAAAATGCTACCATATTTACAAATGGCTTTTGCGGGAAAAGGTGTCTATACTTTAACAACATTGATCTCAATAGGTAGGGAAATCGAAGAGGCCAATCAGAGCGCTCAAGATTATAGAGCACCTTTAGTGAGTCCTAGGTACTCAGTCGAACCTGGACTGGAGTATCAGCGACCCCCTAATTCTCGTATAGCAGCGGTTGACTCCTCGATAAATCCTAACTACTTTGATTCCCCACAGACCCAAAATAGTCAGCACTATACATCAAATTCTTTTTCACTTCCTAATGCACCTAATACTTTGGAATTAAATTCAGTTTCGCCTTTAGCCATTAATGCTGCTCCTTTACAGCCTACTTTTCCAGATTACGGACAACAACATAATAAATTTACTAATAATCACAGGGATGTTGACGGTAATGCCCTCGGTAATGCCAGTAATCCTACTTTTTCTGCTGATGTAACTAATAATTTGTTTCCACATAGTTCGGGTTTAGTAAATTACTCAAACAGTTTCATTCAAGCTGCTCCTATGAATTTTGGGCCTAACCCGACTCAGTCTACTCCGATCACTACTAGACCCTCTTCAGGTCCAACCTGTTGGAACTGCGGTCAGTCAGGACATATTAGGAATAGGTGTACACAACCCAAAAAGTTACATTGCTTTAAATGCGGTAGGCCTGAAGTCACAGTAAAAACTTGTCCTCACTGTTCGGGAAACGGGCAACAGAGCCGTTAAGGAGTCGTGTGATGTGCTCTGATAAATTAGTAGTCGACTCATTTCAAAATAGGGATTCTCAAACAATTTTGCCAGTACTCTCGTATATTTTGTCACACTGTGAAGGTGATAATCGACCATATTTATCAGTTGAAATTTTTGAGATTGAATTCAAAGCTTTGTTAGATAGTGGGGCAAATAATACAGTTATGGGAAAAATTGGATGGGATGTGTTAAAAGGTTTAGGTCTCAATTTAAATAAGTCAAATATCACTTCTTGCGTTGTTGCCAATGATCAGAATTGCGTTGTATTAGGCTCCATTTCTGTACCGATAAAATTAGAACATAAAGTTAAGATTTTAGATATTTTGGTTGTTTCTGAGCTAAATCACTCCATCATACTGGGTGTTGACTTTTGGTTGGCAATGAACTTAATTCCTGATTTGAAGCGTGGCTGCTGGTCATTTTCGAATCCTTCCTCGTGCATCAATACCATCAGTTCTGTCACTAAAGTAATTCCAAAGGAAGTTTTGAGTGATGAAGAGCAATCACGATTGGATCAACTTGTTAAATCCTACTTTGAACAACAAGGAGATAAATTGGGTTGTACTTCTTTGATTCAACATAAAATCATAACAGATTCAAAGCCGATTAAGCAAAGGGCATATAGAGTATCTCCAATAATGCAAGAACATATTGATAAAGCAGTTAAAGAGATGTTGGATTTGGATGTAATAGAACCTTCTTCTTCAGCTTGGTCAAGTCCTGTTTTGTTAGTGCCAAAGAAAGGAGGCGAATATCGATTCTGTGTTGACTATCGCCAACTTAATAGAGTTACCAAGAAAGACGCGTACCCACTCCCCTTCATTTCCTCAATTTTAGACAAGTTACGAGGCGCAAAATATTTAAGTTCTGTGGACATTAAATCTGCCTACTGGCAAGTATTGATTGCACCCGAGTCTAGGGACTATACAGCTTTCACTATACCAGGTCGCGGACTTTATCATTTTAAAAGAATGCCATTCGGTCTTTGTAATGCGCCAGCCACATTTGAACGTCTAATTGACAAAGTTTTGGGTCCAGAATTAGAACCAAATGTTTTTTATTATTTAGATGATGTGATAATTGTTTCATCTTCATTTGAAGACCACTTGAAAACTCTGAAGGAGGTATTTGAGCGTTTCAAAAAGGCCGGACTAACTGTCGCAGAATCGAAATGTTTCTTTTGTCGCCCTGAGCTATGTTACTTAGGTAACTTAGGTGACTGTCAAATTTCGTTCCAAGGCATCAAAAACGCATTGGCTTCAGCTCCGGTACTAACCTGTCCTGATTTTAGTCGACCTTTTCAAGTCCAGACTGATGCATCTGCATACGGTATAGGCGGTGTTCTGTCGCAAAATTTTGACGATGGAGAGCATGTTATATGCTATGTCAGTCGATCACTAACTCGCCAGGAACGGAATTACAGCACTGTAGAGCGAGAATGTCTGGCTGTACTGTTTTCGGTGGAGAAGTTGCGGCCATATCTTGAGGGGTACGAATTCTCGGTCATCACTGATCATCACAGTTTAGTATGGCTCCATAATCTAAGAGAACCTAAGGGTCGAATAGCACGTTGGTTGTTGCGCCTTCAACAGTTTAATTTCAAGATTTACCATCGTAAAGGTCGTGATAACGTGGTAGCTGATGCATTGTCGCGAGCTGTACCAGAAATCAGTGTTGTCAACGTCTCTGATGTTACTAGTCCATCTTCAGATCCCTGGTATCTCCGAATGGTTCAGCATGTTTCAGATAGCCCATTAAACTATCCACAATGGCGTTTTATCAATGGAAAACTATATAAATATGTTTCCTGTTCGTATCCTGGTCTGAGAGACACGGCGGATTATTGGAAGGAGGTGATACCAAAGGAAGGCCGGAAAAAGGTTATCAGTGACAACCATGACAACTTGGTAGCTTGTCATGCTGGCGTTTTCAAGACATATAAGAGGTTGGAACAACGGTACTTTTGGCCTAAAATGCGAGCGGATGTTGCTGCTTATGTAAAGAGGTGCCAGACTTGTATACGTCATAAGCCAGAATTGAAACGTCCAGCTGGTTTGCTTGGAAAACACCCAGAGCCAACTGTTCCTTGGCAAATGATCTCTGTAGATCTTGTTGGACCGTTGCCTCGCACAAAAGAAGGTTACAAGTTCATCTATGTGGTTACTGATACGTTTAGTAAATTTTCCTTATTTTTCCCTCTGAGATTGGCTACAGCTGCAGCAGTGACTAGAATAACTGAGGAACATATCTTTTTGATGTTTAGTTGTCCACAAATTCTGATTTGTGATAATGGGGTACAATTTCAATCTAATCTCTTCAAAAAGTTGTGTCAGGATTACCATGTCCACATCAGATTTACACCATTGTACCATCCACAAGCGAATCCAGTTGAGAGGGTGAATCGAGTTTTAAAGTCTATGCTGTCATGCTATGTGGAGGAGAATCACAGAACATGGGCTGAGTTATTGCCAAAGGTTGGCTGTGCTATCAGAACTTCCGTTCATGAGGCTACTGGGTTAACACCTTTCTTTATCAATTTTGGACGTGAGCATAAGTCTAGTGGCAATGATTATGATCATCCTCTGGTTGAAACAGATAGCGTGCCTACCTCAAGAAGAGCTGTGGAGGAATTTGAAAATATCTATGATGATGTTCGAAAACGTCTGGACACTGCACACTCAAAGTCTAAAGTTCGATACAATCTCAGGCGTAGGCCCGTTAGTTTTGCAGTTGGTGAATCAGTTTATGTGAAAAATCACGCACTGTCGGATGCCACGAACCACTTCACAGCAAAGTTTGCACCAAACTTCAATGGACCTTTTGTGATCAAAAGGAAGCTTTCTCCAGTCACCTATGAAATTGTAGACAGCTCTAACAAGTCGAAAGGCACTTGGCACGTTCAGGACATCAAGTCTCATCCACCTGATCAGCCATCTGATGATGAGGACGGTCATTCCTGAATTCAATATGAACCCATATCATAGCAGACAGTATTTTCGTTTTATTTGAGATTTACAGGTAAATCTCTTCGGGGTAGAGGGGGAGTGTTACACTTCGTTCATGACGTTACGAAAAGACTGCAGAAAACAGAGCTATGCATTATTGTTTACCTACTTTTCACTCTCTTTTTCATTGGTTCATAATTGAATTCATCTGTGATGTTTACTGCTGGCTATCGATTGGTATTTCTCTGTTCGTTGTTATTGATTCTAACTCAATTTTTGCTGTAAATAAGGAATTATATTGTGATTTTTAGCCTACTAGTTATCGTTATTGCATACCTCTTGGTCAGAATGTTTTGTTTACAAATTTTGGTAGGTAGGTAGTTGGTTCCTGGAATTGTCACACATGACTGATTCAGTCCACAGGTATCATTCTTGTAATTATTGTTGCCGTTATATTTCCAAATAAATAATTGTTATGTAATTATTGTAATTATTGAAAATGTCACTGTCAGCTTGATGACGTTTAGTCTCTATTGACGGTAATGACACTAATGACGGATGACCACTATTTGCGAACCTCTGCATGCATCTTCTCGAATTTTCAACATTGTCATCATGGGACATTGACCCATAGTTCCCTTGCTATCATCACGAATACGGGCTCTAACGGCTCACAATCAGCATCATATCTCGTTATGATGATTTGGCACTCTGTATCTTCGCCATTATGTACCTGTTTGTTGATTTGGCACTAATTCCTTGTAAGTATGAGCGTTATGAGTTATGTTACATGGTGATAAAGGGTCATCGCACGGGAAGAAGATGATGACGTATTTCGCCCCACTATTCAGGTTTACAATGATCCTCAGTTGCGCATGACCGCGTTTGAATATTTGAAGTTTCAAATCCAAACAATAATAACTGGCAATAATATATTCTGACTTGAAATAAATGGTGATTTAATGATAGTCCTTCTTTTCTGATGGTCTCGACACCTCTCTTGATATTATCGACATAGTTTTCACTACCATAGTGAGGTAGAAATGCCATGTACAGGGTGTTCGCGGGGATATCTCCCGCCTATAATTTTATATCGTCCGGTGATTGATGTGTGTGGGAGTATAGGGGAAGATACACAAAAAAGGGTGATCTTCCGGTGAGATGTGGCAAGGACAGCCCCTTCGATCTTCATAGGCACCATTTTGTCTGCAGCAGTCTACCAGCCTGGTCACAAAAGTAAGCCGTGAGATCTGTTTCTTGAATAATTTCGAATTTGTCTAACATTCGATTTTCCATTACTTAGTGTTGGGATTAATTAGGAAAAGATCTCAAATTTGGGATATCCATTATCATCGCTGGGATGATGGGATTCCTGTTGCCTCTATAGAGGGATTCTTCGTGGCTGAAATCCACGTGGCCGAGCCGACCCACATCACCACTTCTGGAACCCACACAACATCCAAGGTACTATATATTCTTTTAATCATCAGCTGCTATTTTCTTGTCATTCCTTGTGTTGGTAAAAATAACGCACGATTGTCGTCATTCCACATAGGGTTCCTTTTATCGGGCCAAAGCCTCCTCTCCCGACTGTCGCACTCAAGTGTTGCGCCCCATCAGCTCAGACCTGGGACTGTCTTATAGTCGTCGGCAGTCAACGCTTCGCTGCGTCAATTCGCGTTTTTGGGGCCTGCTCGTTTGTGGCTGAAAGGCGACATACAGGAGACACCACCTGACGCTGCCTGACTTCACGTACCTGATCCCCCTGTACATCAGAGCCAGATGATACACATCAGGACCTGCTCATAATTTGGTGAGTTCGTTCCATGCACCACCAGGGATAGTATTTTACTTGGGATAAACTACCACCAACCTTAAATTTCATTCAACATAATATAATTGCAACATGACATTGATTTAATAGACACTCAGTATAGCTACAAAATATACCCCTGTAAACCAAAAGTGCACTGCGGTAAAATAGGCCTTATTATTTCTTTTGTCTCATTGATACTGATTTACTGAGTTATTTTGTTGATTAATAAGCTATATATTATCAAACTGTCTCAGAGAGTTGATTTTGAGCAGTGATTGTATTATTTTACACTGATCTGAAGAGTTGATTTCAGTCAGTCAATTTATATTTCTTGTTGTTGCAATAATTGTACACTGTTCAGGTAATATTACTATTGATACTCAGTTACTTTGGAAGTCTTGAGCCAACTATAGTATCATTTGGAGCACATTATTTGTCATTTCAGAATTTACTTGTGATTAAAAGCATATTCATCCCTATCAAACTTAGTATTTTACTAAGCCTAACGTACCCACCCATTTGTCCCGCTGAACTACCAGTGTCTAGTTTCTACGGTATAAAACTGGGCACTAAAAACACTTTTTCTGTTGTCAATACATTTAAGATTTAAAACACCTAATAAATCTTAGGTAATTCAACAACCAAACTCAGGGGTAAATAAAATTCTATTCCATTTTTCTCACTACTCACCCCCTGAGATTTAAAGGCATAACAGCCCATATGAGACAACTCCTGAGTGGGTATATCGCACACAGCTTGCAGAACAATGAACTTCGACTTCGATTATGTTTACACTGTTACTCTGCAGTCTAGCATCTGACATGTATACGGTTGACGCAGATACGACCGCAATGACCATATAAGACGACTTTGAAGGGTATATAGCGAGAACAACAGGCAAATGGGATACATCGACTTCTTCATAGTACACACTATATATCTTCATCATATCATGTCACATGGACAGTATTGAAGCTGACAAGTTCGCATTGACCATATGAGACGACTTCCAAGCGGGTATAACGCACACAGCTTGCAGAACAAGTAACATCGACTCCAACTATGTTTACATTGTAACTCTGCAGTCTAGCATATGACATGCACATAGTTGGATTAGATATGATCGCAGTGACCATATAAGACGACTTTGGAGGGTATATAGCAAGTACAATGAGCAGATGAAGATTCATCGACTTCATCGGTGTGCACACTCTATCTCTGTATCCTTTCATCTCATATGGATACTATTGAAGCAAACTAGTTCGCATTGCCCATTTGAGGTATAACGCACACAATTTGCAGAACAAAAAACTTCGACTACGACTATGTTTACACAGAAACTCTGCAGTCTTGCTACTAACATGCATACAGTTGAAGCAGATATGATCGCAGAGACCATTTAAGACGACTTTGGAGGGTATATAGAGAGTACAATAGGAAGATGAAGATACATCGACTTCATCGGAGTGCACTCTATCACTCTATCCTATTATCTCACATGGATACTATCGAAGCAGACGAGTTCGCAATGTTCATATAATACGACTCCTAAGCGGGTATAACGCACACAACTTGCAGAACAAGAAACTTCGACGTTGACCATGTTCACACTGCCATTCTGCAGTCTAGCATCTGACATGCATACAGTTGATACAAGACCGATTGCAGTGACCGTATAAGACGACTTTGGAGGGATTATAACGAGTACAATAGGCAAATGAAGATACATCGATTTCATCGTTTTGCACCCTATATCTCTCTATCCTTTCATCAAACATGGACACTATTGAAGCAGACAAGTTCGCATTGGCCATATGAGATGACTTCTAAGCGGGTATATCGCACACAGCTTGCAGAACAAGGAACATCGACTTCGACTATGTTTACATTGTAACTCTGCAGTCTAGCTTCTGACATGCATACAGTTGAAGCAGATGTGATCGCAGAGACCATATAAGACGACTCTGGAGGGTATATAGAAAGTACAATAGGCAGATGGAGATAAATCGACTTCATCGGAGTGCACACTATATCTCTCTATCCAATCATCTTACATGGACACTATTGAAGCTGACAAGTTCGCAATGACCATATAAGACGACTCTCTAGCAGGTATCACGCACGCAGCTTGTAGAACAAGAAACCTCGACTTCGACAATGTTTACATTGTAACTCTGCAGTATAACATCCGGCATGCATACAGTTGGAGCAGGTACGACTGCAGTGACCATATAAGACGAGAGATACATCGACTTCATAGTTTTGCACACTATATCTCTCTTTCCAATCATCTTACATGGACACTATTGAAGCAGACAAGTTCGCAATGACTATATAAGACGACTCCCAAGCAGGTATCACGCACACAGCTAGTAGAACAAAAAACCTCGACTTCGACTATGTTCACACTGTAACTCTGCAATATAACATCTGGCATGCACACAGTTGAAGCATATACGACGACATTGAAGGGTATATAACGAGTACGATAGGCAAATGAAGATACATCGACTTCATCACAGTACACACTATATATCTTTATCCTTTCATCTCACATGGACACTATCGAAGCAGACAAGTTCGCATTGACCATATAAGACGACTTCTGAGCGGGTATAACGCACACAGCTGGCAGAACAAGAAACTTCGACTTTGACTATGTTTACACTGTGAGTCTGCAGTCTCGAATCTGACATGCATACAGTTGATGCAGATACGATTGCAGTGACCATATAAGACGAATCTGGAGGGTATATAGCGAGTACAACAAGCAAATGAGGATACATCGAATTCATCGTCTTACACACTATATCTCTCTATCCTATCATCTCACATGGACACTATTGAAGCAGACAAGTTCGCATTGACCATATGAGAGGACTTCTAAGCAGATATAACGCACACAGCTTGCAGAACAGGTAACATCGACTTCAACTATGTTCACATTGTAACTCTGCAGTCTAGCATCTGACATGCATACAGTTGGATCAGATATGATCGCAGTGACCTCATAAGACGACTCTGGAGGGTTTATAGCAGGGACAATAGTCAGATCAAGATACATCGACTTCTTCGCTGTGCACACTCTATCTCTGTATCCTATCATCTCACATGGATACTATTGAAGCAAACGAGTTCGCAATGCCCATATAAG
>OU896708.1:29871919-30016837 GCA_918026855.4 Phaedon cochleariae
TGGGGGATCTTGACAAGGGTAGAGTAGAGTATCCTGAAGGCCGGTCGCTACCAGGAGTCCGAAGCACAGCTAAGCTGCACCCTAGCACTCTATGAAATAATCTGAATATAGCCTCCTGAGAGGGCACACAGAGCACGTGGAGACAACAGAAAAAAACTGAAGAACAGGATATATTTTCGAAGATTCACTGCTGAATCTGCTATGGTTGTGACTTACCTTCTGAGAAGGGAGGTAGGATTGAAGAATTTTTTAGATCTTGCTTTTTAAGGACTGCAACAGGCCGGGCTGCATGGCTTCTAAAACTTCATGGCAGTCTCCAGGAACAAATCCCACTAATGGCTTTCTGACGGAGATTCCATCCACTGACCGGTAAACAACGGCTTCCCAAAATCAAATACCACTAAGGGTTTCTACGGTTTTCACCGAGAAAATCAAAATCACTTTTCACAGGTCAAGTGCACGCCACCATGGCTAACCGAGAAAAAGTGAGGTAGGTACGTGCCGGAAGTTCTCCTACCCTCGATTTAACTAGTCATAAACCCTAGTTTCCTGTTAAAATCCCAAGTCAGCGCCAAATATGAAATCCAAGAATCCTATTGGTCGAAGACATGCTTACTCCCTAATTATTAAGAAGAATTGTTCTTCTTGTTCCGTCTTCATAGGAATAATCTCCAAATCCTTCACAGAAGACAAATGACAGTCCACAATGACTGCAGTATGACAACAGTGACAGTGACATCCTGATGACACATGAAAATATAAACCTGAAATATTATCCCAAAAATAAACAAAGAAATTTATCCAAATTGAAACCAATTCAGAATGAACAACATCATAAATCCTGAGATATTCCAGCGGAATTTATCGCCCTGGAGAACATCAACGGTAAGTTGTCTGTCTACTTTTGAATGGATTACAATATTAAATATTTTCTTCAATTCTAGGGCCTTAGGATCAGAACGCCAGAAATCAAAGACTCCTGCAGCTTACATCATCACTTCCTATTAGCACATAGAATATCAGAAGAAATGAGTACTCTACTATTGGAATTTGCTTGTTAAAAGATCTCATTCAAAACTGTGTGTGATATGATATGGTTGTTTAATTAAATGTTCTATTACTCAAGGATTATTTACTATATGTCAGACTGAATGTTCACTGTGAGTATGGTTTCTTCTCAAATTTATAAGGTATGAATTAGAAGACTATGTTTATTACACCAAAGAAAATAAAAACAAATCTTAGCACACCACAGTGCTACTCTACTGTAATTTGATAAGTTTCATCAAAATAATAAGCTAATATTATCTTGTAGCAAATTCAAATGCTACATATACCCCTCTCCTAAGAGAAAAAATTGGTCAACTTGTTGAGGAATTTTTGATAAGGTATATGGGATATCATGGATTATGATAGTAACTTCGTGTACTAAACGTTCCTTTTATGGAAATCCAAGAATTGGTAATGTCTGAATTGAGAAAAGTCTGAATCAGGTAAGGTCATAATCGGTAGGTAAGGTCATAATTGGTAGGTAAGGTCATAATTGGTAGGTCAAATCCATTATCCTCAGGACCATATAAAGTCTAAATTGTACTATTTACAAAAAAATATTTACATAAGTGGCAATGATGATGTTCAGGTTGATCAGACCTATGAATCATCTAAAAAAAAACTATTTTTAAGTATGCATACTCTCAGTAGAACACTAAATCCAATATTAGGTTTTATACTGAAAATCCCAAAATAAAAAGAAAACCACCCAAGGTTTCTTTCAAATTTGCACCAGCAAAATTTGTCAAAAAGACCAAAATCGTAATTGCAATTACCTTAATTTTAAACGTGCACCAACGCACCCAAAACAAAATCTCAAATGTGCACCAACGCACCAAAAAATTTCGAATGTGCACCAACGCACCAAAAAAAAATTCACAAGAATTTTATTTCTAAACAACCTAGAAGATAATACTGTATACAAATCAACGGTTCAAGTTTGTATCAAAATAAAATATCTATCCAACAGAAACGTCTGAATTGGATCCAAAATATTCCTTCAAATCTTTGATATGCCAATCTCCAGCAGGAGCATTATCTGAAGAATAGACTAAACGAGAAATTCTTTTTCTCACTGTACACAAAACATATTTAGGAGCTGATTTTGCGCTAAATTTTATTGAAGCATCGGATAGAATCTTGTTTCTTCTCCAGACTTTATCACCTTCATTAAATATATGGTCTCTCTTCCTAAGGTTGTATGATGATGCATTTCTCTGGTAAGCCTTATGAAGCCTTTCCTGCACTGTCTTAAAGACATCACTAAGCCCCTTGATATCTTGAACAAAACTATCCCTGCTGTCAGGTGGAAGTTGAGTATTAGGAATGCTACCAAAATATTCACCAGAAATAGGCACATTACGACCAAACATCAAAAATGCTGGAGTATATTGGGTGACTTCATGGGTGGCGGTATTTATTGCTTGTTGAATTTTATATAATTCCTTATCCCACTCTTTATGTTCATCTACATAACTCCTAATGGCTTGACCTATTGTTTTATTGGTTCTTTCCACAAAGTTACACTGGGCTGAATATCGAGGAGTATACCATATTTTTTGAATATTGTAGGTATCTGCTAACTTTTTAAATAGTTCACCAGCAAACTGGGTTTCATCATCACAGATGATGAACTGTGGAACTCCAAAGACTAAAAAAACTTGGTTTTCCATGAATTTAATGATGCTAGGTGCCTTGGCATCTCGAATTGGGCACAATAGTGTTTTGTGAAAAAGTCTGAAACAACCAATAAGTGAGTGAAACCTTTAGAAGATCTGGGAAACAGCAATAGTCTGAAAAGGAAATTTAACATTTCTCGGAGCACCCATGAGTCCCATGCGAGGAGTATTCGATAACTTTTGCGACTGACAAACTTTACAGGACCTTACATATCTCAGAATGTCCGATCTCATTTTAGGCCAATAGTAGTGCTGCTGAACTCTTGAGAGTGTCTTGAAAAAACCAAAATGGCTACAAATAGAAGGGTCATGTGAATCTTTCATAACTGAAAGTCTTTGTGATTTAGGCACAATCACTTTCCATTCAATAATGTTCGATTTGACGGGCACTTTGGGAGGAATATATTTATAAATCAGTTAATTTTCAACTCTAAAATGGGGATAGGCATCTGAATCTTGAGAGATCTTACTACATAATGAGGTATACCATGAGTCTGTATCATCAGACTTCAAATCAATTAAATTCAACTCTGGACTTTCGTCATCTGAAAGAGGTATCCTTGAAAGAAAATCGGGAATAACATTATGAACCCCAGGCTTATGAATCAACCCAAAAGTATGCTGTCGTAATTTGACAGACCATCTTGCTAATCTACCAGAAGGGTCTTTGAGATTGTTCAGCCACAGCAGACTATGGTGATCAGTTTTTACTTTAAAAACCGTTCCCTCAATGTAAGGTCGAAATTTGTCGATTAGGAAGATCAAACTCAATAATTCTCTTTCAGTGACACTGAAATTTCTCTCAGATTTGGACAAAGATCTGGAGGAGTAAGCAATTATTCTCTCGACACCCTGAACCTCCTGGGTCAACACTCCACCTATGCTCACATCACTTGCATCACACTGTATAGTGAAAGGTAGTGTAAAGTCTGGGGGACAGAGAATAGGTGCTGAAACAAGAGCCTTCTTGATGGCGACAAAAGAAGCTTCTGCCTCAGAAGTCCATTCTATAGGTTGATTTTTACCTTTACCCTTGCCTTTTAATAAGTTGCTAATAGGTGCCATTAAAGTTGAAAATGAATCTAAAAAACGTTTGTACCAATTACATAAACCAATAAACCGTTTAATTTCCGTACTTGTAGTAGGACGAGCATAATTTACCATGACTGAAACTTTAGAAGGATCTGTTCGAATTCCTTGTCTGTCAATAACAAAACCCAAGTATTTAAGTGATGTCTTGAAAAACTCACATTCTTTAATATTTATAGTCAGGTTTGCATCCTGCAAAATACCTCTTACTTCTTTCAAAAGCTTCACATGCTCCTCAAACGTCGGTGAAATGATAATAATATCATCTAAATAAGTGAATAAATTAGGTTCGAATTTTGGTCCAAACAACGCATCACATAATCTTTGTTGTGTCTGGGCACTGTTACATAAACCGAGTGGAATAAACCTCGACCAGGTATACTGAATGCAGTCTTCTCTTTAGACGATTCTTCAAGTGGCACTTGCCAAAAAGCTTTCCTTAAATCGATACTTGAAATATACTTGGCATTACGCAACAGATTAAGAATTCTATCAATGCGTGGAAGAGGATAGCTGCCGTGCTTTGTAATTTCATTCAGTTTACGTCCATCAAAACAAAAACGGTATTCACCAGACGATTTCTCAACCAGTAGTACCGGACTATTCCAAGGACTATGTGATGGTTCTACCACACCTAATTTCATCATCTCATCTAACTCATCATTAAGGATCTTTAACATATATGGAGACATTAAATACTGCCTCTGTTCAAACGGCTTTGCCTCGCCAGTGTCAATTTCCAAAGTGATTTTATTTGTACGGCCTAATCGAGCATCACTACTAATTTCCTGGAATGAGTGGATAAGATCTTTCATCTGCTGTCTCTGTTCTTGTGTAAGCTCATCTTCAACACTAATTTCCGAAAAATCATCACTTTGAGGTGAGCTGGCAACAATGTCGACAGTTTCCCCAGAAACTCGACACTTAATGTCCCAACTAAAATTTTGAAAGTCTATGGACACACCAAACTTAGTACAGAAATCACTTCCTAGAATGAATGACTGTGATAGGGTAGGTACAACTAATGCCGGAATTATCTGTATCTCTCCATTAATATGAATAGGCAAATCAACAACTCCTTCAACTTTTTGATGTGAACCATCTGCCGTAAAAACATGATTCAAATGAGGAGTTCTGATTATTAAATCAAGATTTTTTACTGTCCTTAAACCTCCTTGACCTATGACGGACATATTGGCACCACTGTCTAAGAGTGCAATGACATTTGTATCAAAAAGCTGAATATTCACATAAGGCCTATTATCCTTGACTTTCTTTATTAATAGAGAAGCTACAACATTCTGAAAATCATCCTCTATTTCTTCTGTAAGATTATTTAAATTCTGAAATTTGGCTCTAGGAAAATTCGGAGAAAATTGTGAGCCTATGACAAAATTCTCCTCTATCAGTTTCCCTTACACTTTTCACAGTCCTTCATTACCACGTCAGGTGCTCCACATTTATAACAAAACTTTTTCTTAATTCCTGATTTACAAGCTCTATGTGTATGATCGGCTAAATTGCATCTCCAGCAAACCACAGGACTATTTTCCATTCGAGGATTTCTATTAGTATCAACTGATGAAGAAGATGGGGCACAAACATTACATGACCTAGAAGTATTATTGTTAGAAGTGGCATTTCTAAATTCGTTTTTCTGAAACCTATTTCCAGAACTTTTATTTGAATGGGCAGATGTTCTATTTGCTTGTGCATTTGAAACAAAAGCAATTTCAGGGTCATCTAACATAGCAATTGATTTACTTTGAGAAGTAGAAGGTGGACTTGAAGCATCAGCTTCCTCTAATTTTTTGCACAAAGTTCCAAGAACTGTAACTGAATCTATGTCACATAAGGCTAACCTTCGCCTATAATCAGGCTTTGAACCCATCTTGATGTACTTTATCTTTGTCACCTCAGCAGCTCCATGACTGAGTCTGTTGAAAAGTGCTTCCATACAAGCTATAAAGATAACAACTGGCTCTGAATTACCCTGCTTCCTATTTTTTATTTGTTGCCAAACTTCATCTTCAAAATCAGACACTAGAAAATCTTTTCTGAGTTTCAAAATCAATGAATCCCAGTCAGTAACTTGTGATTTTACCATACGGTACCAGAAAGTAGCTTTACCAGTGAAAAGATCACTTGCTGATTCAAATAATTCCATTTTAGATATATGCCTTGCTTGAGCAAGTTCATCAATACGTTCCATGAATGATAAGAGATTTTTGGAGTCACCATCAAATTGAAGTCCTAACTTATACACAGGTGTTGACTTTGTTAAATTCGGTGAAAAATAATTCTGACTCTGACTAGTAGATGGTCTCACTAGTGGATTGACAGTAGAACTCATCAATGGCACATTAACTGGATCAGACTCTGGATCAGATACCTTCTCATGTAATTCTGCATCTAATTGCAATGCTGTTGCATAAGATTCATTTTTGAAAATTGACATTTCATCAAAATTAAGAGCTTCTGGATTCAAAGGTATTCTTTGAATTCTCCAAGTTACATGGCATATTCTAGATTCTGCTCTCTTAAAAGTAGAATCTGATGTTGGTCCCTCAAAATCACTGATTGAAGTTTGTATAGATGTTAAAGTGTTTTCAATGTCAACTTTTTCAAATGCAAAATTAAATGTTGGGTCAACAAAAGACAATACATTGTGTCCTTGTTGAATTTCCTTAGCCAAAAGGCGCCCCAAAATTTTTCTCTTTTCATCCATGCTACGTTCAGAAATAACACCTCTAATTTTCAGTTCATAATTGAGTTCTGCTATGAGCAAATGTTTTGCCTTAATAGAATCCATTATGAATAGTGTGGAGGAAGAACAAAGAAAACAGATGAAATACCCAAGTACTGCAGTCACAAAAATTTTCTAAAAATTCCCATGAAAAATATCTGTCAAAATAGTGACCAGAAATTATCAATCATGATGGAAATTTTCATAACTATTTAAAATTGCAATCACTGTTCCAAAATATGTACTTTATTAGAACACAATTAGACAACACTCACCGCAGTGCTCTCCAGCACAACAAATACTAAAGCCTTTTCTGTTGAAAAACTTTCCTGTCAGGCTTCTGTCAAAAACGGAGCTATACTTCACATCCACATCCACATGGACCTAAATGTACAATCTCCACTCAACCAAACGTTCCAGCTCAACAATCTAAGAAAATTTGAAAAAACTCAAGAAAAATTTGAAAAAAGTTTTACAACAAACAGACAAAATTTTACTTATTTTGAACAAGAATTTTCGGGCCCTACACGTTGGACGCTATTCATGTGGCCAACTTTTAATATAAAAGGATGAAATTATTGAAAAGTCAAACACATTTGCTATCGGCAGCTGTACATCGGAGAACAGATAAGTGAGTTCGGATTATAGGCTAGATGGTGAAGAAAATTCAAGTTCTTGGAC
Organism: Phaedon cochleariae; assembly: GCA_918026855.4. Taxonomy (NCBI): domain Eukaryota; kingdom Metazoa; phylum Arthropoda; class Insecta; order Coleoptera; family Chrysomelidae; genus Phaedon; species Phaedon cochleariae. The sequence goes on from OU896708.1 coordinate 29,879,165, forward strand.
GCCACTCAATTTATAACAATCCTACAATTTGGATAATTGAGAAAACCAAATTTCTTTCCAAATAATCTGTATTTCAAAAATCTGAAGGTTGTTCAAGGTATATTTTCTTAGAAGGCTGGGCTGGACATATGGAAGAATGAAAACCAACATAAAATTCAAGACCTATTATATTTCACACCACCAGAGACAAGGTTATATATGGACCTATGTAGAGGCCTGCAGTTTTATGATGAAAAATAATCACTGAAGTACTGTATTATTTCAATAGTGTAGGTTAAGTAAATTGCATGGTGATTCTATCATAATTTTCCTATACCTATACCAGGACAATTACCATAGTTTTAGAATAAGTGAAGATATGTATCGTAATAATCCTATATCAACTATAAAACGGAATGTATAACTAGTCAAGGAATGATAGCGCAATGAACTGTTAAGCAACCGTAGTCACATGGAATACTATAGGAGAGCTTCACAAGAGCTTCACCAGTTTGTGAATTAATACTGTGAAAAATAAGATTACTCAACCAGTCTCAGATGTGAAAAAATGTAAATATGTATCAAAAAGGTAAAACACTGAAGGTGGAACAAAAAAACCTGATAGTGGTCCAAGTGTCCTCTGCAATGGTCCAGATCACCCCTATCCAAGGTCCCAAGTGGTATGAGTGTAGATGTGCAGCATAGGTCACTGCAGGTGAAGACAACACAAACGAGGAATGCTGAACCTCCACGGTCAGCAGAGTTCCAGGATGCAGTATAACCAGGGGTCAGTCTCTACCAGCTGCTACTGGGCTCCATCTGGTGTCTCCATGGTCGACTCTGGCCAAGATCCAAAGACCTTGCAGGATTACTCAGATCCACTGGGGGATCTTGACAAGGGTAGAGTAGAGTATCCTGAGGGCCGGTCGCTACCAGGAGTCCGAAGCACAGCTAAGCTGCACCCTAGCACCCTATGAAATAATCTGAATATAGCCTCCTGAGAGGGCACACCGAGCACGTGGAGACAACAGAAAAAAACTGAAGAACAGGATATATTTTCGAAGATTTACTGCTGAATCTGCTATGGTTGTGACTTACCCTCTGAGAAGGGAGGTAGGATTGAAGAATTTCTTAGATCTTGCTTTTTAAGGACTGCAACAGGCCGGGCTGCATGGCTTCTAAAACTTTATGGCAGTCTCCAGGAACAAATCCCACTAATGGCTTTCTGACGGAGATTTCATCCACTGACCGGTAAGCAACGGCTTCCCAAAATCAAATACCCCTAAGGGTTTCTACGGTTTTCACCGAGAAAATCGAAATCACTTTTCACAGGTCAAGTGCACGCCACCATGGCTAACCGAGAGAAAGTGAGGTAGGTACGTGCCGGAAGTTCTCCTACCCTCGATTTAACTAGTCATAAACCCTAGTTTCCTGTTAAAATCCCAAGTCAGCGCCAAATATGAAATCCAAGAATCCTATTGGTCGAAGACATGCTTACGCCCTAATTATCAAGAAGAATTGTTCTTCTTGTTCCGTCTCCATAGGAATAATCTCCAAATCCTTCACAGAAGACAAATGACAGTCCACAATGACTGCAGTATGACAACAGTGACAGTGACATCCTGATGACACATGAAAATATAAACCTGAAATATTATCCCAAAAATAAACAAAGAAATTTATCCAAATTGAAACCAATTCAGAATGAACAACATCATAAATCCTGAGATATTCCAGCGAAATTTATCGCCCTGGAGAACATCAACGGTAAGTTGTCTGTTTACTCTTGAATGGATTACAATATTAAATATTTCCTTCTATTCTAGGGCCTTAGGATCAGAACGCCAGAAATCAAAGACTCCTGCAGCTTACATCATCACTTCCTATTAGCACATAGAATATCAGAAGAAATGAGTACTCTACTATTGGAATTTGTTTGTTAAAAGATCTCATTCAAAACTGTGTGTGATATGATATGGTTGTTTAATTAAATGTTCTATTACTCAAGGATTATTTACTATATGTCAGACTGAATGTTCACTGTGAGTATGGTTTCTTTTCAAATTCATAAGGTAAGAATTTGAAGACCATGTTTATTACACCAAAGAAAAATAAAAACAAATCTTAGCACACCACAGTGCTACTCTACTGTAATTTGATAAGTTTCATCAAAATAATTAGCTAATATTATCTTGTAGCAAATTCAAATGCTACATATACCCCTCTCCTAAGAGAAAAAATTGGTCAACTTGTTGAGAAATTTTTGATAAGGTATATGGGATATCATGGATTATGATAGTAACTTCGTGTACTAAACGTTCCTTTTATGGAAATCCAAGAATTGGTAATGTCTGAATTGAGAAAAGTCTGAATCAGGTAAGGTCATAATCGGTAGGTAAGGTCATAATTGGTAGGTAAGGTCATAATTGGTAGGTCAAATCCATTATCCTCAGGACCATATAAAGTCTAAATTGTACTATTTACAAAAAAATATTTACATAAGTGGCAATGATGATGTTCAGGTTGATCAGACCTATGAATCATCTAAAAAAAACTATTTTTAAGTATGCATACTCTCAGTAGAACACTAAATCCAATATTAGGTTTTATACTGAAAATCCAAAAATAAAAAGAAAACCACCCAAGGTTTCTTTCAAATTTGCACCAGCAAAATTTGTCAAAAAGACCAAAATCGTAATTGCAATTACCTTAATTTTAAACGTGCACCAACGCACCCAAAAAAAAATCTCAAATGTGCACCAACGCACCAAAAAATTTCAAATGTGCACCAACGCACCAAAAAAAAATTCACAAGAATTTTATTTTTAAACAACCTAGAAGATAATACTGTATACAAATCAACGGTTCAAGTTTGTATCAAAATAAAATATCTATCCAACAGAAACGTCTGAATTGGATCCAAAATATTCCTTCAAATCTTTGATATGCCAATCTCCAGCAGGAGCATTATCTGAAGAATAGACTAAACGAGAAATTCTTTTTCTCACTGTACACAAAACATATTTAGGAGCTAATTTTGCGCTAAATTTTATTGAAGCATCGGATAGAATCTTGTTTCTTCTCCAGACTTTATCACCTTCATTAAATATATGGTCTCTCTTCCTAAGGTTGTATGATGATGCATTTCTCTGGTAAGCCTTATGAAGCCTTTCCTGCACTGTCTTAAAGACATCACTAAGCCCCTTGATATCTTGAACAAAACTATCCCTGCTGTCAGGTAAAAGTTGAGTATTAGGAATGCTACCATAAAATTTACCAGAAATAGGCACATTACGACCAAACATCAAAAATGCTGGAGTATATTGGGTGACTTCATGGGTGGCGGTATTTATTGCTTGTTGAATTTTATATAATTCCTTATCCCACTCTTTATGTTCATCTACATAACTCCTAATGGCTTGACCTATTGTTTTATTGGTTCTTTCCACAAAGTTACACTGGGCTGAATATCGAGGAGTATACCATATTTTTTGAACATTGTGGGTATCTGCTAACTTTTTAAATAGTTTACCAGCAAACTGGGTTCCATTATCACAGATGATGAACTGTGGAACTCCAAAGACTAAAAAAATTTGGTTTTCCATGAATTTAATGATGCTAGGTGCCTTGGCATCTCGCATTGGGCACAATAGTGTATACTTTGTGAAAAAGTCTGAAACAACCAATAAGTGAGTGAAACCTTTAGAAGATCTAGGAAACGGTCCCATGATATCGACAGCAATAGTCTGAAAAGGAGATTTAACATTTCTCTGAGCACCCATGATTCCCATGCGAGGAGTATTCGATAACTTTTGCGACTGACAAACTTTACAGGACCTTACATATCTCAGAATGTCTGATCTCATTTCGGGCCAATAGTAGTGCTGCTGAACTCTTGAGAGTGTCTTGAAAAAACCAAAATGGCTACAAATAGAAGGGTCATGTGAATCTTCCATTACTGAAAGTCTTTGTGATTTAGGCACAATCACTTTCCATTCAATAATGTTCGATTTGACGGGCACTTTGGAAGGAATATATTTATAAATCAGTTCATTTTCAACTCTGAAATGGGGATAGGCATCTGGATCTTGAGAGATCTTACTACATAATGAGGTATACCATGAGTCTGTATCATCAGAGTCCAAATCAATTAAATTCAACTCTGGACTTTCGTCATCTGAAAGAGGTATCCTTGAAAGAAAATCGGGAATAACATTATGAACCCCAGGCTTATGAATCAACTCAAAAGTATGCTGTCGTAATTTGACAGACCATCTTGCTAATCTACCAGAAGGGTCTTTGAGATTGTTCAGCCTCAGCAGACTATGGTGATCAGTTATTAGTTTAAAAACCGTTCCCTCAATGTAAGGTCGAAATTTGTCGATTAGGAAGATCAAACTCAATAATTCTCTTTCAGTGACGCTGAAATTTCTCTCAGATTTGAACAAAGATCTGGAGGAGTAAGCAATTATTCTCTCGACACCCTGAACCTCCTGGGTCAACACCCCACCTATGCTCACATCACTTGCATCACACTGTATAGTGAAAGGTAGTGTAAAGTCTGGGGGACAGAGAATAGGTGCTGAAACAAGAGCCTTCTTGATGGCGACAAAAGAAGCTTCTGCCTCAGAAGTCCATTCTATAGGTTGATTTTTACCTTTACCCTTGCCTTTTAATAAGTTGCTAATAGGTGCCATCAAAGTTGAAAATGAATCTAAAAAACGTTTGTACCAATTACATAAACCAATAAACCGTTTAATTTCCGTACTTGTAGTAGGACGAGCATAATTTACCATGACTGAAACTTTAGAAGGATCTGTTCGAATTCCTTGTCTGTCAATAACAAAATCCAAGTATTTAAGTGATTTCTTGAAAAACTCACATTCTTTAATATTTATAGTCAGGTTTGCATCCTGCAAAATACCTCTTACTTCTTTCAAAAGCTTCACATGCTCCTCAAACGTCGGTGAAATGATAATAATATCATCTGAATAAGTGAATAAATTAGGTTCGAATTTTGGTCCAAACAACGCATCACATAATCTTTGTTGTGTCTGGGCACTGTTACATAAACCGAGTGGAATAAACCTCGACCAGGTATACTGAATGCAGTCTTTTCTTTAGACGATTCTTCAAGTGGCTCTTGTCAAAAAGCTTTCCTTAAATCGATACTTGAAATATACTTGGCATTACGCAACAGAGTAAGAATTCTATCAATGCGTAGAAGAGGATAGCTGTCGTGCTTTGTAATTTCATTCAGTTTACGTCCATCAAAACAAAAACGGTATTTACCAGACGATTTCTTAAAAAGTAGTACCAGACTATTCCAAGGACTATGTGATGGTTCTACCACACCTAATTTTATCATCTCATCTAACTCATCATTAAGGATCTTTAACATATATGGAGACATTAAATACTGCCTCTGTTCAAACGGCTTTGCCTCGCCAGTGTCAATTCCCAAAGTGATTTTATTTGTACGGCCTAATCGAGCATCACTACTAATTTCCTGAAATGAGTGGATAAGATCTTTCATCTGCTGTCTCTGTTCTTGTGTAAGCTCATCTTCAACACTAATTTCCGAAAAATCATTACTTTGAGGTGAGCTGGCATCAATGTCGACAGTTTCCCCAGAAACTCGACACTTAATGTCCCAAATAAAATTTTGAAAGTCTATGGACACACCAAACAGTACAGAAATCACTTCCTAGAATGAATGACTGTGATAGGGTAGGTACAACTAATGCCGGAATTATCTGTATCTCTCCATTAATATGAATAGGCAAATCAACAACTCCTTCAACTTTTTGATGTGTACCATCTGCCGTTAAAACATGATTCAAATGAGGAGTTCTGATTATTAAATCAAGATTTTTTACTGTCCTCAAACCTCCTTGACCTATGACGGACATATTGGCACCACTGTCTAAAAGTGCAATGACATTTGTATCAAAAAGCTGAATATTCACATAAGGCCTATTATCCTTGACTTTCTTTATTAATAGAGGAGCTACAACATTCTGAAAATCATCCTCTATTTCTTCTGTAAGATTATTTAAATTCTGAAATTTGGCTCTAGGAAAATTTGGAGAAAATTGTGAGCCTATGACAAAATTCTCCTCTATCAGTTTCCCTTACACTTTTCACAGTCCTTCATTACCACGTCAGGTGCTCCACATTTATAACAAAACTTTTTCCTAATTCCTGATTTACAAGCTCTATGTGTATGATTGGCTAAATTGCATCTCCAGCAAACCACAGGACTATTTTCCATTCGAGGATTTCTATTAGTATCAACTGATGAAGAAGATGGGGCAGAAACATTACATGACCTAGAAGTATTATTGTTAGAAGTGGCATTTCTAAATTCGTTTTTCTGAAACCTATTTCCAGAACTTTTATTTGAATGGGCAGATGTTCTATTTGCTTGTGCATTTGAAACAAAAGCAATTTCAGGGTCATCTAACATAGCAATTGATTTACTTTGAGAAGTAGAAGGTGGACTTGAAGCATCAGCTTCCTCTAATTTTTTGCACAAAGTTCCAAGAACTGTAACTGAATCTATGTCACATAACCCAAGTAGCACACATATATTGGGACAATATCGGTGCAATATTACGAAAATATCGGCAAAATATTGTGAAAGTAATATTGGCGAGAAAAAAAATGTGAACATTCGGCGATATTGGTACAATATCAGTTTCCAAATGTGGGTAGAATATTCTCATATTAATATTGGTTGAATATTCGTAGAGTTATATCGGACTCAAAATGTAATATCAATATTGGCGAGAAATTAATGGTGAACATTTGGCAATATTGGTGTAATATATGGAAATATCGGTGAATCATTGGAAATCATCATGAAGGTATATTGTCTCAGAAATATTGGTAGAATATTCTCATACCAATATTGCTGGTATATTTGTGAAGTTATATTGGTCACGAAATGTGATATCAATATACTGGTGCAATATTGGTTCGGAATATTGGTACATTATTGAAAATTATTATGTAGCTATGTTGTCTTCAAAATATTGGTGGAATATTTTCATACCAATATTTGCGAGTTATTCGCATCAGGAATAATCACAAAGGTCAGCCCAGCCGGAGTGCAATGGGAGGGCATTGCCCTAGGAAAGCCGCCTTGTTGATCACGGTTAACCCCTACTCCAGGTTATAATACTTTACAATCGTCTAGAGCCAATATTCAAATTCTCTCGTCGGATCGGCAATGAGAGTACGTTACCAATCATTTATAGCGCCATCTATCGACATCGGTTTGGGAGTGCGTAATATGGAATAAATATCGAAATTTCGATATCGATATGTATTCTTGAAACAATATGTGAACAATATTGCTTACATAATATAGTGAATCACATATCAGCCAATATAAGATGATATTATTTTCTGAATATGGCTAGAAAACTATTCACCCGATATGCAATTGAACTTGAAAATACAATATTGTTTTTCTCTTCTATGTCCGATATAAGATACATATTGAATTGCCGTTATTGATATTCATATTTGAATCATTGAAAACCCCTTCAGAATCGACATGGGGAGAATGTTCAAATTGCTATATTGGTTATAATTGTTGGAAACAATATGTATACGATATCTTCCGCATGATATGAATAGAATGATATTAATCAAGATAGGTGAATATGATATTTCGAATATTGTTGAAACAATATTCAACCAATATGCCGTCGAACTCAAATATACAATATTGCACAACCGCTTCAGAATCAACATGGGGACAATATTCAAATCGCGATATTAGTTATAAATGTAAGAAGCAAATTGTATACGATATCTTCCGCATGATATAGATAAGATGATATCAATCAAGATGGGTGAATATAATGTTTCAAATATTGTTAAAACAATATCCAACCGATATGCCGTTTAACTTGAATATACAATATTGCATAACCGCTTCAGAATCGACATGGGGAGAATGTTCAAATTGCAATATTGGTTCTAAATGTCGGGAACAATATGTATACGATGTTGTTGTATCGACATTCGTAAAACAATATTATATAACATTCATAGATATGTTTTTCAACACATTGTTAACGAATTTTACAACCAATATTGCTCCAATATTGTAGCTGACAATCCATATTCAGCTCAGGTTGAACCAATATTCCACCAATATTATCATTCCAATATTGTTTTTCCAATATACTCTCATATTGGACCTATATTATTTTTCACATGTACGATATATCTATATCGGCCCAATATGAAATCGGGTTCCAGCCAATATGATGTGCTACCTGGGAAGGCTAACCTCCGCCTATAATCAGGCTTTGAACCCATCTTGATGTACTTTATCTTTGTCACCTCAGCAGCTTCATGACTGAGTCTGTTAAAAAGTGCTTCCATACAAGCTATAAAGATAACAACTGGCTCTGAATTACCCTGCTTTCTATTTTTTATTTGTTGCCAAACTTCATCTTCAAAATCAGACACTAGAAAATCTTTTCTGAGTTTCAAAATCAATGAATCCCAGTCAGTAACTTGTGATTTTACCATACGGTACCAGAAAGTAGCTTTACCAGTGAAAAGATCACTTGCTGATTCAAATAATTCCATTTTAGATATATGCCTTGCTTGAGCAAGTTCATCAATACGTTCCATGAATGATAAGAGAATTTTGGAGTCACCATCAAATTGAAGTCCTAACTTATACACAGGTGTTGACTTTGTTAAATTCGGTGAAAAATAATTCTGACTCTGACTAGTAGATGGTCTCACTACCCAGGTAGCACATCATATTGGCTGGAACCCGATTTCATATTGGGCCGATATAGATATATCGTACATGTGAAAAATAATATAGGTCCAATATGATAGTATATTGGCCAAACAATATTGGAATGATAATAGTGGTGGAATATTGGTTCAACCTGAGCTGAATATGGATTGTCAGCTACAATATTGGAGCAATATTGGTTGTAAAATTCGTTAACAATGTGTTGAAAAACATATCTATGAATGTTATATAATATTGTTTTACGAATGTCGATACAACAACATCGTATACATATTGTTCCCGACATTTACAACCAATATTGCAATTTGAACATTCTCCCCATGTCGATTCTGAAGCGGTTATGCAATATTGTATTTTCAAGTTAAACGGCATATCGGTTGGATATTGTTTTAACAATATTTGAAACATTATATTCACCCATCTTGATTGATATCATTTTATCTATATCATGCGGAAGATATCGTATACAATTTGCTTCTTACATCTATAACCAATAGCGCGATTTGAATATTGTCCCCATGTTGATTCTGAAGCGGTTGTGCAATATTGTATATTTGAGTTCGACGGCATATTGGTTGAATATTGTTTCAACAATATTCGAAATATCATATTCACCAATCTTGATTAATATCATTCTATCCATATCATGCGGAAGATATCGTATACACATTGTTTCCAACAATTATAATCAATAAAGCAATTTGAACATTCTCTACATATCGATTCTGAAGGGGTTTTCAATGATTCGAATATGAATATCAATAACGGCAATTCAATATGTATCTTATATCGGACATAGAAGAGAAAAACAATATTGTATTTTCAAGGTCAATTGCATATCGGGTGAATAGTTTTCTAGCCATATTCAGAAAATAATATCATCTTATATTGGCTGATATGTGATTCACTATATCATGTAAGCAATATTGTTCACATATTGTTTTGAGAATACATATCGATATCGGAATTTCGATATTTATTCCATATTACGCACTCCTAAACCGATGTCGATAGATGGCGCTATAAATGATTGGTAACGTACTCTCATTGCCGATCCGACGAGAGAATTTAAATATTGGCTCTAGACGATTGTGAAGTATTATAACCTGGAGTAGGGGTTAACCGTGATCAACAAGGCGGCTTCCCAAGGGCAAGGCCCTCTCATTGCACTCCGGCTGGGCTGACCTTTGTGATTATTCCTGATGCGAATAACTCGCAAATATTGGTATGAAAATATTCCACCAATATTTTGAAGACAACATAGCTACATAATGATTTTCAATAATGTACCAATATTCCCAACCAATATTGCACCAATATAACTTCACGAATATACCAGCAATATTGGTATGAGAATATTCAACCAATATTTCTGAGACAACATACCTTCATGATGATTTCCAATGATTCACCGATATTTCCATATATTACACCAATATTGCCGAATGTTCACCATTAATTTCTCGCCAATATTGATATTACATTTTGTGTCCGATATTACCCTACGAATATTCAACCAATATTAATATGAGAATATTCTACCCACATTTGGAAACTGATATTGTACCAATATCGCCAAATGTTCACATTTTTTTTCTCGCCAATATTACTTTCACAATATTTTGCCGATATTTTCGTAATATTGCACCGATATTGTCCCAATATATGTGTGCTACTTGGGTAGTGGATTGACAGTAGAACTCATCAATGGCACATTTACTGGATCAGACTCTGGATCATATACCTTCTCATGTAATTCTGCATCTAATTGCAATGCTGTTGCATAAGATTCATTTTTAAAAATTGACATTTCATCAAAATTAAGAGCTTCTGGATTCAAAGGTATTCTTTGAATTCTCCAAGTTACATGGCATATTCTAGATTCTGCTCTCTTAAAAGTAGAATCTGATGTTGGTCCCTCAAAATCACTGATTGAAGTTTGTATAGATGTTGAAGTGTTTTCAATGTCAACTTTTTCAAATGCAAAATTAAATGTTGGGTCAACAAAAGACAATACATTGTGTCCTTGTTGAATTTCCTTAGCCAAAAGGCGCCCCAAAATTTTTCTCTTTTCATCCATGCTACGTTCAGAAATAACACCTCTAATTTTCAGTTCATAATTGAGTTCTGCTATGAGCAAATGTTTTGCCTCAATAGAATCCATAATGAATAGTGTGAAGGAAGAACAAAGAAAACAGATGAAATACCCAAGTACTGCAGTCACAAAAATTTTCTAAAAATTCCCACGAAAAATATGGAAATTTTCATTACTATTTAAAATTGCAATCACTGTTCCAAAATATGTACTTTATTAGAACACAATTAGACAACACTCACCGCAGTGCTCTCCAGCACAACAAATACTAAAGCCTTTTCTGTTGAAGAACTTTCCTGTCAGGCTTTTGTCAAAAACGGAGCTATACTTCACATCCACATCCACATGGACCTGAATGTACAATCTCCACTCAACCAAAAATTTGAAAAAGGTTTTACAACAAACAGACAAAATTTTACTTATTTTGAACAAGAATTTTCGGGCCCTACACGTTGGACGCTATTTATGTGACCAACTTTTAATATAAAAGGATGAAATTATTGAAAAGTCAAACACATTTGCTATTGGCAGCTGTACATCGGAGAACAGATAAGTGAGTTCGGATTATAGGCTAGATGGTGAAGAAAATTCAAGTTCTTGGACGCCACTCAATTTATAAAAATCCGACAATTTGGATAATTGAGAAAACCAAATTTCTTTTCAAATAATCTGTATTTCAAAAATCTGAAGGTTGTTCAAGGTATATTTTCTTAGAAGGCTGGGCTGGACATATGGAAGAATGAAAACCAACATAAAATTCAAGACCTATTATATTTCACACCACCAGAGACAAGGTTATATATGGACCTATGTAGAGGCCTGCAGTTTCATGATGAAAAATAATCACTGAAGTACTGTATTATTTCAATAGTGTAGGTTAAGTTAATTGCATGGTGATTCTATCATAATTTTCCTATACCTATACCAGGACAATTACCATAGTTTTAGAGTAAGTGAAGATATGTATAGTAATAATCCTATATCAACTATAAAACGGAATGTATAACTAGTCAAGGAATGATAGCGCAATGAACTGTTAAGCAACCGCAGTCACATAGAATACTATGGGAGAGCTTCACAAGAGCTTCACCAGTTTGTGAATTAATACTGTGAAAAATAAGATTACTCAACCAGTCTCAGATGTGAAAAAATGTAAATATGTATCAAAAAGGTAAAACACTGAAGGTGGAACAAAAAAACCTGATAGTGGTCCAAGGGTCCTCTGCAATGGTCCAGATCACCCCTATCCAAGGTCCCAAGTGGTATGAGTGTAGATGTGCAGCATAGGTCACTGCAGGTGAAGACAACACAAACAAGGAATGCTGAACCTCCACGGTCAGCAGAGTTCCAGGATGCAGTATAACCAGGGGTCAGTCTCTACCAGCTGCTACTGGGCTCCATCTGATGTCTCCATGGTCGACTCTGGCCAAGATCCAAAGACCTTGCAGGATTACTCAGATCCACTGGGGGATCTTGACAAGGGTAGAGTAGAGTATCCTGAAGGCCGGTCGCTACCAGGAGTCCGAAGCACAGCTAAGCTGCACCCTAGCACCCTATGAAATAATCTGAATATAGCCTCCTGAGAGGGCACACAGAGCACGTGGAGACGACAGAAAAAAACTGAAGAACAGGATATATTTTCGAAGATTTACTGCTGAATCTGCTATGGTTGTGACTTACCTTCTGAGAAGGGAGGTAGGATTGAAGAATTTTTTAGATCTTGCTTTTTAAGGACTGCAACAGGCCGGGCTGCATGGCTTCTAAAACTTTATGGCAGTCTCCAGGAACAAATCCCACTAATGGCTTTCTGACGGAGATTCCATCCACTGACCGGTAAGCAACGGCTTCTCAAAATCAAATACCCCTAAGGGTTTCTACGGTTTTCACCGAGAAAATCAAAATCACTTTTCACAGGTCAAGTGCACGCCACCATGGCTAACCGAGAAAAAGTGAGGTAGGTACGTGCCGGAAGTTCTCCTACCCTCGATTTAACTAGTCATAAACTCTAGTTTCCTGTTAAAATCCCAAGTCAGCGCCAAATATGAAATCCAAGAATCCTATTGGTCGAAGACATGCTTACGCCCTAATTATTAAGAAGAATTGTTCTTCTTGTTCCGTCTTCATAGGAATAATCTCCAAATCCTTCACAGAAGACAAATGACAGTCCACAATGACTGCAGTATGACAACAGTGACAGTGACATCTGTAATGAAGTGTTTTTGACCAGCTTCATTACTAGACTGGTTTTGATCAAAATCTAAGTACCTGAGCCTGATTCTAGTTGAATTTCACCTGTTCGAAAGCTCGAAACCTGAAAACCTGAGAGAGCTGAGTAATGCATTGATTCCTGACTTCACAAAGCTTTTCCTGATAGTAAACTCTAATGAACATCATTATGACCCTGAAGACTTCAATATTTTTCAACCCTTTGCTTATGATATGAAATTTGATTGAATTATCTATCTGTTGAAATGATGAATGTTTGACTGCTCATAACTTTGTTGTTATTGAATATTTCCCAGCCAAATTCATTCAGTAGCATAAGCAAAGGTAGTAGATCCTGTTCCTGTGCCCATTTAGGGTGTTTTATTATTTTTTCCGCGTTTTGTGTTGGAGGTGCGCATGTGCTTTTCAAGGACAGATTTAGTGGCCATGGCCATGAACCATGACAAGGTGGGAGTTTTGACCAATGAGATTCCAGATTCACTTTTCCTTGTGCCAAGGCCAAAGCAGTGCATAAATACTGAAGACAGCCAAGGATTCGTCACTCTCTAAGCTCTTCTCAACAAGTCTACACCACCTGATCTCCGTTGCTCTTCAAGCTCCTGATTCTCAAGCTGATCTCTTAGTGCTCTCATAGTGCATTCAAAACCAGTGTAAAATAGTATTGTATAGTGATTTCCTGTTACACATGTAAGTTTGTATATTTTTCACCAGTGTTATTCATCCTGTTTATAGCCTCATTTCATCCCTGTTGTTTTCACACCGATACTCACCCGACCTGTGTAAAGAATCCAGAACTCTAAATTGAATGAACGGATTTTGTGATTGCATATTTCATATTTCCTTCTCTGTTGTCATTGTTTTCAGTTCCAAATAGTTCAATAATTTATTTAGTGATTTTCAATATTTTCATTTGTCAAAATTGCAGAATATTATTATTGACTGACGACTGACACTGACAAGCCAGTTAACAACTCTTCTTCTTCTTTTCCTTGAGAAATCCAGTCCTGTGCACCGGTGTCTCTGTGCTTTGTATCCCGTCAGGCGGTGTTCTATGTTTCATGAACTATTGACATTAATGGAAAATATAATTAATTAACCTCACTAAAAATCCGATATTAGAAAATTAGAAAAATCGAAGGAAAAGAAAAGATAAATAGAAATTGAATCTGTTTAATTCGTTTAGAACTGTGTTTCCGATTCTCCAGATAGAAATGATGAAATAGTTGAGTAAATAATCTTCCAGGCATAACCTTAAAATACCAAAGACCTGAGAGATAATTTACTTTGATTCCTGTAATTATCCAGACCAGAAATAGCAACCAGTATTCCAGGCTAGAACCAGGGTTTGTAATTGAAGCCTACACTCCCTTGGCTACTTATTGATTCCAGGTCGATTCAATACCATTGACCCCTGGATTATACTGTGGGTACCGAGGTAGGTATACCTCCTGTACCTTTCTCCACTGTTGCTACTGTGGGCCTCCTTCCCGACTAAGTTGGGAGGAGCAGGTGAAGTAAATCACCTTTATCAAAGATCTGGCGCTCGAGAATCCCTCCTGTCAAATACCAGAGTAGTCTCCTGTCCTGAACAGAGTGTCAAAGTAAGGGCCCCAGAAGAAAGACCTCTTACAAATGGCGCCCGAGCAGGGACTTCTTGGTTATTGAATCAGGAAATAGTCCAGTCCTGTTCAACAGAAAAGTTGCTTGATACAAGTCCAGTACATTTTTTTTTTCCTGAACCAGTATTTCATTGTTTGGAATCAGAATCATAGCATTTTTCCAGAAAAGTACCTGTATAGTTTGTTTTTTGAGAGTTGATTATAAATTTGAACCTGATTTTTGTAGAGAACAGTTCCAGTCAACTTGAGCTATAAATGAAATCAAAATCCAGATATCCAGAAGTTATTTGTTGAGGCTAGGTATATGTTTTTTTTTTGGTCATGAGAGTCACTAAATTTTGAGACAGCAAGAGAGCCAAATCCGTTAATTCCCGAATACAGTTCATCCTGATAATCATCCTGACATTCCAGCTCATTTAACCAGTTGAATAAAATGTTAGGCCCTGATATAGTTGATGATATATGTAAAGGTTGTGAGAACCTCCAAAAATCGAGGAATCCAGGTCCAGAGAGCTACCGAGAGCACATATCAGGTTTGAACCCAAGAGTGAGTTGGGTATATAACCTGAACCAATCCGAATTAATCAGAGAACTGAGAATGTATGGTCTAAAAACTGAAGGTCCTGTGGAGATGCTACAGAACCGATTGATGTGGTTCCTGAGGGTGAAAGTTCCTGAAATATTAGCCCTCAGGCCTGAGAATCTTGTGAGGAAACCGCCTCCAGATTTACCAGATATTCCTGAACCACATGAGCCTCCAGATATTCCTGAACCAACTCCAGGTAGTCCAGAAACACATCCGGATGATCCTGAAACAACTCTAGAGAGTCCTGACATACCTCCTGATAGTCCTGAAATTCCTGTCCTGTGTTATTCTAGTGGATTGAACACCTATCACTGGAATTTGCAATTTGATGGAACAACAGATCCTGTAGATTTCCTGGAAAGACTAGAAGAGATTGGAAACATGCAGAAAATAGAACCAGACCATCTCCTGGATGTATTACCTGACCTGTTAAAAGGAAGAGTTCTGTTATGGTACCGCTGTAATAAAGGAAACTGGAATTCCTGGCCAGCTTTCAAAGAGTGTTTTCAGGTAGCATACTTTCCGTTTCGATATCATGAACAGCTCCAGATTGATATCATCCAGAGGAAACAGACAGTGGAAGAACCAGCTAGAGATTATGTGATAGACATGCAGACACTAATCCGAAGACAAGGCACTCTTGATAAAGCACAAGAATTGACTTGGCTATACCGGAATTTACTGCCAGACTACCGCCTGTATATCAGAAAGACTGATTTCCAGGATGTACCATCACTTATCTCAAGAATTCTAGAATATGAGAGCCTGAGAAGTGAGATATATCAAACCTACCAGGGTTATCACTACCTGCCACCACCCTCACCTGTGTCATTTTGTCCAGAACCGATTAGGTATGAAGAACCTAGTTCCAGGACATTTACCCAGAAGAGAAGACAAAATATAGGACTTCGGAACAGTGAGACTGTTTAATGGAGATGTGGACTGCGAGGTCACATGAGAAGTGCCTGCAGACACCAACCAAAAATATTTTGTTCCAGATGTGGCCAGAGGGATGTTTCATCCCGTGATTGTGTATGTCTCCCTCCAGACTATTCCGAGAATCCAGTACTCAGTGAATTAATTTATCCAGAACATCCAGGGTATCCAGAGCATCCGGAAATTTCTGAAAGTAGGAATCCGGGATATTCAGCACATTCAGTGGGTGTAGAGAATCGAGATTATCCAGAACCAGCATTTGATCCGTATATTCCAGAAATGTCAGATTTACAACATTTTTCAGGGAATAGGAAAGTTTTGGAAGATCCTGAGGATACAGAAGATGTGCGTAGAGCATATGTTCCAGATAATCCAGATTTTCCATATTTTCCAGATAATCCAGATTTTCCAGAAATTCCAGATTTTCCAGAAATTCCAGTCCAGATGGAATTTAGGTTCTGTAATGATGTCCAGACTGTCAATGGAGTGACAGAAATCATTACAGAGACCGGTACTACTAATATAGGTTTAATGCAAAAGTGTTCCAGGAACAGAAATAGGAAATTAGGTCCGGACAATTTTCTATCGTCCCGTTATCCAGCTTGGAAACAGAAAAAGGCATCCGCAACGATGAATTCCGACGAGTCCTGTTTCCGGAATTCTAGTTTTGAAGCAGTCCGACCCGCCTCTGCTTCAAACTTGCCTAGTTCTGTCTCCCATTCTTCCTACTTTGCAGAAGTAAGGATCTGTTGGAAATGTGGAAATCCTGGCCATCAAAGGAAAAATTGCAAGTGGAAAGCAAATATTTTTCGAGAACACTTTGGTCCAGAGACGTCTGGATTTAGTTCAGTCCAGAAATCCAGACGTTTATGTAAATTGTACGTATAGATTTAAATAATAATTTTTTTTGCCTGTTTCAGATCCTGTTGTAAATAATCTGAATAGTGAGAAAAGATTCCAGATAGTGTATATAGATATGGTTTACAGTTAGGTCCTGCTATAGATATCCTGAGTGGATGTAAGGTGATTTCCAGATATTGTTTAGATATATGGATTGTATATATAGTATTCCAGTTTATAGTTGGTAATGTATATAGTGTATATTTTGGTGATGAATGAGTTAAAAAAAAATAAAATAGAAGCTAGAGCTTCCATTTTTTTTTTCCGCAAGTATGAGGGGTGTGTAATGAAGTGTTTTTGACCAGCTTCATTACTAGACTGGTTTTGATCAAAATCTAAGTACCTGAGCCTGATTCTAGTTGAATTTCACCTGTTCGAAAGCTCGAAACCTGAAAACCTGAGAGAGCTGAGTAATGCATTGATTCCTGACTTCACAAAGCTTTTCCTGATAGTAAACTCTAATGAACATCATTATGACCCTGAAGACTTCAATATTTTTCAACCCTTTGCTTATGATATGAAATTTGATTGAATTATCTATCTGTTGAAATGATGAATGTTTGACTGCTCATAACTTTGTTGTTATTGAATATTTTCCAGCCAAATTCATTCAGTAGCATAAGCAAAGGTAGTAGATCCTGTTCCTGTGCCCATTTAGGGTGTTATATTATTTTTTCCGCGTTTTGTGTTGGAGGTGCGCATGTGCTTTTCAAGGACAGATTTAGTGGCCATGGCCATGAACCATGACGAGGTGGGAGTTTTGACCAATGAGATTCCAGATTCACTTGTCCTTGTGCCAAGGCCAAAGCAGTGCATAAATACTGAAGACAGCCAAGGATTCGTCACTCTCTAAGCTCTTCTCAACAAGTCTACACCACCTGATCTCCGTTGCTCTTCAAGCTCCTGATTCTCAAGCTGATCTCTTAGTGCTCTCATAGTGCATTCAAAACCAGTGTAAAATAGTATTGTATAGTGATTTCCTGTTACACATGTAAGTTTGTATATTTTCCACCAGTGTTATTCATCCTGTTTATAGCCTCATTTCATCCCTGTTGTTTTCACACCGATACTCACCCGACCTGTGTAAAGAATCCGGAACTCTAAATTGAATAAACGGATTTTGTGATTGCATATTTCATATTTCCTTCTCTGTTGTCATTGTTTTCAGTTCCAAATAGTTCAATAATTTATTTAGTGATTTTCAATATTTTCATTTGTCAAAATTGCAGAATATTATTATTGACTGACGACTGACACTGACAAGCCAGTTAACAACTCTTCTTCTTCTTTTCCTTGAGAAATCCAGTCCTGTGCACCGGTGTCTCTGTGCTTTGTATCCCGTCAGGCGGTGTTCTATGTTTCATGAACTATTGACATTAATGGAAAATATAATTAATTAACCTCACTAAAAATCCGATATTAGAAAATTAGAAAAATCGAAGGAAAAGAAAAGATAAATAGAAATTGAATCTGTTTAATTCGTTTAGAACTGTGTTTCCGATTCTCCAGATAGAAATGATGAAATAGTTGAGTAAATAATCTTCCAGGCATAACCTTAAAATACCAAAGACCTGAGAGATAATTTGCTTTGATTCCTGTAATTATCCAGACCAGAAATAGCAACCAGTATTCCAGGCTAGACCCAGGGTTTGTAATTGAAGCCTACACTCCCTTGGCTACTTATTGATTCCAGGTCGATTCAATACCATTGACCCCTGGATTATACTGTGGGTACCGAGGTAGGTATACCTCCTGTACCTTTCTCCACTGTTGCTACTGTGGGCCTCCTTCCCGACTAAGTTGGGAGGAGCAGGTGAAGTAAATCACCTTTATCAAAAATCTGGCGCTCGAGAATCCCTCCTGTCAAATACCAGAGTAGTCTTCTATCCTGAACAGAGTGTCAAAGTAAGGGCCCCAGAAGAAAGACCTCTTACACATCCTGATGACACATGAAAATATAAACCTGAAATATTATCCCAAAAATAAACAAAGAAATTTATCCAAATTGAAACCAATTCAGAATGAACAACATCATAAATCCTGAGATATTCCAGCGGAATTTATCGCCCTGGAGAACATCAACGGTAAGTTGTCTGTCTACTCTTGAATGGATTACAATATTAAATATTTCCTTCTATTCTAGGGCCTTAGGATCAGAACGCCAGAAATCAAAGACTCCTGCAGCTTACATCATCACTTCCTATTAGCACATAGAATATCAGAAGAAATGAGTACTCTACTATTGGAATTTGTTTGTTAAAAGATCTCATTCAAAACTGTGTGTGATATGATATGGTTGTTTAATTAAATGTTCTATTACTCAAGGATTATTTACTATATGTCAGACTGAATGTTCACTGTGAGTATGGTTTCTTCTCAAATTCATAAGGTAAGAATTTGAAGACTATGTTTATTACACCAAAGAAAAATAAAAACAAATCTTAGCACACCACAGTGCTACTCTACTGTAATTTGATAAGTTTCATCAAAATAATTAGCTAATATTATCTTGTAGCAAATTCAAATGCTACATATACCCCTCTCCTAAGAGAAAAAATTGGGCAACTTTTTGAGAAATTTTTGATAAGGTATATGGGATATCATGGATTATGATAGTGACTTCGTGTATTTAACGTTCCTTTTATGGAAATCCAAGAATTAACAATGTCTGAATTGAGAGAAGTCTGAATCAGGTAAGGTCATAATCGGTAGGTAAGGTCATAATTGGTAGGTAAGGTCATAATTGGTAGGTCAAATCCATTATCCTCAGGACCATATAAAGTCTAAATTGTACTATTTACAAAAAAATATTTACATAAGTGGCAATGATGATGTTCAGGTTGATCAGACCTATGAATCATCTAAAAAAAACTATTTTTAAGTATGCATACTCTCAGTAGAACACTAAATCCAATATTAGGTTTTATACTGAAAATCCCAAAATAAAAAGAAAACCACCCAAGGTTTCTTATAAATTTGCACCAGCAAAATTTGTCAAAAAGACCAAAATCGTAATTGCAAATACCTTGATTTTAAACGTGCACCAACGCACCCAAAAAAAAATCTCAAATGTGCACCAACGCACCAAAAAATTTCAAATGTGCACCAACGCACCAAAAAAAAATTCACAAGAATTTTATTTTTAAACAACCTCTACAGATAATACTGTATACAAATCAACGGTTCAAGTTCGTATCAAAATAAAATATCTATCCAACAGAAACGTCTGAATTGGATCCAAAATATTCCTTCAAATCTTTGATATGCCAATCTCCAGCAGGAGCATTATCTGAAGAATAGACTAAACGAGAAATTCTCTTTCTCACTGGACACAAAACATATTTAGGAGCTAATTTTGCGCTAAATTTTATTGAAGCATCGGATAGAATCTTGTTTCTTCTCCAGACTTTATCACCTTCATTAAATTTATGGTCTCTCTTCCTAAGGTTGTATGATGATGCATTTCTCTGGTAAGCCTTATGAAGCCTTTCCTGCACTGTCTTAAAGACATCACTAAGCCCCTTGATATCTTGAACAAAACTATCCCTGCTGTCAGGTAAAAGTTGAGTATTAGGAATGCTACCATAATATTTACCAGAAATAGGCACATTACGACCAAACATCAAAAATGCTGGAGTATATTGGGTGACTTCATGGGTGGCGGTATTTATTGCTTGTTGAATTTCATATAATTCCTTATCCCACTCTTTATGTTCATCTACATAACTCCTAATGGCTTGACCTATTGTTTTATTGGTTCTTTCCACAAAGTTACACTGGGCTGAATATCGAGGAGTATACCATATTTTTTGAACATTGTAGGTATCTGCTAACTTTTTAAATAGTTTACCAGCAAACTGGGTTCTATTATCACAGATGATGAACTGTGGAACTCCAAAGACTAAAAAAACTTGGTTTTCCATGAATTTAATGATGCTAGGTGCCTTGGCATCTCGCATTGGGCACAATAGTGTATACTTTGTGAAAAAGTCTGAAACAACCAATAAGTGAGTGAAACCTTTAGAAGATCTGGGAAACGGTCCCATGATATCGACAGCAATAGTCTGAAAAGGAAATTTAACATTTCTCTGAGCACCCATGAGTCCCATGCGAGGAGTATTCGATAACTTTTGCGACTGACAAACTTTACAGGACCTAACATATCTCAGAATGTCCGATCTCATTATGGGCCAATAGTAGTGCTGCTGAACTCTTGAGAGTGTCTTGAAAAAACCAAAATGGCTACAAATAGAAGGGTCATGTGAATCTTTCATAACTGGAAGTCTTTGTGATTTAGGCACAATCACTTTCCATTCAATAATGTTCGATTTGACGGGCACTTTGGAAGGAATATATTCATAAATCAGTTCATTTCCAACTCTAAAATGGGGATAGGCATCTGGATCTTGAGAGATCTTACTACATAATGAGGTATACCATGAGTCTGTATCATCAGACTTCAAATCAATTAAATTCAACTCTGGACTTTCGTCATCTGAAAGAGGTATCCTTGAAAGAAAATCGGGAATAACATTATGAACCCCAGGCTTATGAATCAACTCAAAAATATGCTGTCGTAATTTGACAGACCATCTTGCTAATCTACCAGAAGGGTCTTTGAGATTGTTCAGCCACAGCAGACTATGGTGATCAGTTATTACTTTAAAAACCGTTCCCTCAATGTAAGGTCGAAATTTGTCGATCAGGAAGATCAAACTCAATAATTCTCTTTCAGTGACGCTGAAATTTCTCTCAGATTTGGACAAAGATCTGGAGGAGTAAGCAATTATTCTCTCGACACCCTGAACCTCCTGGGTCAACACCCCACCTATGCTCACATCACTTGCATCACACTGTATAGTGAAAGGTAGTGTAAAGTCTAGGGGACAGAGAATAGGTGCTGAAACAAGAGCCTTCTTGATGGCGACAAAAGAAGCTTCTGCCTCAGAAGTCCATTCTATAGGTTGATTTTTACCTTTACCCTTGCCTTTCAATAAGTTGCTAATAGGTGCCATTAAAGTTGAAAATGAATCTAAAAAACGTTTGTACCAATTACATAAACCAATAAACCGTTTAATTTCCGTACTTGTAGTAGGACGAGCATAATTCACCATGACTGAAACTTTAGAAGGATCTGTTCGAATTCCTTGTCTGTCAATAACAAAACCCAAGTATTTAAGTGATGTCTTGAAAAACTCACATTCTTTAATATTTATAGTCAGGTTTGCATCCTGCAGAATACCTCTAACTTCTTTCAAAAGCTTCACATGCTCCTCAAACGTCGGTGAAATGATAATAATATCATCTAAATGAGTGAATAAATTAGGTTCGAATTTTGGTCCAAACAACGCATCACATAATCTTTGTTGTGTCTGGGCACTGTTACATAAACCGAGTGGAATGAACCTCGACCAGATATACTGAATGCAGTCTTTTCTTTAGACGATTCTTCAAGTGGCACTTGCCAAAAAGCTTTCCTTAAATCGATACTTGAAATATACTTGGCATTACGCAACAGAGTAAGAATTCTATCAATGCGTGGAAGAGGATAGCTGTCGTGCTTTGTAATTTCATTCAGTTTACGTCCATCAAAACAAAAACGGTATTCACCAGACGATTTCTTAACCATTAGTACCGGACTATTCCAAGGACTATGTGATGGTTCTACCACACCTAATTTTATCATCTCATCTAACTCATCATTAAGGATCTTTAACATATATGGAGACATTAAATACTGCCTCTGTTCAAACGGCTTTGCCTCGCCAGTGTCAATTTCTAAAGTGATTTTATTTGTACGGCCTAATCGAGCATCACTACTAATTTCCTGAAATGAGTGAATAAGATCTTTCATCTGCTGTCTCTGTTCTTGTGTAAGCTCATCTTCAACACTAATTTCCGAAAAATCATTACTTTGAGGTGAGCTGGCAACAATGTCGACAGTTTCCCCAGAAACTCGACATTTCATGTCCCAACTAGAATTTTGAAAGTCTATGGACACACCAAACAGTACAAAAATCACTTCCTAGAATGAATGACTGTGATAGGGTAGGTACAACTAATGCAGGAATTATCTGTATCTCTCCATTAATATGAATAGGCAAATCAACAACTCCTTCAACTTTTTGATGTGTACCATCTGCCGTAAAAACATGATTCAAATGAGGAGTTCTGATTATTAAATCAAGATTTTTTACTGTCCTTAAACCTCCTTGACCTATGACGGACATATTGGCACCACTGTCTAAGAGTGCAATGACATTTGTATCAAAAAGCTGAATATTCACATAAGGCCTATTATCCTTGACTTTCTTTATTAATAGAGGAGCTACAACATTCTGAAAATCATCCTCTATTTCTTCTGTAAGATTATTTAAATTCTGAAATTTGGCTCTAGGAAAATTTGGAGAAAATTGTGAGCCTATGACAAAATTCTCCTCTATCAGTTTCCCTTACACTTTACACAGTCCTTCATTACCACGTCAGGTGCTCCACATTTATAACAAAACTTTTTCTAAATTCCTGATTTACAAGCTCTATGTGTATGATTGGCTAAATTGCATCTCCAGCAAACCACAGGACTATTTTCCATTCGAGGATTTCTATTAGTATCAACTGATGAAGAAGATGGGGCAGAAACATTACATGACCTAGAAGTATTATTGTTAGAAGTGGCATTTCTAAATTCGTTTTTCTGAAACCTATTTCCAGAACTTTTATTTGAATGGGCAGATGTTCTATTTGCTTGTGCATTTGAAACAAAAGCAATTTCAGGGTCATCTAACATAGCAATTGATTTACTTTGAGAAGTAGAAGGTGGACTTGAAGCATCAGCTTCCTCTAATTTTTTGCACAAAGTTCCAAGAACTGTAACTGAATCTATGTCACATAAGGCTAACCTCCGCCTATAATCAGGCTTCAAACCCATCTTGATGTACTTTATCTTTGTCACCTCAGCAGCTCCATGACTGAGTCTGTTAAAAAGTGCTTCCATACAAGCTATAAAGATAACAACTGGCTCTGAATTACCCTGCTTTCTATTTTTTATTTGATGCCAAACTTCATCTTCAAAATCAGACACTAGAAAATCTTTTCTGAGTTTCAAAATCAATGAATCCCAGTCAGTAACTTGTGATTTTACCATACGGTACCAGAAAGTAGCTTTACCAGTGAAAAGATCACTTGCTGATTCAAATAATTTCATTTTAGATATATGCCTTGCTTGAGCAAGTTCATCAATACGTTCCATGAATGCTAAGAGATTTTTGGAGTCACCATCAAATTGAAGTCCTAACTTATACACAGGTGTTGACTTTGTTAAATTCGGTGAAAAATAATTCTGACTCTGACTAGTAGATGATCTCACTAGTGGATTGACAGTAGAACTCATCAATGGCACATTAACTGGATCAGGCTCTGGATCAGATACCTTCTCATGTAATTCTGCATCTAATTGCAATGCTGTTGCATAAGATTCATTTTTAAAAATTGACATTTCATCAAAATTAAGAGCTTCTGGATTCAAAGGTATTCTTTGAATTCTCCAAGTTACATGGCATATTCTAGATTCTGCTCTCTTAAAAGTAGAATCTGATGTTGGTCCCTCAAAATCACTGATTGAAGTTTGTATAGATGTTAAAGTGTTTTCAATGTCAACTTTTTCAAATGCAAAATTAAATGTTGGGTCAACAAAAGACAATACATTGTGTCCTTGATGAATTTCCTTAGCCAAAAGGCGCCCCAAAATTTTTCTCTTTTCATCCATGCTACGTTCAGAAATAACACCTCTAATTTTCAGTTCATAATTGAGTTCTGCTATGAGCAAATGTTTTGCCTTAATAGAATCCATAATGAATAGTGTGAAGGAAGAACGAAAATTTTCTAAAAATTCCCATGAAAAATATCTGTCAAAATAGTTACCAGAAAATATCAATCATGATGAAAATTTCCATTACTATTTAAAATTGCAATCACTGTTCCAAAATATGTACTTTATTAGAACACAATTAGACAACACTCACCGCAGTGCTCTCCAGCACAACAAATACTAAAGCCTTTTCTGTTGAAGAACTTTCCTGTCAGGCTTCTGTCAAAAACGGAGCTATACTTCACATCCACATCCACATGGACCTAAATGTACAATCTCCACTCAACCAAACGTTCCAGCTCAACAATCTAAAAAGATTTGAAAAAACTCAAGATAAATTTGAAAAAGGTTTTACAACAAACAGACAAAATTTTACTTATTTTGAACAAGAATTTTCGGGCCCTACACGTTGGACGCTATTTATGTGGCCAACTTTTAATATAAAAGGATGAAATTATTAAAAAGTCAAACACATTTGCTATCGGCAGCTGTACATCGGAGAACAGATAAGTGAGTTCGGATTATAGGCTAGATGGTGAAGAAAATTCAAGTTCTTGGACGCCACTCAATTTATAAAAATCCTACAATTTGGATAATTGAGAAAACCAAATTTCTTTCCAAATAATCTGTATTTCAAAAATCTGAAGGTTGTTCAAGGTATATTTTCTCAGAAGGCTGGGCTGGACATATGGAAGAATGAAAACCAACATAAAATTCAAGACCTATTATATTTCACACCACCAGAGACAAGGTTATATATGGACCTATGTAGAGGCCTGCAGTTTCATGATGAAAAATAATCACTAAAGTACTGTATTATTTCAATAGTGTAGGTTAGGTAAATTGCATGGTGATTCTATCATAATTTTCCTACCTATACCAGGACAATTACCATAGTTTTAGAATAAGTGAAGATATGTAAAGTAATAATCCTATATCAACTATAAAACGGAATGTATAACTAGTCAAGGAATGATAGCGCATTGAACTGTTAAGCAACCGCAGTCACAAAGTATACTATGGGAGAGCTTCACAAGAGCTTCACCAGTTTGTGAATTAATACTGTGAAAAATAAGATTACTCAACCAGTCTCAGATGTGAAAGAATGTAAATATGTATCAAAAAGGTAAAACACTGAAGGTGGAACAAAAAAACCTGATAGTGGTCCAAGGGTCCTCTGCAATGATCCAGATCACCCCTATCCAAGGTCCCAAGTGGTATGAGTGTAGATGTGCAGCATAGGTCACTGCAGGTGAAGACAACACAAACGAGGAATGCTGAACCTCCACGGTCAGCAGAGTTCCAGGATGCAGTATAACCAGGGGTCAGTCTCTACCAGCTGCTACTGGGCTCCATCTGGTGTCTCCATGGTCGACTCTGGCCAAGATCCGAAGACCTTGCAGGATTACTCAGATCCACTGGGGGATCTTGACAAGGGTAGAGTAGAGTATCCTGAGGGCCGGTCGCTACCAGGAGTCCGAAGCGCAGCTAAGCTGCACCCTAGCACCCTATGAAATAATCTGAATATAGCCTCCTGAGAGGGCACACAGAGCACGTGGAGACAACAGAAAAAACTGAAGAACAGGATATATTTTCGAAGATTTACTGCTGAATCTGCTATGGTTGTGACTTACCTTCTGAGAGAAACTAGCAGAACGTAACAACGTGAACCTAGTTTGGATACCAGGTCACACGGGCCTAGTAGGAAACGAAATAGCGGACGCCCTAGCAAAAGGGGGGGGCCGAAACACCGTTCACTGGGCCAGAACCGATCATCGGTATAGCATATAGCACTGCCAAGAATGCTATAACATCCTGGGCAGATAAGAAAAGACTCGAGTATTGGCGCAGTCTACCGGGCCTAGCCCATTCCAAAGCATTTATTGCTGGTACAAGGAACAAACAGGACACTGACAAACTACTAGAACTCAGCAGAGCAGATCTCAGAGTTATAGTAGGGTTGCTCACTGGCCACTGCAAACTCAAATACCACATGCACAAAATCGGACTTGCACAAGATGCAGAGTGCCGCCTATGTATGGAGGAGGATGAAACGGCGAAACACATCCTGTGTACATGCCCCGCAGCGGCCAGAACCAGATTTTCAATATTCGGCAATACAATAGTAAGGCCAGAAAACCTGGTAAATTGTTCTCCCAACGCAATCCTCAATTTCGTTAAGAAATTGGATATACAGGGAGAAATATAACCCTAGGGTGAGCCACAATAGGCCAATGGCCGCAGTGGAGGGCCTGACAATAGGCCCACTCACGTTCAACCTAACCTAACCTAACCTACCTTCTGAGAAGGGAGGTAAGATTGAAGAATTCTTTAGATCTTGCTTTTCAAGGACTGCAACAGGCCGGGCTGCATGGCTTCTGAAACTTCATGGCAGTCTCCAGGAACAAATCCCACTAATGGCTTCCTGACGGAGATTCCATCCACTGACCGGTGAGCAACGGCTTCCCAAAATCAAACACCCCTAAGGGTTTCTACGGTTTTCACCGAGGAAATCAAAATCACTTTTCACAGGTCAAGTGCACGCCACCATGGCTAACCGAGAAAAAGTGAGGTAGGTACGTGCCGGAAATTCTCCTACCCTCGATTTAACTAGTCAAAAACCCTAGTTTCCTGTTAAAATCCCAAATCAGCGCCAAATATGAAATCCAAGAATCCTATTAGTCGAAGACATGCTTACGCCCTAATTATTAAGAAGAATTGTTCTTCTTGTTCCGTCTTCATAGGAATAATCTCCAAATCCTTCACAGAAGACGAATGACAGTCCACAATGACTGCAGTATGACAACAGTGACAGTGACATCCTGATGACACATGAAAATATAAACCTGAAATATTATCCCAAAAATAAACAAAGAAATTTATCCAAATTGAAACCAATTCAGAATGAACAACATCATAAATCCTGAGATATTCCAGCGAAATAGGATTTATCGCCCTGGAGAACATCAACGGTAAGTTGTCTGTCTACTTCTGAATGGATTACAATATTAAATATTTCCTTCTATTCTAGGGCCTTAGGATCAGAACGCCAGAAATCAAAGACTCCTGCAGCTTACATCATCACTTCCTATTAGCACATAGAATATCAGAAGAAATGAGTACTCTACTATTGGAATTTGTTTGTTGAAAGATCTCATTCAAAACTGTGTGTGATATGATATGGTTGTTTAATTAAATGTTCTATTACTCAAGGATTATTTACTTTATGTCAGACTGAATGTTCACTGTGAGTATGGTTTCTTCTCAAATTCATAAGGTAAGAATTTGAAGACTATGTTTATTACACCAAAGAAAAATAAAAACAAATCTTAGCACACCACAGTGCTACTCTACTGTAATTTGATAAGTTTCATCAAAATAATTAGCTAATATTATCTTGTAGCAAATCCAAATGCTACAGTATGTAGCGAGTACAACAGGCAAATGGGGATATATCGACTTCGTCGCTGTGCACACTATATCTCTCTATTCCATCATCTCACATGGACACTAATGAAGCAGACAAGTTCACATTGACCATATGAGACTACTCCCAAGCAGGTATAACGCACACAGCTTGCAGAACAAGAAACTTCGACTTCGACTATGTTAACACTGTAACTCTGCAGTTTAGCATCTGACACGCATACAGTTGGAGCATATACGATTGCAGTGACCGTATTAGACGACATTAAAGGGTATATAACGAGTACAATAGGCGAATGAAGATACATCGACTTCATCGTTGTGCACAGTAAAACTCTATATCTTATCATCTTACATCGACACTATTGAAGCAAACATATTCGCATTGACCATATAAGACGACTTTCAAGCGGTTATAACGCACACTCATGGACACTATCGAAGCGAACAAGTTCGCAATGACCATATGAGACGACTTCCAAGATGGTATAACGCTTGTCGAACAAGAAACTTCGACTTTGACTATGTTGACACAGAGTCTAGCATCTGACATGTATACGGTTGACGCAGATACGACCGCAATGACCATATAAGACGACTTTGAAGGGTATATAGCGAGAACAACAGGCAAATGGGGATACATCGACTTTTTCATAGTACACACTATATATCTTCATCATATCATCTCACATCGACACTATTGGAGCTGACAAGTTCGCATTGACCATATGAGACGACTTCCAAGCGGGTATAACGCACACAGCTTGCAGAACAAGTAACATCGACTCCAACTATGTTTACATTGTAACTCTGCAGTCTAGCATCTGACATGCATACAGTTGGATCAGTTATGATCGCAGTGACCATATAAGACGACTTTGGAGGGTATATAGCAAGAACAATGAGCAGATGAAGATACATCGACTCCATCGGTGTGCACACCCTATCTCTGTATCCTATCATCTCACATGGATATTATTGAAGCAAACGAGTTCGCATTGCCCATTTGAGACGACTTCTAAGCAGGTATAACGCACACAACTTGCAGAACAAAAAACTCCGACTACGACTATGTTTACACAGAAACTCTGCAGTCTAGCTACTGACATGCATACAGTTGAAGCAGATATGATCGCCATAAAAGACGACTTTGGAGGGTATATAGAAAGTACAATAGGAAGATGAAGATACATCGACTCTATCGGAGTGCACTCTATCACTCTATCCTATTATCTCACATGGATACTATCGAAGCAGACGAGTTCGCAATGTTCATATAATACGACTCCTAAGCGGGTATAACGCACACAACTTGCAGAACAAGAAACTTCGACGTTGACCATGTTCACACTGCCACTCTGCAGTCTAGCATCTGACATGCATACAGTTGATACAAGACCGATTGCAGTGACCGTATAAGACGACTTTGGAGGGATTATAACGAGTACAATAGGCAAATGAAGATACATCGATTTCATCGTTTTGCACACTATATCTCTCTATCCAATCATCTTACATGGACACTATTGAAGCAGACAAGTTCGCAATGACCATATAAGACGACTCCAAGCAGGTGTTACGCACACAGCTTGTAGAACAAAAATCCTCGACTCGACTATGTTTACACTGTAACTCTGCAGTATAACATCTGGCATGCACACAGTTAAAGCATATACGATCACAGTGACTGTATAAGACGTTATTGAAGGGTATATAACGAGTACAATAGGCAAATGAAGATACATCGACTTTATCATAGTACACACTATATCTCTTCATCCTATCATCTCACATGGACACTATCGAAGCAGACAAGTTCGCATTGACCATATAAGACGACTTCTAAGCAGGTATAACGCACACAGCTGGCAGAACAAGAAACTTCGACTTTGACTATGTTTACACTGTGAGTCTGCAGTCTCGAATCTGACATGCATACAGTTGATGCAGATACGATTGCAGTGACTATACAAGACGAATCTGGAGGGTATATAGCGAGTACAACAAGCAAATGGGGATACATCGAATTCATCGTCGTACACACTATATCTCTCTATCCTATCATCTCACATGGACACTATTGAAGCAGACAAGTTCGCATTGACCATATGAGACGACTTCTAAGCGGGTATAACGCACACAGCTTGCAGAACAGGTAACATCGACTTCAACTATGTTCACATTGTAACTCTGCAGTCTAGCTTCTGACATGCATACAGTTGGATCAGATATGATCGCAGTGACCATATAAGATATATATCGCAGAGTTACAGTGTCACCATAGTCAAAGTCGAAGTTTCTTGTTCGACAAGCGTTATACCATCTTGGAAGTCGTCTCATATGGTCATTGCGAACTTGTTTGCTTCGATAGTGTCCATGTGTGTGCGTTACAACCGCTTGATAGTCGTCTTATATGGTCAATGCGAATATGTTTGCTTCAATAGTGTCGATGTAAGATGATAAGATAGAGAGATTTACTGTGCACAACGATGAAGTCGATGTATCTTCATTCGCCTAATGTACTCGTTATATACCCTTCAATGTCGTCTTATACGGTCACTGCAATCGTATATGCTTCAACTGTATGCGTGTCAGATGCTAAACTGCAGAGTTACAGTGTTAACATAGCCGAAGTCGAAGTTTCTTGTTCTGCAAGCTGTGTGCGTTATACCTGCTTGGGAGTAGTCTTATATGGTCAATGTGAACTCGTCTGCTTCAATAGTGTCCATGTGAGATGATAGAATACAGAGATATAGTGTGCACAACGATGAAGTCGATATATCCCCATTTGCCTGTTGAACTCGCTACATACCCTCCAAATTCGTCTTATATGGTCACTGCAGTCGTACCTGCTTCAACTGTATGCATGCCGGATTTCATACTGCAGAGTTACAATGTAAACATTGTGGAAGTCGAGGTTTCTTGTTCTACAAGCTGTGTGCGTGATACCTGCTAGAGAGTCGTCTTATATGGTCATTGCAAACTTGTCAGCTTCAATAGTGTCCATGTAAGATGATTGGATAGAGAGATATAGTGTGCACTCCGATGAAGTCGATTTATCTTAGGTCTTTCAGTCTGGGATAACAACTGATATTATTCATTATCTGGTTGCTCAACTTTCCAGGTAACTTTTCTTTTGAATTAAAAGTTGCAGTGGCGCCCCATCTTTTTTGTTTAACCTTATAGATAACTGAAATTTTGCTATTTTAACTCATTTTGATAACTTGAACCCATAGTGCCTACTGACGAAGAGCTGCCGTTTGCAAATGCACCTATTTTTCATAAAAGTAGGGCTGCAAAGATCCTATCCTATTATCACACATGGATACTATCGAAGCAGACGAGTTCGCAATGTTCATATGAGACGACTCCTAAGCGGGTATAACGCACACAACTTGCAGAACAAGAAACTCCGACGTTGACCATGTTCACACTGCCACTCTACAGTCTACAGTTGATACAAGACCGATTGCAGTGACCGTATAAGACAACTTCGGAGGGATTATAACGAGTACAATAGGCAAATGAAGATACATCGATTTCATCGTTTTGCACCCTATATCTCTCTATCCTTTCATCAAACATGGACACTATTGAAGCAGACAAGTTCGCATTGACCATATAAGATGACTTCTAAGCGGGTATAACGCACACAGCTTGCAGAACAAGGAACATCGACTTCGACTATGTTTACATTGTAACTCTGCAGTCTAGCTTCTGACATGCATACAGTTGAAGCAGATATGATCGCAGAGACCATATAAGACGACTCTGGAGGGTATATAGAAAGTACAATAGGCAGATGAAGATACATCGACTTCTTCGGTGTGCACACTCTATCTCTGTATCCTATCATCTCACATGGATACTATTGAAGCAAACGAGTTCGCAATGCCCATATAAGACGACTTTCAAGCAGGTATAACGCACACAACTAGCAGAACAAGAAAATTCGACTTCGACTATGTGCACACTGTAACTCTGCAGTCTAGCATCTGACATGCATACAGTTGAAACAGATTTGATCGAAGTGACCATAAAAGACGACTTTGGAGGGTATATAGCGGGGACAATAGGCAGATGAAGACACATCGATTTCTTCGGTGTGAACACTCTATCTCTGTATCCTTTCATCTCACATGGATACTATTGAAGCAAACGAGTTCGCAATGCCTATATAAGACGACTTCCAAGCAGGTATAACGCACACAACTTGCAGAACAAGAAACTTCGACTTCGACTATGTTTACACTGTAACTCTGCAGTCTAGCATCTGACATGCATACAGTTGAAGCAGATACGATGGCAGTGACCGTATGAGACGTTTTTGAAGGGAATACAACGAGTACGATAGGCAAATGGGGATACATCGACTTCATCGTCTCACACACTAAATATATCTATTCTATCATTTCACAGGGACACTATCGAACAGACAAGCTCGCAATGACCATACAAGACGACTTTCAAGCAGCTATCACGCACAAGGCTTGCAGAACAAGAAACTTCGACTTCGACCATGTTTACACTGTAACTCTGCAGTCTAGCATCTGACATGTATACAGTCGACGCAGATACGATCGCAATGACCATATAAGACGAATTTGAAGGGTATATAGCAATAACAACAGTGAGTATGAGTATAAGTAACTGCAGTATAACATCTGGCAGCAGCAGATACGACTGCAGTGAACATATGAGACGACTTTGGAGGGTATGTTGCGAGTACAACAGGCGAATGGGGTTGAAGCAGATACGATGGCAGTGACCGTATGAGACGTTTTTGAACGAGTTCGATAGGCAAATGGGGATACATCGACTTCCATCGTCTTTCACACTATATATCCCTATCCTATCATCTCGCACGGACACTATCGGAGCAGACAAGCTCGCAATGACCATACGAAATGACTTCCAAGCAGTTATAACGCACACAGCTTGCAGAACAAGGAACCTTGACTTCGACCATGTTTACATTGTAACTGCAGTCAAGCATCTGACATGTATTCAGTTGACGCAGAAACGATCGCAATGACCATATAAGACGACTTTGGAGTACAATAGGCAAATGGGTATACATCGACTTCATCGTAGTACACACTTCATCTCTCTACCCTATCATCTCACATGGGCACCATCGAAGCAGACAAGTTCGCATTGACCATATAAGACGACTTCCAAGCGGGTATAACGCACACAGCTTGCAGAACAAGAAACTTCGACTTCGACCATGTTTACACTGTAACTCTGCAGTCTTGAATCTGGCATGCATAAAGTTGTTGCAGAAACGATTGCAGTGACCATATAAGACGACTTTGGAGGGTATATAGCGAGTACAACAGGCAGATGAGGATACATCGATTTCACTTTCGTACACACTATACTATCCTTTCATCAAACATGGACACAATTGAAGCAGACAAGTTTGAATTGACCAAATAAGACGATTTCCAAGCGGGTATAACGTACACATCTTGCAGAACGAGAAAATTCGACTTTGACTATGTTTACACTGTGACTCTGCAGTCTTGAATCTGACTTGCATACAGTTGAAGCAGATACGACTGCAGTGACCGTATAAGATGACTTTGAAGAGTATATAACGAGTTCTATAGGCAAATGGAGATACATCGATTTCAGCGTTGTGCACACTATATCTCCCTATCATATCATCTCACATTGAAACTATTGAAGCAGACAAGTTCGCATTGACCATATAAGACGACTTTCAAGCGGGTATAACGCACACAGCTTGCAGAACAAGAAACTTCGACTTCGACTATGTTCACACTGGAACTCTGCAGTCTATCATCTGACTTGCATACACTTGAAGCAGATACGATTGCAGTGACCGTATAAGATGACTTTGAAGAGTATTATAACGAGTTCTATAGGCAAATGGAGATACATCGATTTCAGCGTTGTGCACACTGAATCTCTCTATCCTATCATCTCCCATGGACACTTTTGAACAGACAAGTTCGCAATGACCATACGAGACGACTTAGAAGTAGGTATATCGCAGACAGCTTGCAGAACAATAAACTTCGACTTCGATCATGTTTACACTGTAACTCTGCAGTCTAGCATCTGACATGTATACGGTTGACGCAGATACGACCGCAATGATCATATAAGACGACTTTGAAGGGTATATAGCGAGTACAACAGGCAAATAGGGATACATCGACTTCTTCATAGTACACACTATATATCTTCATCATATCATGTCACATGGACACTATTGGAGCTGACAAGTTCGCATTGACCATATGAAACGACTTCCAAGCGGGTATAACGCACACAGCTCGCAGAACAAGTAACATCGACTCCAACTATGTTTACATTGTAACTCTGCAGTCTAGCATCTGACATGCACACAGTTGGATCAGATATGATCGCAGTGACCATATAAGACGACTTTGGAGGGTATATAGCAAGTACAATGAGCAGATGAAGATACATCGACTTCATCGGTGTGCACACTCTATCTCTGTATCCTATCATCTCACATGGATACTATCGAAGCAGACGAGTTCGCAATGTTCATATAATACGACTCCTGAGCGGGTATAACGCACACAACTTGCAGAACAAGAAACTTCGACTACGACTATGTTTACACAGAAACTCTGCAGTCTAGCTACTGACATGCATACAGTTGAAGCAGATATGATCGCAGAGACCATAAAAGACGACTTTGGAGGGTATATAGAAAGTACAATAGGAAGATGAAGATACATCGACTCCATCGGAGTGCACTCTATCACTCTATCCTATTATCTCACATGGATACTATCGAAGCAGACGAGTTCGCAATGTTCATATAATACGACTCCTAAGCGGGTATAACGCACACAACTTGCAGAACAAGAAACTTCGACGTTGACCATGTTCACACTGCCACTCTGCAGTCTAGCATCTGACATGCATACAGTTGATACAAGACCGATTGCAGTGACCGTATAAGACGACTTTGGAGGGATTATAACGAGTAAAATAGGCAAATGAAGATACATCGATTTCATCGTTTTGCACCCTATATCTCTCTATCCTTTCATCAAACATGGACACTATTGAAGCAGACAAGTTCGCATTGGCCATATAAGATGACTTCTGAGCGGGTATAACGCACACAGCTTGCAGAACAAGGAACATCGACTTCGACTATGTTTACATTGTAACTCTGCAGTCTAGCTTCTGACATGCATACAGTTGAAGCAGATATGATCGCAGAGACCATATAAGACGACTCTGGAGGGTATATAGAAAGTACAATAGGCAGATGAAGATAAATCGACTTCATCGGAGTGCACACTATATCTCTCTATCCAATCATCTTACATGGACACTATTGAAGCTGACAAGTTCGCAATGACCATATAAGACGACTCTCTAGCAGGTATCACGCACGCAGCTTGTAGAACAAGGAACCTCGACTTCGACAATGTTTACATTGTAACTCTGCAGTATAACATCCGGCGTGCATACAGTTGGAGCAGGTACGACTGCAGTGACCATATAAGACGACTTTGGAGGGTATGTAGCGAGTACAACAGGCAAATGAGGATATATCGACTTCATCGCTTTGCACACTATTCTATCATCTCACATGGACACTAATGAAGCAGACAAGTTCACATTGATCATATAAGACTACTCCCAAGCAGGTATAACGCACACAGCTTGCAGAACAAGAAACTTCGACTTCGACTATGTTAACACTGTAACTCTGCAGTTTGTAGCATGTAAATATTCACTACTGTATATTTTGTCTGATTATACTATTCTGTACTGCTGAGCACATCTGACAGGATATTTTGTCACAATTTCATGGTTTACATTTTTCAATAACATAAATTGAACTCAATCTGCTTCATATTATTTAATTATTCTCAAACCTGATATGTGGATACACACCTGAGATTTCACACTGTACATAAAATAAAGATACAATTTCTATAAATACACTGATATCTCTTGCTATATCTGCTTTGTTGTGATCCAAGTAGAAGGATGATTCGGATGGTTTTTACAGAAACTTATCTGAAAGAGATAAATAATATAAGGTAATATGAAATACCATTTCAGAGACATTCTCATACTCACTTTTCACACTGCTATTTCCACTTGAAACTTCATCACAGTAGGACAATAGGTATTGGATTTTCCAGGAACGCTGATGCGGATGGTTTCACTAGGAATCGACCATGGTGAATCAATTAACTTCGTTTGGCATTGTTTTCTTGATTGATGCATTTGATAAATTCAGGTTGATGTTTTGATTTTGTTGATCTGTTATTTCGCTTTACGTCAATTAGCTGTCGGTCATGACACCATGTCAACAGTGTCAAACTTGTCATGCGCCAAACGCCGATTCGGATTGATATGTCCTTAGATCATCATCGTCGAACCAACAAGCCGAGTATGCGTGAAGAAAGGTGTGACGTCATTTTAGTCATCAATTCTGATTGGTTCAGATAGTCATCTGGGAAGGATCAAGTCTCTGGAGGGAGTAGCGATAACGTCTTTTATTTTGGATATTCAAATTTTCCGCCAATTTGAAAAGCGGAAACCGTTAAGTTGTTCTCGAAGTTTCTGGAAATTTGGAGAAGGGATTTCCTTTCTGGTCGTGAGACGAGAGCTCACTTCAGAAAATTCTTCGTGGTGGTCAAGTGCCATTTTTGTGGTGTGAACCGGCTTCTGAAGTCCTGTACCGCCTGGCGTTCTGGATCACATCAGGATATCCTGGATTTGTTGCTGATCTATAAGGACTGCTGGACTCTACAGATTCTTCTGGTTTTGGTTTAAGAGGCAGGATCTTCATGGTTCATCACCCAGGCAGCCACGTGCCTACCTTCATCGTCATTTCAATCCCTAACCCTCCATAGAAGGTGAGTCTCGCATTATTACGTTTTTTCTCTCTGCAGTCCAGAAATTCAGAACCTCATTTCATGAATTATTCAAGGGTTTTTTCACCGGGAGTTTTTCTACCGGGAGTTCTACAACGGGAGTTATCCTACCAGGAGCACTATTCTTCCCAGGAGTCATTGCTCGACCAGGATCTGTTAGTTCTACAAGGCCTTTGGTGGCTATATAGTAGTCTGGAATCTGGAATCTGGATATCGTCCCCTGTTTGTTCCTGATATGATGGATTTTCAAGGTGGAAATACGACAACTCTGTCAATGTCATCTGACATCCAGGGATGTGAAGTCAGCACCCCGCTCTCCGCCAACCTTCCCCTCAGCAGCTTCATTTGGTAGCACTGAAGCTATTTATTGCTACTCTGGATAACTGGTGTAGGACACACCATACAGGTTTTTGATATAAAAATATATTTTTATTTTTCATTTTTATTCACTCATAATGCCCATTGCTAGTGTGTATAATGGACCATTTTTAAATCATAGCTAGGTCAAAAATTGATGAAATCACACATGAAAGGTACATACTTCCCCTCCACATAGTATACTATGCGCTGGTAGAATTATTCACATTTGATATTTTTTTAAAAATCTGCTATGAATATAAAACGTCCTTACAGGAGCTTTTGAATTTTCAAGTACAGTATAAGGTTGATTTATATATATTTTCATCCACATAATAGCAGGCAACAACAGTGTTGTTTCTTAACAGGAAATGAGTATCTAATATTCTTTTGATTATGCATATTTGTCAAAACCTGTGATGTGATATATGAGTCCTATCATCATAATTAAATGTTTTGGGTATTGTATATGACTGTTTTATTTGTTTATTGACATGACACTCCAACTCACAACATCTCTAAGGTAAATTTAGGTCTTTTAGTCTGGGAGAACAACTAATATTATTCATTATCTGGTTGCTCAACTTTCCAGGTAACATTTCATTTGAATTAAAAGTTGCAGTGGCGCCCCATCTTTTTTGTTTAACCTTATGATTGCTAGATAACTGAATTTTTTGCTATTTTAACTCATTTTGATAACTCGAACTCATAGTGCCTACTGACGAAGAGCTGCCGTTCGCAATGCACCTATTTTTCATAAAAGTAGGGCTGCAAAGATGACGTCCGAACGTGGGGGCCCGAGTTTTTAGTTAGGTTATTAGTAATCAACAGTTGTGAGTGTCTTGTTGATGAATGAATAAAATGTTTATGGTTTGGAGACAGCTGATAGTTTGACGGAGAGCCAGGAGAGTTGTTTTTACCACATTTTGTTTTGGTAGGTAAAAAATTTATGGGTTTTTATGAACTGAATGGTGAGTATACACATATCAGGTTTCATAATATTTGAGAATCCAGTTTTTTGATTTGAGATTTAATTAAATAAACTGCTTCTTGCTTCAGACAATACTACGTACAGTGTTGCAACATTTAAATAATTTCCTTAGAAGTTGGAACAACAGTTTTGATATTTGATTTTGAACTGATTCAAAATGGATCAAAATTTTAAAGCTAATCACTTGCTGCAGGCTGAACTGAATTATGAGTTGAGAATTCGAGGTGTAATTTCTGAACGGAATCAAGATGAAAAACGTAAAATTCTTGGAAGACTTCTGTTTAAAGAAAAACAAAGTGGTACTAATGTAATGACTTTAGTTGATGAAGCTTATAACTTTGATACAGAGCGAGTAGAAATTCAGTCCACTTTAGATTCTATTAAATCACTTATTGAAGGTTTTGAAGGTCCTTCATCAGATTCTGTGTACAAAAGAGCAACCTCTAGAATTAATCATGTCAGTTTTCGCATAAACAGAATTAAGTTACAGCGGGAAGATTTAAATTATAGGGAGGTATTGAATTTCAAGAATGAAGCTTATGCTACAGCCCTGCAATTTGATGCTGAATTAAATGAGAATGTTCAGGATGATGATGTTAATGTCACTATTTTAACACCACAAGCTAGTGCTTCTACTACTGCTAACACCTTTAGTAATACAATTGTGAATTCTCATAAGTCAGTTCCTGTCTATAAATTGAATATTCAATTTGATGGGGAACCAAAAAATCTCCTTTCATTCATTGAACGCATAGAAGAAGTAGCTCAGGCAAGGCATGTTAGTAAAGCTGAACTCTTTGAATCTGCTAGTGACTTATTCAGTGGTAAGGCTACATTTTGGTTCAGACAAATCAGAACACGAGTTAATAGTTGGGAAACTTTGGTTATAAAATTGAAAAAGGATTTTTTGATGTCAGACTTTGATGATGAAGTGTGGAACCAAATAAAATCACGAAAACAAGGAAGAAATGAACCTGTAGTAATTTTCATAGCTTGTATGGAAACTTTATTCAGTAGACTCAGTCGTGGAGCCGCAGAGCTCACTAAAGTCAAATATATAAAAATGGGACTACAGGGTGAATACCTCAAAAGACTTGCACTTAGTGATATTGATAGTGTTTCTACCTTGAGTACACTTTGTAAAAAGCTTGAAGAAGCTGATATTCTTAGCTTGGCATCTGGTTCACAGTCACATCACTATCAGAAACCTTTTCAATGTATGATTGATCCTGAGTTGACACATTTTTCAGATACCCTTTCAAGTTCTCAAACTTCTCGCAATGATCAGAATTTTCAGAGGAATTTTCAACCTCGAAAGCGAAATTTAAAAAATAAGAAATTGAATAAAAATTTCAGTACACATAAACAAGTTAATGTTACTAGTTCAAATGCAAACTCAAGTTCATCAGTATTATGTTGGAGGTGTTTACAACCAAACCATACTTTTAGGAACTGTAGAGCTACTGACAATATCATCAAGAAATTTTGTTTCAAATGCGGTTGTGCAGATGTAACTTCAAGGGAATGTACAAAATGTCAGGGAAACTAGTAAGGGAGGTGAAGTATTACGACTCTTGTTTCCCTCCATTATTTAAAAGAGTCAACCCAATTTCAAGATCAAATTTTTTCAATCCCAAGGAATGGAATGATTGGAAAAATACCGTTAGAGATTTTTATAAAAATTATGTTTTCCATAAAAATTTAAATGTCGCACCTCTTTCTGTACAGAAGTCACGTGATAACAGACCATATATTTCTGTAAAAATTTTTGATCAGAAAGTAGTTTGTCTTTTGGACAGTGGTGCCAATGTTTCGGTTTGTGGTCAAAAATCAGTAGATTTACTGAAAAAACTTAATCTGGAATGGAATAAATCTTTTTTGAAACATGTGACAACAGTGGATGGAACTGAACGGGAAGTCAAGGGTGTGGTTGATCTACCAGTTTGTGTAGATAACATCGTTCAGGTTGTTCCCACTATAGTAGTGCCTTCACTGCCCCACTCAATTATTTTTGGAAGCGATTTTTGCAATCAGTTCAAGATCAAGATCGACTTCAAAAATAGGATTTGGAATGTGCATAGTGCAGTAACGCATAATTCTATACAGGTTGTCTCTAGTCATGTTAATGA
Organism: Phaedon cochleariae; assembly: GCA_918026855.4. NCBI lineage: Eukaryota > Metazoa > Arthropoda > Insecta > Coleoptera > Chrysomelidae > Phaedon > Phaedon cochleariae. The sequence continues at coordinate 29,919,982 of OU896708.1, forward strand.
GATTGAGAATTCAGATTTAAGTAATTTGTCAGATTTATCTCCTTCAGAGAGTGTTCAAGCAGAACAAATTATAGAGCATTTTAAGGAAATTAGCAGTGAAAGTCGTATTGGTCTCACAGATAAAATTAAAATGACAATTGACACTGGTGATTCAAAGCCATTTCGAGTTAAGCAGTACCTTATGTCACCATTTATGTTGAAAATTTTAAATAGAGAACTTGATGACATGCTGAAGTTAAAGGTGATTGAACCATCTCAGAGTCCCTATAATAGTCCAGTCCTTTTAGTAAAAAAGTCATCCGGTGAGTACAGGTTTTGTTTTGACGGGAGAAAACTCAATGAAGTAACTAAGCACGATAGCTATCCACTACCCCGCATAGACAGAATTTTGAATTTGCTCAGAGATGCAAAATACATCTCAAGTATTGATCTACGTAAAGCTTTTTGGCAGATCCCTTTGGATGTGTCGTCACGTGAGAAAACATCATTCAGTGTGCCTGGTAGGGGATCTTTTCAATTTACAGTCATGCCATTTGGCTTATGTAATGGTGCTCAGACTCAGCAGAGGCTCTGTGACGCTCTATTTGGACCTAAGTTTGAACCACATATTTTCACATATCTGGATGATATAATTATTACTTCAAAAACTTTTGATGAACATGTATCACTTCTTGCTGAGGTGAAGAATATTTTAGAAAATGCAAATTTAACAGTGAACATTAAAAAATGTGAATTTTTTAAAACATCCCTCAAGTATCTTGGTTATGTTATTGATAGAGAAGGACTCCGCACAGATACTGATAAAGTTGCAGTCATGGTCAATTATTCTCGCCCTACTACCAGCACTGAAATCAAACGTTTTATCGGAATGTGTTCATGGTATAGAAGATTCATCGCAAATTTTTCAAGTTTGATAGCACCTATCTCAGGCCTCCTCAAAGGGAAAAAGAAGGGGCAACCAATAACTTGGTCTCCAGAGGCGGAAGATGCTTTCATCCGTGTTAAAAATGCTTTGATATCGTCTCCTATACTAAGTTCACCAGACTTTGGTCAACCTTTTGTAATACAGTGTGATGCCAGTGATTATGGTATAGGAGGTGTTTTGACTCAGAATATTGATTCACAAGAAAGAGTTATAGCTTATGCTTCCCGTTCCTTATCTCGTGCAGAACGTAATTATACTGTGACGGAAAGAGAACTTCTCAGTTTGATATTTTTGATAGATAAATTTCGACCTTATGTAGAAGGCACAAAATTCAAAGTAATCACTGACCACAGTAGCCTTTTGTGGATCAACAATCTCAAGGATCCTTGTGGAAGACTTGCTAGGTGGGCTGTGAAGCTCAAACAACATAATTTTGAACTAATACACAAGCCCGGAGCTTCAAATGTCTTACCTGATTTTTTGTCTAGAATTCCTCCTAGTGATTTGCCTGATGATAACCAAGAAATTTTGTTGATAGACATAAAGGCCGAAATATCGGATAAATGGTACACTTCACTTAAGAGGAGAATTTTAGAGAAACCTGAACTGTTTCCACAATGGAAAGTTTCAGGAAATTTGCTTTTCAAATTTATTCCCTCAAAGGGCATAATTCAAACTAATGAAAAAGAATGGAAGACCGTCGTTCCTAAGTCCCAAAGGAACGATGTTATTAAAAACTCTCATGATCCACCTACATGTTCACATTTTGGTTTTTACAAAACTTTTAGTAGAATTCAGGAGAATTATTATTGGCCAAAGATGCGCCCTGATATTTTGAGATACATTCGTCAATGTAAAGTTTGTCAATCACAAAAGTTAACTAACACATCACGTTTAGGTTTAATGGGCTGTGAAAAGCAGGTAAACTTTCCTTTTCAAGTCCTAGCTGTCGATCTTATGGGACCATTTCCTCGATCACCCCGTGGATTTACTTATTTACTCGTAATTGGAGACTGGTTTTCGAAATATACCATTCTATGTCCCCTAAGAGACGCGACAGCACCAAACATAGTTAAATTTCTAGAAAATCAAGTGTTTTTAGTATACGGTGTACCTCAGATTATAATTGCGGACAATGGTACCCAATTCGCAGGGAAAATCTTTAAAAAGTTAACAGATACGTATAAAGTAAAAATTTGGTTTACGCCTCGCTATTCAGCGCAGTGCAACTTTGTTGAACGTAATAACAAGACAGTTGGACAAGCAATACGTAGCTATATAGTTGAACATAAGGATTGGGACAAAGAGTTATCTAAGATACAATTTGCTATTAATACATCTGTACATGAAGTGCATAATTATGCCCCAGCATTTTTGAATTTTGCTAGAAATATTCCTCACTCAGGTAACTATTATAGTAATATATCTGATACAGTAGGAATAGAGTTAAATCCTCAAAGTAGATCTGAGTTTGTGGAAAATATTTCTAATTTAGATACAATTTTTAAAGAAGTAAAGAATAAATTGCATCAGGCTTACCAACGAAATTCACGAGCATATAATTTGAGAAAGAAAGATTATTCTTTCAATATTGGAGATAAAGTTTGGCGTCGAAACAAGGTACTTCCAGAAGCTGCAGTAAAATTTAGTTCAAAACTAGCACCCAAATATGTTTTGTGTGTAGTTAAAAGAAAGGTTTCACGTTTAGTTTATTCTCTGGAATATGAGAATGGTAGTCCAGCAGGTGACTGGCATATTAAGGATTTGAAACCTTATTTTGGGTCTAACTCGGACATTTCTGTCCGTTAGTTTTTTGAGATATTTTGAGATATATTTTCGAAAAATTTTTGGAAAATTTTTTGAAAATTTTTGAACCTCTTTGGAATTTTTTGCAAGTTTTTTGGAACTTTTTGGTAGCTACCGTGAATGTGGAAGTTCACAAAAATACCCTTGGGATGTTCTACATTGTGACATTCAGTATTTTGTATTTAGCATTTCGAATTTTTTGAAATTTGAAAATTTTAGCCCCTGAATTGAAACTGTCACATTACAACAGTTTTCAATTTTTCCCATTGCTGACGAGTAATGAGATTTTCCTTTTTGTACAGTATTTAGAGTTAGGTGTTAGTCATGTAAATATTATGTAAATATCTCTGTTCCGGATAATTTTGGATAGACTTTCCCGATTTTGTAAATTCACTCGATTATGAATTTTACCGACTTAGACTTCCCGATCGTGACCTCCCTTAGGATGTTTAGTACGCATAGCTACTACCCCAAGTTAATCCCTGAATAGAGGTATGCATTTGATCTTCATGGTCATATTTTTTTGGGGTAAAGGTTGGTTATCCCTGGATTATTCCTAAAGCTACCTGAACTTGGACATGTTCCCAACTAGTGTTATCACGACAGTAACACCGCTGTTAGTTATTTCCACTGCGTTATGTGGACAGACATAACCAGTGATGGTCCAAATACTGTTCCATTTCTTTTTCGGTCGGGCTAAGAGCTGGTTATCCCTGGAATTGTTCCTAAAGCTACCTGGACTTGGACATGTTCCCAGCTAGTGATTCTATCACGGCAGTAACATCGCTGTTTTTTTATTTTTGCCACTGGTTATGTGGACAGTCATAACCTGTGATGGTCCATGCACTGCTCCAACTTTTTGGAAGTGATCAGCACTTTTGATGCTGATACTTCACATTGTCTGTGGAATATTTTTCAATTTTTGATACTTATATTTTCCACAGTATTTTTGAGTGAATTTTGAAAAGCCAAGAGCTATTTTTTGTCTGTAGGGACCTTGGAAGCGTAGGGGTCGTGGACAACAACGTGATGTGGGTCGTCATAGTTGTCTCATGACAGGTTGGGCTGACGAGATATATGTCTTGTTGAATTTTTGTTTAGGCGGGTTCAATGGGCATATTTCTCGAAAGTACCGCTCTTTTGCTTCTGCACTTGAGTAGTCTCTAGGGACGACCTAACTCTACGTGAATGGGAATACTCCCGAACGTTTTTTGTTTAATCTTTTTGTTTCAGGTTTGGCCTGTTTAAGGTTGGTGGCCGTATGTCACCCCAGTTGAGTAGTGGACAGCTGGTTAAATCAAAATTTTAAACTTTCTTTTTTTGTTTCCACCTTGGGATTCTTTAGTGAGTTGCCTTCGTTCTCTTAGGAGTTGACATCTCACTGAATGATTCTCAATGCAATTTCAATATTTGGATACTGATATTCGTCTCGGTGATCTGAAGTACTTATCCCTCTGTATCCATTGTTGATATTGTAATTTTTTTGAAAATTTAAATCACTCCAGATTCAAATTTTTTCTTGGGAGAGAGGTGATGTAGCATGTAAATATTCACTACTGTATATTTTGTCTGATTATACTATTCTGTACTGCTGAGCACATCTGACAGGATATTTTGTCACAATTTCATGGTTTACATTTTTCAATAACATAAATTGAACTCAATCTGCTTCATATTATTTAATTATTCTCAAACCTGATATGTGGATACACACCTGAGATTTCACACTGTACATAAAATAAAAATACAATTTCTATAAATACACTGATATCTCTTGCTATATCTGCTTTGTTGTGATATAAGTAGAAGGATGATTCGGATGGTTTTTACAGAAACTTATCTGAAAGAGATAAATAATATAAGGTAATATGAAATACCATTTCAGAGACATTCTCATACTCACTTTTCACACTGCTATTTCCACTTGAAACTTCATCACAGTAGGACAATAGGTATTGGATTTTCCAGGAACGCTGATGCGGATGGTTTCACTAGGAATCGACCATGGTGAATCAATTAACTTCGTTTGGCATTGTTTTCTTGATTGATGCATTTGATAAATTCAGGTTGATGTTTTGATTTTGTTGATCTGTTATTTCGCTTTACGTCAATTAGCTGTCGGTCATGACACCATGTCAACAGTGTCAAACTTATCATGCGCCAAACGCCGATTCGGATTGATATGTCCTTAGATCATCATCGTCGAACCAACAAGCCGAGTATGCGTGAAGAAAGGTGTGACGTCATTTTAGTCATCAATTCTGATTGGTTCAGATAGTCATCTGGGAAGGATCAAGTCTCTGGAGGGAGTAGCGATAACGTCTTTTATTTTGGATATTCAAATTTTCCGCCAATTTGAAAAGCGGAAACCGTTAAGTTGTTCTCGAAGTTTCTGGAAATTTGGAGAAGGGATTTCCTTTCTGGTCGTGAGACGAGAGCTCACTTCAGAAAATTCTTCGTGGTGGTCAAGTGCCATTTTTGTGGTGTGAACCGGCTTCTGAAGTCCTGTACCGCCTGGCGTTCTGGATCACATCAGGATATCCTGGATTTGTTGCTAATCTATAAGGACTGCTGGACTCTACAGATTCTTCTGGTTTTGGTTTAAGAGGCAGGATCTTCATGGTTCATCACCCAGGCAGCCACGTGCCTACCTTATTGTCATTTCAATCCCTAACCCTTCATAGAAGGTGAGTCTCGCATTATTACGTTTTTTCTCTCTGCAGTCCAGAAATTCAGAACCTCATTTCATGAATTATTCAAGGGTTTTTTCACCGGGAGTTTTTCTACCGGGAGTTCTACAACGGGAGTTATCCTACCAGGAGCACTATTCTTCCCAGGAGTCATTGCTCGACCAGGATCTGTTTGTTCTACAAGGCCTTTGGTGGCTATATAGTAGTCTGGAATCTGGAATCTGGATATCGTCCCCTGTTTGTTCCTGATATGATGGATTTTCAAGGTGGAAATACGACAACTCTGTCAATGTCATCTGACATCCAGGGATGTGAAGTCAGCACCCCGCTCTCCGCCAACCTTCCCCTCAGCAGCTTCATTTGGTAGCACTGAAGCTATTTATTGCTACTCTGGATAACTGGTGTAGGACACACCATACAGGTTTTTGATATAAAAATATATTTTTATTTTTCATTTTTATTCACTCATAATGCCCATTGCTAGTGTGTATAATGGACCATTTTTAAATCATAGCTAGGTCAAAAATTGATGAAATCACACATGAAAGGTACATACTTCCCCTCCACATAGTATACTATGCGCTGGTAGAATTATTCACATTTGATATTTTTTTAAAAATCTGCTATGAATATAAAACGTCCTTACAGGAGCTTTTGAATTTTCAAGTACAGTATAAGGTTGATTTATATATATTTTCATCCACATAATAGCAGGCAACAACAGTGTAGTTTCTTAACAGGAAATGAGTGTCTAATATTCTTTTGATTATGCATATTTGTCAAAACCTGTGATGTGATATATGAGTCCTATCATCATAATTAAATGTTTTGGGTATTGTATATGACTGTTTTATTTGTTTATTGACATGACACTCCAACTCACAACATCTCTAAGGTAAATTTAGGTCTTTTAGTCTGGGAGAACAACTAATATTATTCATTATCTGGTTGCTCAACTTTCCAGGTAACATTTCATTTGAATTAAAAGTTGCAGTGGCGCCCCATCTTTTTTGTTTAACCTTATGATTGCTAGATAACTGAATTTTTTGCTATTTTAACTCATTTTGATAACTCGAACTCATAGTGCCTACTGACGAAGAGCTGCCGTTCGCAATGCACCTATTTTTCATAAAAGTAGGGCTGCAAGTTTAGCATCTGACACGCATACAGTTGAAGCATATACGATTGCAGTGACCGTATAAGACGACATCGAAGGGTATATATCGAGTACAATAGGCGAATGAAGATACATCGACTTCATCGTTGTGCACAGTAAATCTCTCTATCTTATCATCTTACATCGACACTATTGAAGCAAACATATTCGCATTGACCATATAAGACGACTTTCAAGCGGTTATAACGCACACACATGGACACTATCGAAGCAAACAAGTTCGCAATGACCAAATGAGACGACTTCCAAGATGGTATAACGCTTGTCGAACAAGAAACTTCGACTTTGACTATGTTGACACTGTAACTCTGCAGTCTCGAATCTGACATGCATACAGTTGATGAAGATACGATTGCAGTGACCATATCAGACGACTCTGGAGGGTATATAGCGAGTACAACAGGCAAACGGTGATACATCGAATTCATCGTCGTACACACTATATCTCTCTATCCTATCATCTCACATGGACACTATTGAAGCAGACAAGTTCGCATTGACCATATGAGACGACTTCCAATTGAGTATCGACTTCAACTATGTTTACATTGTAACTCTGCAGTCTAGCATCTGACATGCATACAATAGGATCAGATATGATCGCAGTGACCATATGAGACGACTTTGGAGGGTATATAGCGGAAACAATAGGCAGATGAAGATACATCGACTTCTTCGGTGTGCACACTCTATCTCTGTATCCTATCATCTCACATGGATACTATTGAAGCAAACGAGTTCGCAATGCCTATATGAGACGACTTCCTAGCGGGTATAACGCACACAACTTGCAGAACAAGAAAATTCGACTTCGACTATGTGCACACTGTAACTCTGCAGTCTAGCATCTGACATGCATACAGTTGATGCAGGAACGATTGCAATGACCATATGAGACGACTTTAAAGATATTTCAACAAGTACAATAGGCAAATGAAGACACATCGACTTCATCGTTTTGCACACTATATCTCTCTATCCTATCATTCCACATGGACACTATTGAAGCAGACAAGTTCACATTGACCATATGAGACTACTTCCAAACGGGTATAACGCACACAGCTTGCAGAACAAGAAACTTCGACTTCGACTATGTTGACACTGTAACTTCGCACTCTAGCATCTGACATGCATACAGTTGAAGCATATACGATTGCAGTGACCGTATAAGACGACATTGAAGAGTATATAACGAGTACAATAGGCAAATGGAGATACATCGACTTCATCGTTGTGCACAATAAATCTCTCTATCTCATCATCTTACATTGACACTATTGAAGCAGACAAGTTCGCATTGACCATATGAGACGACTTCCAGGCAGGTATAACGCACACAGCTTGCAGAACAAGTAACATCGACTCCAACTATGTTTACATTGTAACTCTGCAGTCTAGCATCTGACATGCATACAGTTGGATCAGATATGATCGCAGTGACCATATAAGACGACTTTGGAGGGTATATAGCGAGTACAATAGGAAGATGAAGATACATCGACTTCATCGGTGTGCACTCTCTATCTCTGTATCCTATCATCTCACATGGATACTATTGGAGCAAACGAGTTTGCAATGCCCATATGAGACGAATTATAAGCGAGTATAAGGCACACAACTTGCAGAACAAGAAAATTCGACTTCCACTATGTTCACACTGTAACTCTGCAGTCTAGCATCTGACATGCATACAGTTGATGCAGAAACGATTGCAGTGACCGTATAAGACGACTTTGAAGGGATCATAAAGGGTACAATGGGCAAATGGAGATACATCGACTCCATAGTTTTGCACACTATATCTCTCTATCCAATCATCTTACATGGACACTATTGAAGCAGACAAGTTCGCAATGACCATATAAGACGACTCCCAAGCAGGTATTACGCACACAGCTCGTAGAACAAAAAACCTCGACTTCGACTATGTTCACACTGTAACTCTGCAGTATAACATCTGGCATGCACACAGTTGAAGCATATACGACGACATTGAAGGGTATATAACGAGTACGATAGGCAAATGAAGATACATCGACTTCATCATAGTACACACTATATATCTTTATCCTATCATCTCACATGGACACTATCGAAGCAGACAAGTTTGCATTGACCATATAAGACGACTTCTGAGCGGGTATAACGCACACAGCTGGCAGAACAAGAAACTTCGACTTTGACTATGTTTACACTGTGAGTCTGCAGTCTCGAATCTGACATGCATACAGTCGATGCAGATACGATTGCAGTGACCATATAAGACGAATCTGGAGAGTATATAGCGAGTACAACAAGCAAATGAGGATACATCGAATTCATCGTCGTACACACTATATCTCTCTATCCTATCATCTCACATGGACACTATTGAAGCAGACAAGTTCGCATTGACCATATGAGACGACTTCTAAGCAGATATAACGCACACAGCTTGCAAAACAGGTAACATCGACTTCAACTATATTCACATTGTAACTCTGCAGTCTAGCATCTGACATGCATACAGTTGGATCAGATATGATCGCAGTGACCATATAAGACGACTTTGGAGGGTTTATAGCGGAGACAATAGGCAGATGAAGATACATCGACTTCTTCGGTGTGCACACCCTATCTCTGTATCCTATCATCTCACATGGATACTATTGAAGCAAACGAGTTCGCAATGCCCATATAAGACGACTTTCGAGCAGGTATAACGCACACAACTAGCAGAACAAGAAAATTCGACTTCGACTATGTGCACACTGTAACTCTGCAGTCTAGCATCTGACATGCATACAGTTGAAACAGATTTGATCGAAGTGACATGAGACACTTTCGGAGGGTATATAGCGAGTACAATAGACAGATAAAGATTTGCAGAACAAGAAACTTCGACTTCGACTATGTTCACACTGAAACTCTGCAGTCTAGCATCTGACATGCATACAGTTGAAGCAGATACGATTGCAGTGACCGTATGAGACGTTTTTGAAGGGTATATAACGAGTTCAATAGGCAGATGGGGATATATCGACTTCATCATAGTACACACTAAATCTCTTCATCCTATCATCTCACATGGACACTATTGAAGCAGACAAGTTCGCAATGACCATACGAGACGACTTAGAAGTAGGTATATCGCACACAGCTTGCAGAACAAGAAACTTCGACTTCGATCATGTTTACACTGTAACTCTGCATTCTAGCATCTGACATATATGCGGTTGACGCAGATACGACCGCAATGACCATTGTGGCATACTTTCAGTTTATTCCACCCTGTATTGAATCGTAATGAAGATCAAGATTGTATTTTATCACATGGCATGGCAATGATTTTGACATGTTGTTTTCAATCAATAAATAATCTTTTTCTGACAACTTCCTTCAGAGAATTTATTATATTAAAATCATTAATATTGTGGTATAACCACCACAAATTGGTGACCCCGACTCAAGCAAACATCACTTCTGAATCCAAAACGGACATCAATGCTGAACCCGAATTCCAAGCCCGAATTCCACACATCAGATCCTGAAACTGAACTATATTGACCGAATCCAAACGATAGAACTGATCCCGATATCATACTACAATTCACAATCCAAACTGTTCCTGTCCTTTTCAAAATTACGCAGACCCAAATCAACCCGAGAGCTACCGATCCAGAACAAATCCAGATCCGGAAAAGAAGAAAAAGTGAGTGTCATAATTTCCTCCACTGCGATCAATTTCAATAATAATAACTGTCTTTAAAATGCCTGATATACAATCAGAAAATTTGTCACCTCAAAATCCTATCAATAACCAGATTCAACCAAACATTTCGGCCTATAACATTAAGTTACCACCATTTTGGACTACAAAACCTGAAATTTGGTTTTATCAAGCTGAGTCTCAATTTTTGTTAGCCAGAATAACTTCAGATCGTACAAAATATGATTACGTAGTGGCTAGTCTTCCAATCGAAATCATTTCCAACATTTACGATGTTATTGAACATCCACCACCTGATAATATGTACAACAATCTCAAAACAAAAATCATTCAAAGATTAACAGCTAGTGAAGAGAAACGCTTAGATGTTTTACTTTCCAGTGTTGAGATGGGTAATCAGAAACCATCAGAATTTTATAGGAGCATGATATCCATTGTTGGAGGTTCTTCTATGGTTACTCAGGAGTTATTACTCAAACTATGGAAGAGACATTTACCAAAGACTATATCAGTTGCAGTTACAACTTCCGGAAAAACGAATATTGACCAAATTCTGGAAATTGCTGATCAAATTTGGGACACTTATAAAGATTCCAACATTTCCATAATCAATAATCCACCACACAGTAATACGACTACAGTTCAACACACAAACTTATCATCTAACTCTGCCGACCAAATTAATCAAACCATATTGAAATCATTCAGTGATTTATCCATTAAATGCACTCAGACATTAGATCTATTAACACAAAAACAACAGGCAGTTGATGGTCAATTGAACGTTTTGCAAAATCAAATTTTCCAAATTCAAAACTCAAATTTCAATTCTCCAAACATTCAATGTAGATCATGTAGGAATCGTTATCGTAGTAAGAGTAGATCACCTACCAGATTTAATTTTGATAGACATTCATCAGTCTGTTATTATCACCAGAGATTCAGTGACAGAGCTAATAAATGTGGCGGTACGTGGTGTCCCCTTAACCATACTTTGACAGATCATTCAAAAAACTAGAAAAGACTATTACTATAGCGACTAATAATGGTCACAATATCTACAATCGTCGCTTATTCATATTTGATTCCAGAAATAAATTGAATTTTCTAGTAGACACAGGAGCAGATGTATCCATTATTCCACAGGACGTATTTTCTGATTTCCATAAAGACAGCGAAACTTTTCTCACAGCAGCTAATGGTACCTCAATAACTACATTCGGAAAGAAATTTTTAAATATAAATTTAGGATTACATCGAGACTTTCCTTTTATATTTACAGTAGCATCGATTTCACGTCCTATTCTTGGAGCAGATTTTTTATCGCATTTTGGTCTATTAGTTGATCTCAAAAATAGACGACTAGTAGATACTAAAACCACATTATCAGTGAATGCAGTTTATCTCAGAACATTTTCCCCATCGCCCAAAATATTTGCTATGAATAACAAATATTTAGAACTTTTAAAACAATACCCTTCACTAATTTCAGAACCAGATTTTTCAGCTCCACTTAAACATTCAATTGAACATCACATTATCACGAATGGTCGATTACCATACATGAAACCACGGCGGCTAGATTCTAAAAAACACAAAATTGCCAAGGCAGAGTTCGAACACATGATTCAGCTAGGAATTTGTCGCCCTTCTTCTTCACCAGTAGCATCACCTCTGCACATGGTACCAAAAAAAGAACCAGACGATTGGAGACCCTGTGGGGACTATCGTCATTCAAACACAATGACTGTTCCCGACAGATACCCGTTACCTCATATTCATAATTTCAATTTACATGCCCAAAAATGTACTATTTTCTCTAAAATCGATTTAGTAAGGGCTTACCACCAGATACCAGTAGCCGAAGAAGATGTTTATAAAACTGCAGTGACCACTCCATTTGGATTGTTTGAATTCACAAGAATGCCATTTGGTTTAAAAAATGCTGCACAAACTTTCCAACGGTTCATAAACGAAATACTCAAGGATTTCAATTTCATTTTTATTTACATTGATGATATCCTCATATCAAGTCAAAATGAAAATGAACATTTACATCATCTGAAATTAGTTTTTGAACGGCTAAATGTTTTTGGAATAAATCTAAAACCGTCAAAATGTGAATTCGGCAAACATAAATTAGATTTCTTGAGCCATACAATTTCAGCTGAAGGAATCACTCCATCAGAAAATAGAAGCAAGGCAATTCGTGATTTTCCAAAACCAGAAACACTCAAAGAATTGCAGCGTTTCGTTGGTATGATAAATTATTATCACCGTTTCCTTCCAAAACTTTCTCAAACTTTGGTACCAATTTACACACTCTTAACTGATCTACAAAGAAGTAAAAGCAAGAATATAACTTGTTGGTCCAGTGAATGTGAAAAAAGTTTTTCAGATGTTAAAAATAAATTAGCAGATGTTGTTACTTTAGCTCACCCAGTAGATGATGCACATCTTGTTCTTACAGTAGATGCATCAAATATTGCACTTGGAGCTACAATTGAACAAAGTAATAACGATTCATTAAAACCTTTAGCATTTTTCTCGAGAAAATTAAGTGCCACAGAGAAGAGTTACTCCACATTCGATCGTGAACTTCTCGCAATTTATGCAGCGATCAAACATTTCAAACATTTTTTAGAAGGTAGGAACTTCACCATTTTTACTGACCATAAGCCATTAACTACAGCGCTAAACACTAACACTGATAGAAGTCCTCGCCAAATTCGACAAATGGAATATATTGCTCAATTTTCCACTGACATCAGACACATTCGAGGAAAACTCAATGTGGTTGCTGACACCTTGTCCAGGCCTACCAGTCAGATTGACACAATCTCAAATAACTCATTTTCCGAATTGAATATTACCGATTTAGGCATAGTTCAAAACAAAGACCCACAGTTGAAAGAATTATTGAATAATTCAAAATCCAACTTTTCCCTGAAAGAAATAGAAATACCATTCACAAATATTAAGATTTGGTGTGATATTTCTAATTCTAAACAACGACCATATATTCCAAACGAATTCCGTAAAATTATTTTCGACAAAATACATGGAATTTCCCATCCTGGTATTCGTGCAACAAGAAAATTGTTAAACGGCAAATATTTCTGGCCACATATGAATACTGATGTTAAATTATGGACAAAATCATGTATACATTGTCAATTATCAAAAATTAATAAGCACACTAAATCACCAATTCAAAACTTTTCGATTCCAGAATGTAGATTCGAACATATTCATATGGATATAGTAGGACCACTACCAGTCTCAGATGGGTATCGTTATTTATTAACAATAGTTGATCGTTTTACTCGATGGCCAGAAGTTTTTCCTGTTGAAAACATTATGGCGCACACCATTGCTAAAACTTTCTTTCAAAATTATGTCTGTAGATTTGGTGTACCGCATACTCTTACTACAGACCAAGGAGTTCAATTTGAATCTAAAATACTCAACGAACTTGTCGGTTTTCTAGACGCTCACAAGATACATACATCCACCTATCACCCACAAAGTAATGGTATGGTTGAACGTTTCCATAGAAGTTTGAAAACAGCGTTGAAAGCGAGATGCAATACAAATTATTGGATAAATGAAATTCCAATTATTCTTTTAGGATTACGCAATGCTGTAAAAGAGGATTTAGGTTGTTCTTCTGCTGAATTAGTTTACGGCCAGCCATTGCGTCTTCCTGCTGAATTTTTTGTCAATTCAAATGTTAATGATTGTCTTGATAGTTCTTTTGTACTAACTCAAATCCGAGAAACTTTTTCCTCTCTCAAACCTTCAACATGCCACCCACATAACACACAGCGGACATTCATTCCAGTTGACTTGAAAACTTGCGATTATGTATTCATAAGAGTTGAAGGAAAACGTTCTAGTTTGTCCCCTCCATATGAAGGACCATTTAAAGTTCTGAATCGTACCAACAAATTAGTCACCATACAGAAGAATGTAAAAACAGTGACCGTAAGCATTGATAGAACTAAACCTGCTTTCATTTTGAAGGACGACAATTTTTCTGATCTTGATCAATTGAAAGGAGTAGGCAATAAAAGAGTTTCTTTTGCAATTAATTGATTAGTCAATAAGTACAGTTATTCTTATGGTTTTCTTTTCGTCGTGGGGGAGTATTGTGGCATACTTTCAGTTTATTCCACCCTGTATTGAATCGTAATGAAGATCAAGATTGTATTTTATCACATGGCATGGCAATGATTTTGACATGTTGTTTTCAATCAATAAATAATCTTTTTCTGACAACTTCCTTCAGAGAATTTATTATATTAAAATCATTAATATTGTGGTATAACCACCACAACCATATAAGACGACTTCGAAGGGTATATAGCGAGAACAACAGGCGAATGGGGATACATCGAATTCTTCATAGTACACACTATATATCTTCATCATATCATCTCACATGGACACTATAGGAGCTGACAAGTTCGCATTGACCATATGAGACGACTTCCAAGCGGGTATAACGCACACAGCTTGCAGAACAAGTAACATCGACTCCAACTATGTTTAACTTGTAACTCTGCAGTCTAGCATCTGACATGCATACAGTTGGATCAGTTATGATCGCAGTGACCATAAAAGACGACTTTGGAGGGTATATAGCAAGAACAATGAGCAGATGAAGATACATCGACTTCATCGGTGTGCACACTCTATCTCTGTATCCTATCATCTCACATGGATACTATTGAAGCAAACGAGTTCGCATTGCCCATTTGAGACGACTTCTAAGTAGGTATAACGCACACAACTTGCAGAACAAAAAACTCCGACTACGACTATGTTTACACAGAAACTCTGCAGTCTAGCTACTGACATGCATACAGTTGAAGCAGATATGATCGCAGAGACCATAAAAGACGACTTTGGAGGGTATATAGAAAGTACAATAGGAAGATGAAGATACATCGACTCTATCGGAGTGCACTCTATCACTCTATCCTATTATCTCACATGGATACTATCGAAGCAGACGAGTTCGCAATGTTCATATAATACGACTCCTAAGCAGGTATAACGCACACAACTTGCAGAACAAGAAACTTCGACGATGACCATGTTCACACTGCCACTCTGCAGTCTAGCATCTGACATGCATACAGTTGATACAAGACCGATTGCAGTGACCGTATAAGACGACTTTGGAGGGATTATAACGAGTACAATAGGCAAATGAAGATACATCGATTTCATCGTTTTGCACACTTTATCTCTCTATCCAATCATCTTACATGGACACTATTGAAGCAGACAAGTTTGCAATGACCATATGAGACGACTCTCAAGCAGGTATTACGCACACAGCTTGTAGAACAAAAATCCTCGACTCGACTATGTTTACACTGTAACCCTGCAGTATAACATCTGGCATGCACACAGTTGAAGCATATACGATCACAGTGACTGTATAAGACGACATTGAAGGGTATATAACGAGTACAATAGGCAAATGAAGATACATCGACTTTATCATAGTACACACTATATCTCTTTATCCTATCATCTCACATGGACACTATCGAAGCAGACAAGTTCGCATTGACCATATAAGACGACTTCTAAGCAGGTATAACGCAGACAGCTGGCAGAACAAGAAACTCCGACTTTGACTATGTTTACACTGTGAGTCTGCAGTCTCGAATCTGACATGCATACAGTTGATGCAGATACGATTGCAGTGACTATACAAGACGAATCTGGAGGGTATATAGCGAGTACAACAGGCAAATGGGGATACATCGAATTCATCGTCGTACACACTATATCTCTCTATCCTATCATCTCACATGGACACTATTGAAGCAAAGTTCGCATTGACCATATGAGACGACTTCTAAGCGGGTATAACGCACACAGCTTGCAGAACAGGAAACATCGACTTCAACTATGTTCACATTGTAACTCTGCAGTCTAGCTTCTGACATGCATACAGTTGGATCAGATATGATCGCAGTGACCATATAAGATATAAATCGCAGAGTTACAGTGTCACCATAGTCAAAGTCGAAGTTTCTTGTTCGACAAGCGTTATACCATCTTGGAAGTCGTCTCATATGGTCATTGCGAACTTGTTTGCTTCGATAGTGTCCATGTGTATGCGTTACAACCGCTTGAAAGTCGTCTTATATGGTCAATGCGAATATGTTTGCTTCAATAGTGTCGATGTAAGATGATAAGATAGAGATATTTACTGTGCACAACGATGAAGTCGATGTATCTTCATTCGCCTAATGTACTCGTTATATAACCTTCAATGTCGTGAGATGATAAAATAGAGAGATATAGTGTGCACAACGATGAAGTCGATATATCCCCATTTGCCTGTTGTACTCGCTACATACCCTACAAATTCGTCTTATATGGTCACTGCAGTTGTACCTGCTTCATCTGTATGCATGCCGGATTTTATACTGCAGAGTTACAATGTAAACATTGTGGAAGTCGAGGTTTCATGTTCTACAAGCTGTGTGCGTGATACCTGCTAGAGAGTCGTCTTATATGGTCATTGCGAACTTGTCAGCTTCAATAGTGTCCATGTAAGATGATTGGATAGAGAGATATAGTGTGCACTCCGATGAAGTCGATTTATCTTAGGTCTTTCAGTCTGGGATAACAACTAATATTATTCATTATCTGGTTGCTCAACTTTCCAGGTAACTTTTCTTTCGAATTAAAAGTTGCAGTGGCGCCCCATCTTTTTTGTTTAACCTCATGATTGCTAGATAACTGAAATTTTGCTATTTTAACTCATTTTGATAACTCGAACCCATAGTGCCTACTGACGAAGAGCTGCCGTTTGCAAATGCACCTTTTTTTCATAAAAGTAGGGCTGCAAAGATCCTATCCTATTATCACACATGGATACTATCGAAGCAGACGAGTTCGCAATGTTCATATGAGACGACTCCTGAGCGGGTATAACGCACACAACTTGCAGAACAAGAAACTTCGACGTTGACCATGTTTACACTGCCACTCTGCAGTCTAGCATCTGACATGCATACAATTGATACAAGAACGATTGCAGTGACCGTATGAGACGACTTTGGAGGGATTGTAACGAGTACAATAAGCAAATGAAGATACATCGATTTCATCTGTTTGCACACTATATCTCTCTATCCAATCATCTTACATGGACACTATTGAAGCAGACAAGTTCGCAATGACCATATAAGACGACTCTCAAGCAGGTATTACGCACACAGCTTGTAGAACAAAAAACCTCGACTTCGACTATGTTTACACTGTAACTCTGCAGTATAACATCTGGCATGCACACAGTTGAAGCATATACGATCACAGTGACTGTATAAGACGACATTGAAGGGTATATAACGAGTACAATAGGCAAATGAAGATACATCGACTTCATCATAGTGCACACTGAATCTCCTTATCCTATCACCTCACATGGACACTATCGAAGCAGACAAGTTCGCATTGACCATATAAGACGATTTCTAAGCGGGTATATCGCACACAGCTGGCAGAACAATAAACTTTGACTTTGACTATGTTTACACTGTAAGTCTGCAGTCTCGAATCTGACATGCATACAGTTGATGCAGATACGATTGCAGTGACCATATAAGACGAATCTGGAGGGTATATAGCGAGTACAACAAGCAAATGGGGATACACCGAATTCATCGTCGTACACACTATATCTCTCTATCCTATCATCTCACATAAACACTATTGAAGCAGACCAGTTCGCATTGGCCATAAAAAATGACTTCTAAGCGGGTATAACGCACACAGCTTGCAGAACAAGAAACATCGACTTCGACTATGTTTACATTGTAACTCTGCAGTATAGCATCTGTCATGCATACAGTTTAAGCAGATATGATCGCAGTGACCATATAAGACGACTTTGGAGGGTATATAGAAAGTACAATAGGAATATGAAGATACATCGACTCCATCGGAGTGCACTCTATCACTCTATCCTATTATCTCACATGGATACTATCGAAGCAGACGAGTTCGCAATGTTCATATGAGACGACTCCTAAGCGGGTATAACGCACACAACTTGCAGAACAAGAAACTTCGACGTTGACCATGTTTACACTGCCACTCTGCAGTCTAGCATCTGACATGCATACAGTTGATACAAGAACGATTGCAGTGACCAAATGAGACGACTTTAAAGGGATTATAACGAGTACAATAGGCGAATGAAGATACATCGATTTCATCGTTCTGCACACTATATCTCTCTATCCAATCATCTTACATGGACACTATTGAAGCAGACAAGTTCGCAATGACCATATAAGACGACTCCCAAGCAGGTATTACACACACAGCTTGTAGAACAAAAAACCTCGACTTCGACTATGTTTACACTGTAACTCTGCAGTATAACATCTGGCATGCACACAGTTGAAGCATATACGATCACAGTGACTGTATAAGACGACATTGAAGGGTATATAACGAGTACAATAGGCAAATGAAGATACATCGACTTCATCATAGTACACACTATATCTCTTTATCCTATCATCTCACATGTACACTATCGAAGCAGACAAGTTCGCATTGACCAAATAAGACGACTTCTAAGCGGGTATAACGCACACAGCTGGCAGAACAAGAAACTTCGAGTTTGACTATGTTTACACTGTGAGTCTGCAGTCTCGAATCTGACATGCATACAGTTGATGCAGATACGATTGCAGTGACTATATAAGACGAATCTGGAGGGTATATATCGAGTACAACAAGCAAATGGGTAAACATCGAATTCATCGTCGTACACACTATATCTCTCTATCCTATCATCTCAAATGGACACTATTGAAGCAGACAAGTTCGCATTGACCATATGAGACGACTTCTAAGCGGGTTAATCGTACACAGCTTGCAGAACAGGTAACATCGACTTCAACTATGTTCACATTGTAACTCTGCAGTCTAGCATCTGACATGTATACAGTTGGATCATATATGATCGCAGTGACCATAAAAGACGACTTTGGAGGGTATATAGCGGGGATAATAGGCAGATGAAGATACATCGACTTCTTCGGTGTGCACACTTTATCTCTGTATCCTTTCATCTCACATGGATACTATTGGAGCAAACGAGTTCGCAATGCCTATATAAGACGACTTCCAAGCAGGTATAACGCACACAACTTGCAGAACAAGAAACTTCGACTTCGACTATGTTTACACTGTAACTCTGCAGTCTAGCATCTGACATGCATATGGTTGAAGCAGATACGATGGCAGTGACCGTATGAGACGTTTTTGAAGGGAATACAACGAGTACGATAGGCAAATGGGGATACATCGACTTCATCGTCTCACACACTAAATATATCTATCCTATCATTTCACAGGGACACTATCGAACAGACAAGCTCGCAATGACCATACAAGACGACATTCAAGCAACTATTACGCACAAGGCTTGCAGAACAAGAAACTTCGACTTCGACCATGTTTACACTGTAACTCTGCAGTCTAGCATCTGACATGTATACAGTCGACGCAGATACGATCGCAATGACCATATGAGACGAATTTGAAGAGTATATAGCAATGACAACAGTTAGTATGAGTATAAGTAACTGCAGTATAACATCTGGAAGCAGCAGATACGACTGCAGTGAACATATGAGACGACTTTGGAGGGTATGTTGCGAGTACAACAGGCAAATGGGGTTGGAGCAGATACGATGGCAGTGACCGTATGAGACGTTTTTGAACGAGTTCAATAGGCAAATGGGGATACATCGACTTCCATCGTCTTTCACACTATATATCCCTATCCTATCATCCCGCACGGACACTATCGGAGCAGACAAGCTCGCAATGACCATACGAGATGACTTCCAAGCAGGTATAACGCACACAGCTTGCAGAACAAGGAACCTTGACTTCGACCATGTTCACATTGTAACTCTGCAGTCAAGCATCTGACATGTATTCAGTTGACGCAGATACGATCGCAATGACCATATAAGACGACTTTGAAGGGTATGTATCGAGTACAACAGGCAAATGGGTATACATCGACTTCATCGTAGTACACACTTCATCTCTCTACCCTATCATCTCACATGGGCACCATCGAAGCAGACAAGTTCGCATTGACCATATAAGACGACTTCCAAGCGGGTATAACGCACACAGCTTGCAGAACAAGAAACTTCGACTTCGACCATGTTCACACTGTAACTCTGCAGTCTTGAATCTGGCATGCATGAAGTTGTTGCAGAAACGATTGCAGTGACCATATAAGACGACTTTGGAGGGTATATAGCGAGAACAACAGGCAGATGAGGATACATCGACTTTATTTTCGTACACACTATACTATCCTTTCATCAAACATGGACACGATTGAAGCAGACAAGTTTGAATTGACCAAATGAGACGATTTCTGAGCGGGTATAACGTACACATCTTGCAGAACGAGAAACTTCGACTTTGACTATGTTTACACTGTGACTCTGCAGTCTCGAATCTGACATGCATACAGTTGAAGCAGATTCCATTGCAGTGACCGTATAAGACAGACGACTTTGAAGGGTATATCACGAGTACAATAGGCAAACGAAGATACATCGACTTCATCGTTTTGCACACTATATCTCCCTATCATATCATCTCACATTGAAACTATTGAAACAGACGAGTTCGCATTGACCATATAAGACGACTTCCAAGCGGGTATAACGCACACAGCTTGCAGAACAAGAAACTTCGACTTCGACTATGTTCACACTGAAACTCTACAGTCTATCATCTGACTTGCAACCAGTTGAAGCAGATACGATTGCAGTGACCGTATAAGATGACTTTGAAGAGTATATAACGAGTTCTATAGGCAAATGGAGATACATCGATTTCAGCGTTGTGCACACTGAATCTCTCTATCCTATCATCTCCCATGGACACTATTGAACAGACAAGTTCGCAATGACCATACGAGACGACTCAGAAGTAGGTATATCGCAGACCGCTTGCAGAACGATAAACTTCGACTTCGATCATGTTTACACTGTAACTTTGCAGTCTAGCATCTGACATGTATACGGTTGACGCAGATACGACCGCAATGATCATATAAGACGACTTTGGAGGGTATATAGCGAGAACAACAGGCGAATGGGGATACATCGACTTCTTCATAGTACACACTATATATCTTCATCATATCATGTCACATGGACACTATTGGAGCTGACAAGTTCGCATTGACCATATGAAACGACTTCCAAGCGGGTATAACGCACACAGCTTGCAGAACGAGTAACATCGACTCCAACTATGTTTACATTGTAACTCTGCAGTCTAGCATCTGACATGCACACAGTTGGATTAGATATGATCGCAGTGACCATATAAGACGACTTTGGAGGGTATATAGCAAGTACAATGAGTAGATGAAGATACATCGACTTCATCGGTGTGCACACTTTATCTCTGTATCCTATCATCTCACATGGATACTATCAAAGCAGACGAGTTCGCAATGTTCATATAATACGACTCCTGAGCGGGTATAACGCACACAACTTGCAGAACAAGAAACTTCGACTACGACAATGTTTACACAGAAACTCTGCAGTCTAGCTACTGACATGCATACAGTTGAAGCAGATATGATCGCATAGACCATAAAAGACGACTTTGAAGGGTATATAGAAAGTACAATAGGAAGATGAAGATACAACGACTCCATCGGAGTGCACTCTATCACTCTATCCTATTATCTCACATGGATACTATCGAAGCAGACGAGTTCGCAATGTTCATATAATACGACTCCTAAGCGGGTATAACGCACACAACTTGCAGAACAAGAAACTTTGACGTTGACCATGTTCACACTGCCACTCTGCAGTCTAGCATCTGACATGCATACAGTTGATACAGGACCGATTGCAGTGATCGTATAAGACGACTTTGGACGGATTATAACGAGTACAATAGGCAAATGAAGATACATCGATTTCATCGTTTTGCACCCTATATCTCTCTATCCTTCCATCAAACATGGACACTATTGAAGCAGACAAGTTCGCATTGGCCATATGAGATGACTTCTAAGCGGGTATAACGCACACAGCTTGCAGAACAAGGAACATCGACTTCGACTATGTTTACATTGTAACTCTGCAGACGACTTTGGAGGGTATATAGCGAGAACAATAGGAAGATGAAGATACATCGACTTCATCGGTGTGCACTCTCTATCTCTGTATCCTATCATCTCACATAGATACTATTGGAGCAAACGAGTTTGCAATGCCCATATGAGACGAATTCCAAGCGAGTATAAGGCACACAACTTGCAGAACAAGAAAATTCGACTTCCACTATGTTCACACTGTAATTCTGCAGTCTAGCATCTGACATGCATACAGTTGATGCAGAAACGATTGCAGTGACCGTATAAGACGACTTCGAAGGGATTATAAAGGTTACAATATGCAAATGGGGATACATCGACTTCATAGTTTTGCACACTATATCTCTCTATCCAATCATCTTACATGGACACTATTGAAGCAGACAAGTTTGCAATGACCATATAAGACGACTCCCAAGCAGGTATTACGCACACAGCTTGTAGAACAAAAAACCTCGACTTCGATTATGTTCACACTGTAACTCTGCAGTATAACATCTGGCATGCACACAGTTGAAGCATATATGACGACATTGAGGGGTATATAACGAGTACGATAGGCAAATGAAGATACATCGACTTCATCATAGTACACACTATATATCTTTATCCCATCATCTCACATGGACACTATCGAAGCAGACAAGTTCGCATTGACCATATAAGACGACTTCTAAGCGGGTATAACGCACACAGCTGGCAGAACAAGAAACTTCGACTTTGACTATGTTTACACTGTGAGTCTGCAGTCTCGAATCTGACATGCATACAGTTGATGCAGATACGATTGCAGTGACCATATAAGATGAATCTGGAGGGTATATAGCGAGTACAACAAGCAAATGAGGATACATCGAATTCATCGTCGTACACACTATATCTCTCTATCCTACCATCTCACATGGACACTATTGAAGCAGACAAGTTCGCATTGACCATATGAGACGATTTCTAAGCAGATATAACGCACACAGCTTGCAGAACAGGTAACATCGACTTCAACTATGTTCACATTGTAACTCTGCAGTCTAGCATCTGACATGCATACAGTTGGATCAGATATGATCGCAGTGACCATATAAGACGACTTTGGAGGGTTTATAGCGGGGACAATGGGCAGATGAAGATACATCGACTTCTTCGGTGTGCACACTCTATCTCTGTATACTATCATCTCACATGGATACTATTGAAGCAAACGAGTCCGCAATGCCCATATAAGACGACTTTCAAGCAGGTATAACGCACACAACTAGCAGAACAAGAGAATTCGACTTCGACTATGTGCACACTGTAACTCTGCAGTCTAGCATCTGACATGCATACAGTTGAAACAGATTTGATCGAAGTGACCATAAAAGACGACTTTGGAGGGTATATAGCGGGGACAATAGGCAGATGAAGATACATCGACTTCTTCGGTGTGCACACTCTATCACTGTATCCTTTCATCTCACATGGATACTATTGAAGCAAACGAGTTCGCAATGCCTATATAAGACGACTTCCAAGCAGGTATAACGCACACAACTTGCAGAACAAGAAACTTCGACTTCGACTATGTTTACACTGTAACTCTGCAGTCTAGCATCTGACATGCATACAGTTGAAGCAGATACGATGGCAGTGACCGTTTGAGACGTTTTTGAAGGGAATACAACGAGTACGATAGGCAAATGGGGATACATCGAATTCATCGTCTCACACACTAAATATATCTATTCTATCATTTCACAGGGACACTATCGAACAGACAAGCTCGCAATGACCATACAAGACGACTTTCAAGCAGCTATTACGCACAAGGCTTGCAGAACAAGAAACTTCGACTTCGACCATGTTTACACTGTAACTCTGCAGTCTAGCATCTGACATGTATACAGTCGACGCAGATACGATCGCAATGACCATATGAGACGAATTTGAAGGGTATTTAGCAATAACAACAGTTAGTATGAGTATAAGTAACTGCAGTATAACATCTGGCAGCAGCAGATACGACTGCAGTGAACATATGAGACGACTTTGGAGGGTATGTTGCGAGTACAACAGGCGAATGGGGTTGGAGCAGATACGATGGCAGTGACCGTATGAGACGTTTTTGAACGAGTTCAATAGGCAAATGGGGATACATCGACTCCCATCGTCTTTCACACTATATATTCCTATCCTATCATCTCGCACGGACACTATCGGAGCAGACAAGCTCGCAATGACCTTACGAAATGACTTCCGAGCAGGTATAACGTACACAGCTTGCAGAACAAGGAACATCGACTTCGACTATGTTTACATTGTAACTCTGCAGGCTAGCTTCTGACATGCATACAGTTGAAGCAGATATGATCGCAGAGACCATACAAGACGACTCTGGAGGGTATATAGAAAGTACAATAGGCAGATGAAGATACATCGACTTCATCGGTGTGCACTCTCTATCTCTGTATCCTATCATCTCACATGGATACTATTGGAGCAAACGAGTTTGCAATGCCCATATGAGACGAATTCCAAGCGAGTATATGGCACACAACTTGCAGAACAAGAAAATTCGACTTCCACTATGTTCACACTGTAACTCTGCAGTCTAGCATCTGACATGCTTACAGTTGATGCAGAAACGATTGCAGTGACCGTATGATACGACTTTGAAGGGATTATAAAGGGTACAATAGGCGTATGGAGATACATCGACTTCATAGTTTTGCACACTATATCTCTCTATCCAATCATCTTACATGGACACTATTGAAGCTGACAAGTTCGCAATGACCATATAAGACGACTCTCTAGCAGGTATCACGCACGCAGCTTGTAGAACAAGAAACCTCGACTTCGACAATGTTTACATTGTAACTCTGCAGTATAACATCCGGCATGCATACAGTTGGAGCAGGTACGACTGCAGTGACCATATAAGACGACTTTGGAGGGTATGTAGCGAGTACAACAGGCAAATGGGGATATATCGACTTCATCGCTGTGCACACTATATCTCTCTATTCTATCATATCACATGGACACTAATGAAGCAGACAAGTTCACATTGACCATATAAGACTACTCCCAAGCAGGTATAACGCACACAGCTTGCAGAACAAGAAACTTCGACTTCGACTCTTTTAACACTGTAACTCTGCAGTTTAGCATCTGACACGCATACAGTTGAAGCATATACGATTGCAGTGACCGTATAGGACGACATTGAAGGGTATATAACGAGTACAATAGGCGAATGAAGATACATCGACTTCATCGTTGTGCACAGTAAATCTCTCTATCTTATCATCTTACATCGACACTATTGAAGCAAACATATTCGCATTGACCATATAAGACGACTTTCAAGCGGTTATAACGCACACACATGGACACTATCGAAGCAAACAAGTTCGCAATGACCATATGAGATGACTTCCAAGATGGTATAACGCTTGTCGAACAAGAAACTTCGACTTTGACTATGTTGACACTGTAACTCTGCAGTCTCGAATCTGACATGCATACAGTTGATAAAGATACGATTGCAGTGACCATATCAGATGACTCTGAAGGGTATATAGCGAGTACAACAGGCAAACGGTGATACATCGAATTCATCGTCGTACACACTATATCTCTCTATCCTATCATCTCACATGGACACTATTGAAGCAGACAAGTTCGCATTGACCATATGAGACGACTTCCAATTGGGTATCGACTTCAATTATGTTTACATTGTAACTCTGCAGTCTAGCATCTGACATGCATACAATTGGATTAGATATGATCGCAGTGACCATATAAGACGACTTTGGAGGGTATATAGCGGAAACAATAGGCAGATGAAGATACATCGACTTCTTGGGTGTGCACACTCTATCTCTGTATCCTATCATCTCACATGGATACTATTGAAGCAAACGAGTTCGCAATGCCCATATAAGACGACTTCCTAGCGGGTATAACGCACACAACTTGCAGAACAAGAAAATTCGACTTCGACTATGTGCACACTGTAACTCTGCAGTCTAGCATCTGACATGCATACAGTTGATGCAGGAACGATTGCAATGACCATATAAGACGACTTCAAAGATATTTTAACGGGTACAACAGGCAAATGGAGATACATCGACTTCATCGTTTTTCAAACTATATCTCTCTATCCTATCATCCCACATGGACACTATTGAAGCAGACAAGTTCACATTGACCATATGAGACTACTCCCAAACGGGTATAACGCACACAGCTTGCAGAACAAGAAACTTCGACTTCGACTATGTTGACACTGTAACTTCGCACTCTAGCATCTGACATGCATACAGTTGAAGCATATACGATTGCAGTGACCGTATAAGACGACATTGGAGAGTATATAACGAGTACAATAGGCAAATGGAGATACATCGACTTCATCGTTGTGCACACTAAATCTCTCTATCTCATCATCTAACATTGACACTATTGAAGCAGACAAGTTCGCATCGACCATATGAGACGACTTCCAAGCTGGTGTAACGCACACAGCTTGCAGAACAAGTAACATCGACTCCAACTATGTTTACATTGTAACTCTGCAGTCTAGCATCTGACATGCATACAGTTGGATCCGTTATGATCGCAAAGACCATATAAAACGACTTTGGAGGGTATATAGCGAGTACAATAGGAAGATGAAGATACATCGACTTCATCGGTGTGCACTCTCTATCTCTGTATCCTATCATCTCACATGGATACTATTGGAGCAAACGAGTTTGCAATGCCCATATGAGACGAATTCCAAGCGAGTATAAGGCACACAACTTGCAGAACAAGAGAATTCGACTTCCACTATGTTCACACTGTAACTCTGCAGTCTAGCATCTGACATGCATACAGTTGATGCAGAAACGATTACAGTGACCGTATAAGACGACTTTGAAGGGATTATAAAGGGTTCAATAGGCAAATGGGGATACATCGACTTCATAGTTTTGCACACTATATCTCTCTATCCAATCATCTTACATGGACACTATTGAAGCAGACAAGTTCGCAATGACCATATAAGACGACTCTCAAGCAGGTATTACGCACACAGCTTGTAGAACAAAAAACCTCGACTTCGACTATGTTCACACTGTAACTCCGCAGTATAACATCTGGCATGCACACAGTTGAAGCATATACGACGACATTGAGGGGTATATAACGAGTACGATAGGCAAATGAAGATACATCGACTTCATCATAGTACACACTATATATCTTTATCCTTTCATCTCACATGGATACTATCGAAACAGACAAGTTCGCATTGACCATATAAGACGACTTCTAAGCGGGTATGACGTACACAGCTGGCAGAACAAGAAACTCCGACTACGACTATGTTTACACAGAAACTCTGCAGTCTAGCTACTGACATGCATACAGTTGAAGCAGATATGATCGCAGAGACCATGAAAGACGACTTTGGAGGGTATATAGAAAGTACAATAGGAAGATGAAGATACATCGACTCTATCGGAGTGCACTCTATCACTCTATCCTATTATCTCACATGGATACTATCGAAGCAGACGAGTTCGCAATGTTCATATAATACGACTCCTAAGCGGATATAACGCACACAACTTGCAGAACAAGAAACTTCGACGATGACCATGTTCACACTGCCACTCTGCAGTCTAGCATCTGACATGCATACAGTTGATACAAGACCGATTGCAGTGACCGTATAAGACAACTTTGGAGGGATTATAACGAGTACAATAGGCAAATGAAGATACATCGATTTCATCGTTTTGCACACTTTATCTCTCTATCCAATCATCTTACATGGACACTATTGAAGCAGACAAGTTCGCAATGACCATATAAGACGACTTTCAAGCAGCTATTACGCACAAGGCTTGCAGAACAAGAAACTTCGACTTCGACCATGTTTACACTGTAACTCTGCAGTCTAGCATCTGACATGTATACAGTCGACGCAGATACGATCGCAATGACCATATAAGACGAATTTGAAGGGTATTTAGCAATAACAACAGTTAGTATGAGTATAAGTTACTGCAGTATAACATCTGGCAGCAGCAGATACGACTGCAGTGAACATATGAGACGACTTTGGAGGGTATGTTGCGAGTACAACAGGCAAATGGTGTTGGAGCAGATACGATGGCAGTGACCGTATGAGACGTTTTTGAACGAGTTCAATAGGCAAATGGGGATACATCGACTCCCATCGTCTTTCACACTATATATTCCTATCCTATCATCTCGCACGGACACTATCGGAGCAGACAAGCTCGCAATGACCTTACGAAATGACTTCCAAGCAGGTATAACGTACACAGCTTGCAGAACAAGGAACATCGACTTCGACTATGTTTACATTGTAACTCTGCAGGTTAGCTTCTGACATGCATACAGTTGAAGCAGATATGATCGCAGAGACCATACAAGACGACTCTGGAGGGTATATAGAAAGTACAATAGGCAGATGAAGATACATCGACTTCATCGGTGTGCACTCTCTATCTCTGTATCCTATCATCTCACATGGATACTATTGGAGCAAACGAGTTTGCAATGCCCATATGAGACGAATTCCAAGCGAGTATATGGCACACAACTTGCAGAACAAGAAAATTCGACTTCCACTATGTTCACACTGTAACTCTGCAGTCTAGCATCTGACATGCATACAGTTGATGCAGAAACGATTGCAGTGACCGTATGATACGACTTTGAAGGGATTATAAAGGGTACAATAGGCGAATGGAGATACATCGACTTCATAGTTTTGCACACTATATCTCTCTATCCAATCATCTTACATGGACACTATTGAAGCTGACAAGTTCGCAATGACCATATAAGACGACTCTCTAGCAGGTATCACGCACGCAGCTTGTAGAACAAGAAACCTCGACTTCGACAATGTTTACATTGTAACTCTGCAGTATAACATCCGGCATGCATACAGTTGGAGCAGGTACGACTGCAGTGACCATATAAGACGACTTTGGAGGGTATGTAGCGAGTACAACAGGCAAATGGGGATATATCGACTTCATCGCTGTGCACACTATATCTCTCTATTCTATCATATCACATGGACACTAATGAAGCAGACAAGTTCACATTGACCATATAAGACTACTCCCAAGCAGGTATAACGCACACAGCTTGCAGAACAAGAAACTTCGACGTCGACTCTTTTAACACTGTAACTCTGCAGTTTAGCATCTGACACGCATACAGTTGAAGCATATACGATTGCAGTGACCGTATAGGACGACATTGAAGGGTATATAACGAGTACAATAGGCGAATGAAGATACATCGACTTCATCGTTGTGCACAGTAAATCTCTCTATCTTATCATCTTACATCGACACTATTGAAGCAAACATATTCGCATTGACCATATAAGACGACTTTCAAGCGGTTATAACGCACACACATGGACACTATCGAAGCAAACGAGTTCGCAATGACCATATGAGATGACTTCCAAGATGGTATAACGCTTGTCGAACAAGAAACTTCGACTTTGACTATGTTGACACTGTAACTCTGCAGTCTCGAATCTGACATGCATACAGTTGATAAAGATACGATTGCAGTGACCATATCAGACGACTCTGAAGGGTATATAGCGAGTACAACAGGCAAACGGTGATACATCGAATTCATCGTCGTACACACTATATCTCTCTATCCTATCATCTCACATGGACACTATTGAAGCAGACAAGTTCGCATTGACCATATGAGACGACTTCCAATTGGGTATCGACTTCAACTATGTTTACATTGTAACTCTGCAGTCTAGCATCTGACATGCATACAATTGGATCAGATATGATCGCAGTGACCATATAAGACGACTTTGGAGGGTATATAGCGGAAACAATAGGCAGATGAAGATACATCGACTTCTTCGGTGTGCACACTCTATCTCTGTATCCTATCATCTCACATGGATACTATTGAAGCAAACGAGTTCGCAATGCCCATATGAGACGACTTCCTAGCGGGTATAACGCACACAACTTGCAGAACAAGAAAATTCGACTTCGACTATGTGCACACTGTAACTCTGCAGTCTAGCATCTGACATGCATACAGTTGATGCAGGAACGATTGCAATGACCATATAAGACGACTTCAAAGATATTTTAACGGGTACAACAGGCAAATGGAGATACATCGACTTCATCGTTTTTCAAACTATATCTCTCTATCCTATCATCCCACATGGACACTATTGAAGCAGACAAGTTCACATTGACCATATGAGACTACTCCCAAACGGGTATAACGCACACAGCTTGCAGAACAAGAAACTCCGACTTCGACTATGTTGACACTGTAACTTCGCACTCTAGCATCTGACATGCATACAGTTGAAGCATATACGATTGCAGTGACCGTATAAGACGACATTGGAGAGTATATAACGAGTACAATAGGCAAATGGAGATACATCGACTTCATCGTTGTGCACACTGTATCTCTCTATCTCATCATCTAACATTGACACTATTGAAGCAGACAAGTTCGCATCGACCATATGAGACGACTTCCAAGCTGGTGTAACGCACACAGCTTGCAGAACAAGTAACATCGACTCCAACTATGTTTACATTGTAACTCTGCAGTCTAGCATCTGACATGCATACAGTTGGATCCGTTATGATCGCAAAGACCATATAAGACGACTTTGGAGGGTATATAGCGAGTACAATAGGAAGATGAAGATACATCGACTTCATCGGTGTGCACTCTCTATCTCTGTATCCTATCATCTCACATGGATACTATTGAAGCAAACGAGTTTGCAATGCCCATATGAGACGAATTCCAAGCGAGTATAAGGCACACAACTTGCAGAACAAGAGAATTCGACTTCCACTATGTTCACACTGTAACTCTGCAGTCTAGCATCTGACATGCATACAGTTGATGCAGAAACGATTACAGTGACCGTATAAGACGACTTTGAAGGGATTATTAAGGGTTCAATAGGCAAATGGGGATACATCGACTTCATAGTTTTGCACACTATATCTCTCTATCCAATCATCTTACATGGACACTATTGAAGCAGACAAGTTCGCAATGACCATATAAGACGACTCCCAAGCAGGTATTACGCACACAGCTTGTAGAACAAAAAACCTCGACTTCGACTATGTTCACACTGTAACTCTGCAGTATAACATCTGGCATGCACACAGTTGAAGCATATACGACGACATTGAGGGGTATATAACGAGTACGATAGGCAAATGAAGATACATCGACTTCATCATAGTACACACTATATATCTTTATCCTATCATCTCACATGGATACTATCGAAGCAGACGAGTTCGCATTGACCATATAAGACGACTTCTAAGCGGGTATGACGCACACAGCTGGCAGAACAAGAAACTCCGACTACGACTATGTTTACACAGAAACTCTGCAGTCTAGCTACTGACATGCATACAGTTGAAGCAGATATGATCGCAGAGACCATAAAAGACGACTTTGGAGGGTATATAGAAAGTACAATAGGAAGATGAAGATACATCGACTCTATCGGAGTGCACTCTATCACTCTATCCTATTATCTCACATGGATACTATCGAAGCAGACGAGTTCGCAATGTTCATATAATACGACTCCTAAGCGGATATAACGCACACAACTTGCAGAACAAGAAACTTCGACGATGACCATGTTCACACTGCCACTCTGCAGTCTAGCATCTGACATGCATACAGTTGATACAAGACCGATTGCAGTGACCGTATAAGACAACTTTGGAGGGATTATAACGAGTACAATAGGCAAATGAAGATACATCGATTTCATCGTTTTGCACACTTTATCTCTCTATCCAATCATCTTACATGGACACTATTAAAGCAGACAAGTTCGCAATGACCATATAAGACGATTCTCAAGCAGGTATTACGCACACAGCTTGTAGAACAAAAATCCCCGACTCGACTATGTTTACACTGTAACCCTGCAGTATTACATCTGGCATGCACACAGTTGAAGCATATACGATCACAGTGACTGTATAAGACGACATTGAAGGGTATATAACGAGTACAATAGGCAAATGAAGATACATCGACTTTATCATAGTACACACTATATCTCTTTATCCTATCATCTCACATGGACACTATCGAAGCAGACAAGTTCGCATTGACCATGTAAGACGACTTCTAAGCGGGTATAACGCACACAGCTGGCAGAACAAGAAACTCCGACTTTGACTATGTTCACACTGTGAGTCTGCGGTCTCGAATCTGACATGCATACAGTTGATGCAGATACGATTGCAGTGACTATACAAGACGAATCTGGAGGGTATATAGCGAGTACAACAGGCAATTGGGGATACATCGAATTCATCGTCGTACACACTATATCTCTCTATCTCATCATCTCACATGGACACTATTGAAGCAAAGTTCGCATTGACCATATGAGACGACTTCTAAGCGGGTATAACGCACACAGCTTGCAGAACAGGTAACATCGACTTCAACTATGTTCACATTGTAACTCTGCAGTCTAGCTTCTGACATGCATACAGTTGGATCAGATATGATCGCAGTGACCATATAAGATATAAATCGCAGAGTTACAGTGTCACCATAGTCAAAGTCGAAGTTTCTTGTTCGACAAGCGTTATACCATCTTGGAAGTCGTCTCATATGGTCATTGCGAACTTGTTTGCTTCGATAGTGTCCATGTGTATGCGTTACAACCGCTTGAAAGTCGTCTTATATGGTCAATGCGAATATGTTTGCTTCAATAGTGTCGATGTAAGATGATAAGATAGAGATATTTACTGTGCACAACGATGAAGTCGATGTATCTTCATTCGCCTAATGTACTCGTTATATAACCTCCAATGTCGTGAGATGATAGAATAGAGAGATATAGTGTGCACAACGATGAAGTCGATATATCCCCATTTGCCTGTTGTACTCGCTACATACCCTCCAAATTCGTCTTATATGGTCAATGCAGTTGTACCTGCTTCATCTGTATGCATGCCGGATTTTATACTGCAGAGTTACAATGTAAACATTGTGGAAGTCGAGGTTTCTTGTTCTACAAGCTGTGTGCGTGATACCTGCTAGAGAGTCGTCTTATATGGTCATTGCGAACTTGTCAGCTTCAATAGTGTCCATGTAAGATGATTGGATAGAGAGATATAGTGTGCACTCCGATGAGGTCGATTTCTCTTAGGTCTTTCAGTCTTAGATAACAACTAATATTATTCATTATCTGGTTGCTCAACTTTCCAGGTAACTTTTCTTTTGAATTAAAAGTTGCAGTGGCGCCCCATATTTTTTGTTTAACCTCATGATTGCTAGATAACTGAAATTTAGCTATTTTAACACATTTTGATAACTCGAACCCATAGTGCCTACTGACGAAGAGCTGCCGTTTGCAAATGCACCTATTTCTCATAAAAGTAGGGCTGCAAAGATCCTATCCTAATATCACACATGGATACTATCGAAGCAGACGAGTTCGCAATGTTCATATGAGACGACTCCTAAGCGGGTATAACGCACACAACTTGCAGAACAAGAAACTTCGACGTTGACCATGTTTACACTGCCACTCTGCAGTCTAGCATCTGACATGCATACAATTGATACAAGAACGATTGCAGTGACCGTATGAGACGACTTTGGAGGGATTGTAACGAGTACAATAGGCAAATGAAGATACATCGATTTCATCTGTTTGCACACTATATCTCTCTATCCAATCATCTTACATGGACACTATTGAAGCAGACAAGTTCGCAATGACCATATAAGACGACTCTCAAGCAGGTATTACGCACACAGCTTGTAGAACAAAAAACCTCGACTTCGACTATGTTTACACTGTAACTCTGCAGTATAACATCTGGCATGCACACAGTTGAAGCATATACGATCACAGTGACTGTATAAGACGACATTGAAGGGTATATAACGAGTACAATAGGCAAATGGAGATACATCGACTTCATCATAGTACACACTAAATCTCCTATCACCTCACATGGACACTATCGAAGCAGACAAGTTCGCATTGACCATATAAGACGATTTCTAAGCGGGTATATCGCACACAGCTGGCAGAACAATAAACTTCGACTTTGACTATGTTTACACTGTAAGTCTGCAGTCTCGAATCTGACATGCATACAGTTGATGCAGATACGATTGCAGTGACCATATAAGACGAATCTGGAGGGTATATAGCGAGTACAACAAGCAAATAGGGATACACCGAATTCATCGTCGTACACACTATATCTCTCTATCCTATCATCTCACATAAACACTATTGAAGCAGACCAGTTCGCATTGGCCATATAAAATGACTTCTAAGCGGGTATAACGCACACAGCTTGCAGAACAAGAAACATCGACTTCGACTATGTTTAAATTGTAACTCTGCAGTATAGCATCTGTCATGCATACAGTTGAAGCAGATATGATCGCAGTGACCATATAAGACGACTTTGGAGGGTATATAGAAAGTACAATAGGAAGATGAAGATACATCGACTCCATCGGAGTGCACTCTATCACTCTATCCTATTATCTCACATGGATACTATCGAAGCAGACGAGTTCGCAATGTTCATATGAGACGACTCCTAAGCGGGTATAACGCACACAACTTGCAGAACAAGAAACTTCGACGTTGACCATGTTTACACTGCCACTCTGCAGTCTAGCATCTGACATGCATACAGTTGATACAAGAACGATTGCAGTGACCGTATGAGACGACTTTAAAGGGATTATAACGAGTACAATAGGCAAATAAAGATACATCGATTTCATCGTTTTGCACACTATATCTCTCTATCCAATCATCTTACATGGACACTATTGAAGCAGACAAGTTCGCAATGACCATATAAGACGACTCCCAAGCAGGCATTACACACACAGCTTGTAGAACTAAAAACCTCGACTTCGACTATGTTTACACTGTAACTCTGCAGTATAACATCTGACATGCACACAGTTGAAGCATATACGATCACAGTGACAGTATAAGACGACATTGAAGGGTATATAACGAGAACAATAGGCAAATGAAGATACATCGACTTCATCATAGTACACACTATATCTCTTTATCCTATCATCTCACATGTACACTATCGAAGCAGACAAGTTCGCATTGACCATATAAGACGATTTCTAAGCGGGTATAACGCACACAGCTGGCAGAACAAGAAACTTCGACTTTGACTATGTTTACACTGTGAGTCTGCAGTCTCGAATCTGACATGCATACAGTTGATGCAGATACGATTGCAGTGACTATATGAGACGAATCTGGAGGGTATATATCGAGTACAACAAGCAAATGGGGAAACATCGAATTCATCGTCGTACACACTATATCTCTCTATCCTATCATCTCAAATGGACACTATTGAAGCAGACAAGTTCGCATTGACCATATGAGACGACTTCTAAGCAGGTTAATCGCACACAGCTTGCAGAACAGGTAACATCGACTTCAACTATGTTCACATTGTAACTCTGCAGTCTAGCATCTGACATGTATACAGTTGGATCATATATGATCGCAGTGACCATAAAAGACGACTTTGGAGGGTATATAGCGGGGATAATAGGCAGATGAAGATACATCGACTTCTTCGGTGTGCACACTCTATCTCTGTATCCTTTCATCTCACATGGATACTATTAAAGCAAACGAGTTCGCAATGCCTATATAAGACGACTTCCAAGCAGGTATAACGCACACAACTTGCAGAACAAGAAACTTCGACTTCGACTATGTTTACACTGTAACTCTGCAGTCTAGCATCTGACATGCATAAAGTTGAAGCAGATACGATGGCAGTGACCGTATGAGACGTTTTTGAAGGGAATACAACGAGTACGATAGGCAAATGGGGATACATCGACTTCATCGTCTCACACACTAAATATATCTATTCTATCATTTCACAGGGACACTATCGAACAGACAAGCTCGCAATGACCATACAAGACGACTTTCAAGCAGCTATTACGCACAAGGCTTGCAGAACAAGAAACTTCGACTTCGACCATGTTTACACTGTAACTCTGCAGTCTAGCATCTGACATGTATACAGTCGACGCAGATACGATCGCAATGACCATATAAGACGAATTTGAAGAGTATATAGCAATGACAACAGTTAGTATGAGTATAAGTAACTGCAGTATAACATCTGGCAGCAGCAGATACGACTGCAGTGAACATATGAGACGACTTTGGAGGATATGTTGCGAGTACAACAGGCAAATGGGGTTGGAGCAGATACGATGGCAGTGACCGTATGAGACGTTTTTGAACGAGTTCAATAGGCAAATGGGGATACATCGACTTCCATCGTCTTTCACACTATATATCCCTATCCTATCATCCCGCACGGACACTATCGGAGCAGACAAGCTCGCAATGACCATACGAGATGACTTCCAAGCAGGTATAACGCACACAGCTTGCAGAACAAGGAACCTTGACTTCGACCATGTTTACATTGTAACTCTGCAGTCAAGCATCTGACATGTATTCAGTTGACGCAGATACGATCGCAATGACCATATAAGACGACTTTGAAGGGTATGTAGCGAGTACAACAGGCAAATGGGTATACATCGACTTCATCGTAGTACACACTTCATCTCTCTACCCTATCATCTCACATGGGCACCATCGAAGCATACAAGTTCGCATTGACCATATAAGACGACTTCCAAGCGGGTATAACGCACACAGCTTGCAGAACAAGAAACTTCGACTTCGACCATGTTCACACTGTAACTCTGCAGTCTTGAATCTGGCATGCATAAAGTTGTTGCAGAAACGATTGCAGTGACCATATAAGACGACTTTGGAGGGTATATAGCGAGAACAACAGGCAGATGAGGATACATCGACTTTATTTTCGTACACACTATACTATCCTTTCATCAAACATGGACACTATTGAAGCAGACAAGTTTGAATTGACCAAATAAGACGATTTCCAAGCGGGTATAACGTACACATCTTGCAGAACGAGTAACTTCGACTTTGACTATGTTTACACTGTGACTCTGCAGTCTTGAATCTGACATGCATACAGTTGAAGCAGATACGATTGCAGTGACCGTATAAGATGACTTTGGAGAGTATATAACGAGTTCTATAGGCAAATGGAGATACATCGATTTCAGCGTTGTGCACACTGAATCTCTCTATCCTATCATCTCCCATGGACACTATTGAACAGACAAGTTCGCAATGACCATACGAGACGACTTAGAAGTAGGTATATCGCAGACCGCTTGCAGAACAATAAACTTCGACTTCGATCATGTTTACACTGTAACTCTGCAGTCTAGCATCTGACATGTATACGGTTGACGCAGATACGACCGCAATGATCATATAAGACGACTTTGAAGGGTATATAGCGAGAACAACAGGCAAATGGGGATACATCGACTTCTTCATAGTACACACTATATATCTTCATCATATCATGTCACATGGACACTATTGGAGCTGACAAGTTCGCATTGACCATATGAAACGACTTCCAAGCGGGTATAACGCACACAGCTTGCAGAACAAGTAACATCGACTCCAACTATGTTTACATTGTAACTCTGCAGTCTAGCATCTGACATGCACACAGTTGGATCAGATATGATCGCAGTGACCATATAAGACGACTTTGGAGGGTATATAGCAAGTACAATGAGCAGATGAAGATACATCGACTTCATCGGTGTGCACACTCTATCTCTGTATCCTATCATCTCACATGGATACTATCAAAGCAGACGAGTTCGCAATGTCCATATAATACGACTCCTGAACGGGTATAACGCACACAACTTGCAGAACAAGAAACTTCGACTACGACTATGTTTACACAGAAACTCTGCAGTCTAGCTACTGACATGCATACAGTTGAAGCAGATATGATCGCAGAGACCATAGAAGACGACTTTGAAGGGTATATAGAAAGTACAATAGGAAGTTGAAGATACATCGACTCTATCGGAGTGCACTCTATCGCTCTATCCTATTATCTCACATGGATTCTATCGAAGCAGACGAGTTCGCAATGTTCATATAATACGACTCCTAAGCGGGTATAACGCACACAACTTGCAGAACAAGAAACTTCGACGTTGACCATGTTCACACTGCCACTCTGCAGTC
This sequence comes from Phaedon cochleariae, assembly GCA_918026855.4. Taxonomy (NCBI): domain Eukaryota; kingdom Metazoa; phylum Arthropoda; class Insecta; order Coleoptera; family Chrysomelidae; genus Phaedon; species Phaedon cochleariae. The sequence goes on from OU896708.1 coordinate 29,958,740, forward strand.
TAGCATCTGACATGCATACAGTTGATACAAGACCGATTGCAGTGATCGTATAAGACGACTTTGGACGGATTATAACGAGTACAATAGGCAAATAAAGATACATCGATTTCATCGTTTTGCACCCTATATCTCTCTATCCTTCCATCAAACATGGACACTATTGAAGCAGACAAGTTCGCATTGGCCATATGAGATGACTTCTAAGCGGGTATAACGCACACAGCTTGCAGAACAAGGAACATCGACTTCGACTATGTTTACATTGTAACTCTGCAGTCTAGCTTCTGACATGCATACAGTTGAAGCAGATATGATCGCAGAGACCATATAAAACGACTCTGGAGGGTATATAGAAAGTACAATAGACAGATGAAGATAAATCGACTTCATCAGAGTGCACACTATATCTCTCTATCCAATCATCCTACATGGACACTATTGAAGCTGACAAGTTCGCAATGACCATATAAGACGACTCTCTAGCAGGTATCACGCACGCAGCTTGTAGAACAAGAAACTTCGACTTCGACAATGTTTACATTGTAACTCTGCAGTATAACATCCGGCATGCATACAGTTGGAGCAGGTACGACTGCAGTGACCATATAAGACGACTTAGGAGGGTATGTAGCGAGTACAACAGGCAAATGGGGATATATCGACTTCATCGCTGTGCACACTATATCTCTTCATTCTATCATCTCACATGGACACTAATGAAGCAGACAAGTTCACATTGACCATATAAGACTACTCCCAAGCAGGTATAACGCACACAGCTTGCAGAACAAGAAACTTCGACTTCGACTATGTTAACACTGTAATTCTGCAGTTTAGCATCTGACACGCATACAGTTGAAGCATATACGATTGCAGTGACCGTATAAGACGATATTGAAGGGTATATAACGAGTACAATAGGCGAATGAAGATACATCGACTTCATCGTTGTGCACAGTAAATCTCTCTATCTTATCATCTTACATCGACACTATTGAAGCAAACATATCCGCATTGACCATATAAGACGACTTTCAAGCGGTTATAACGCACACACATGGACACTATCGAAGCAAACAAAATCGCAATGACCATATGAGATGACTTCCAAGATGGTATAACGCTTGTCGAACAAGAAACTTCGACTTTGACTATGTTGACACTGTAACTCTGCAGTCTCGAATCTGACATGCATACAGTTGATAAAGATACGATTGCAGTGACCATATCAGACGACTCTGGAGGGTATATAGCGAGTACAACAGGCAAACGGTGATACATCGAATTCATCGTCGTACACACTATATATCTCTATCCTATCATCTCACATGGACACTATTGAAGCAGACAAGTTCGCATTGACCATATGAGACGACTTCCAATTGGGTATCGACTTCAACTATGTTGACATTGTAATTCTGCAGTCTAGCATCTGACATGCATACAATTGGATCAGATATGATCGCAGTGACCATATAAGACGACTTTGGGGGGTATATAGCGGAAACAATAGGCAGATGAAGATACATCGACTTCTTCGGTGTGCACACTCTATCTCTGTATCCTATCATCCCACATGGATACTATTGAAGCAAACGAGTTTGCAATGCCCATATGAGACGACTTCCTAGCGGGTATAACGCACACAACTTGCAGAACAAGAAAATTCGACTTCGACTATGTGCACACTGTAACTCTGCAGTCTAGCATCTGACATGCATACAGTTGATGCAGGAACGATTGCAATGACCATATAAGACGACTTTAAAGATATTTTAACGGGTACAACAGGCAAATGGAGATACATCAGCTTCATCGTTTTTCAAACTATATCTCTCTATCCTATCATCCCACATGGACACTATTGAAGCAGACAAGTTCACATTGACCATATGAGACTACTCCCAAACGGGTATAACGCACACAGCTTGCAGAACAAGAAACTTCGACTTCTACTATGTTGACACTGTAACTTCGCACTCTAGCATCTGACATGCATACAAATGAAGCATATACGATTGCAGTGACCGTATGAGACGACATTGAAGAGTATATAACGAGTACAATAGGCAAATAGAGATACATCGACTTCATCGTTGTGCACACTAAATCTCTCTATCACATCATCTAACATTGACACTATTGAAGCAGACAAGTTCGCATTGACCATATGAGACGACTTCCAAGCTGGTGTAACGCACACAGCTTGCAGAACAAGTAACATCGACTCCAACTATGTTTACATTGTAACTCTGCAGTCTAGCATCTGACATGCATACAGTTGAATCAGATATGATCGCAGTGACCATATAAGACGACTTTGGAGGGTATATAGCGAGAACAATAGGAAGATGAAGATACATCGACTTCATCGGTGTGCACTCTCTATCTCTGTATCCTATCATCTCACATAGATACTATTGGAGCAAACGAGTTTGCAATGCCCATATGAGACGAATTCCAAGCGAGTATAAGGCACACAACTTGCAGAACAAGAAAATTCGACTTCCACTATGTTCACACTGTAACTCTGCAGTCTAGCATCTGACATGCATACAGTTGATGCAGAAACGATTGCAGTGACCGTATAAGACGACTTTGAAGGGATTATAAAGGGTACAATAGGCAAATGGGGATACATCGACTTCATAGTTTTGCACACTATATCTCTCTATCCAATCATCTTACATGGACACTATTGAAGCAGACAAGTTTGCAATGACCATATAAGACGACTCCCAAGCAGGTATTACGCACACAGCTTGTAGAACAAAAAACCCCGACTTCGATTATGTTCACACTGTAACTCTGCAGTATAACATCTGGCATGCACACAGTTGAAGCATATACGACGACATTGAGGGGTATATAACGAGTACGATAGGCAAATGAAGATACATCGACTTCATCATAGTACACACTATATATCTTTATCCTATCATCTCACATGGACACTATCGAAGCAGACAAGTTCGCATTGACCATATAAGACGACTTCTAAGCGGGTATAACGCACACAGCTGGCAGAACAAGAAACTTTGACTTCGACTATGTTTACACTGTGAGTCTGCAGTCTCGAATCTGACATGCATACAGTTGATGCAGATACGATTGCAGTGACCATATAAGACGAATCTGGAGGGTATATAGCGAGTACAACAAGCAAATGAGGATACATCGAATTCATCGTCGGACACACTATATCTCTCTATCCTATCATCTCACATGGACACTATCGAAGCAGACAAGTTCGCATTGACCATATGAGACGACTTCTAAGCAGATATAACGCACACAGCTTGCAGAACAGGTAACATCGACTTCAACTATGTTCACATTGTAACTCTGCAGTCTAGCATCTGACATGCATACAGTTGGATCAGATATGATCGCAGTGACCATATAAGACGACTTTGGAGGGTTTATAGCGGGGACAATAGGCAGATGAAGATACATCGACTTCTTCGGTGTGCACACTCTATCTCTGTATCCTATCATCTCACATGGATACTATTGAAGCAAACGAGTCCGCAATGCCCATATAAGACGACTTTCAAGCAGGTATAACGCACACAACTAGCAGAACAAGAAAATTCGACTTCGACTATGTGCACACTGTAACTCTGCAGTCTAGCATCTGACATGCATACAGTTGAAACAGATTTGATCGAAGTGACCATAAAAGACGACTTTGGAGGGTATATAGCGGGGACAATAGGCAGATGAAGATACATCGACTTCTTCGTTGTGCACACTCTATCACTGTATCCTTTCATCTCACATGGATACTATTGAAGCAAACGAGTTCGCAATTTCTATATAAGACGACTTCCAAGCAGGTATAACGCACACAACTTGCAGAACAAGAAACTTCGACTTCGACTATGTTTACACTGTAACTCTGCAGTCTAGCATCTGACATGCATGCAGTTGAAGCAGATACGATGGCAGTGACCGTTTGAGACGTTTTTGTAGGGAATACAACGAGTACGATAATCAAATGGGGATACATCGAATTCATCGTCTCACACACTGAATATATCTATTCTATCATTTCACAGGGACACTATCGAACAGACAAGCTCGCAATGACCATACAAGACGACTTTCAAGCAGCTATTACGCACAAGGCTTGCAGAACAAGAAACTTCGACTTCGACCATGTTTACACTGTAACTCTGCAGTCTAGCATCTGACATGTATACAGTCGACGCAGATACGATCGCAATGACCATATAAGACGAATTTGAAGGGTATATAGCAATAACAACAGTTAGTATGAGTATAAGTAACTGCAGTATAACATCTGGCAGCAGCAGATACGACTGCAGTGAACATATGAGACGACTTTGGAGGGTATGTTGCGAGTACAACAGGCGAATGGGGTGGGAGCAGATACGATGGCAGTGACCGTATGAGACGTTTTTGAACGAGTTCGATAGGCAAATGGGGATACATCGACTTCCATCGTCTTTCACACTATATATCCCAATCCTATCATCTCGCACGGACACTTACGGAGCAGACAAGCTCGCAATGACCATACGAAATGACTTCTAAGCAGTTATAACGCACACAGCTTGCAGAACAGGGAACCTTGACTACGACCATGTTTACATTGTAACTGCAGTCAAGCATCTGACATGTATTCAGTTGACGCAGAAACGATCGCAATGACCATATAAGACGACTTTGAAGTACAACAGGCAAATGGGTATACATCGACTTCATCGTAGTACACACTTCATCTCTCTACCCTATCATCTCACATGGGCACCATCGAAGCAGACTAGTTCGCATTGACCATATAAGATGACTTCCAAGCGGGTATAACGCACACAGCTTGCAGAACAAGAAACTTCGACTTCGACCATGTTTACACTGTAACTCTGCAGTCTTGAATCTGGCATGCATAAAGTTGTTGCAGAAACGATTGCAGTGACCATATAAGACGACTTTGGAGGGTATATAGCGAGTACAACAGGCAGATGAGGATACATCGACTTCACTTTCGTACACACTATACTATCCTTTCATCAAACATGGACACTATTGAAGCAGACAAGTTTGAATTGACCAAATAAGACGATTTCCAAGCGGGTATAACGTACACATCTTGCAGAACGAGAAACTTCGACTTTGACTATGTTTACACTGTGACTCTGCAGTCTTGAATCTGACATGAATACAGTTGAAGCAGATTCCATTGCAGTGACCGTATAAGACGGACGACTTTGAAGGGTATATCACGAGTACAATAGGTAAACGAAGATACATCGACTTCATCGTTTTGCACACTATATCTCCCTATCATATCATCTCACATTGAAACTATTGAAGCAGACAAGTTCGCATTGACCATATAAGACGACTTCCAAGCGGGTATAACGCAAACAGCTTGCAGAACAAGAAACTTCGACTTCGACTATGTTCACACTGGAAATCTGCAGTCTATCATCTGACTTGCGAACAGTTGAAGCAGATACGATTGCAGTGACCGTATTAGATGACTTTGGAGAGTATATAACGAGTTCTATAGGCAAATGGAGATACATCGATTTCAGCGTTGTGCACACTGAATCTCTCTATCCTATCATCTCCCATGGACACTTTTGAACAGACAAGTTCGCAATGACCATACGAGACGACTTAGAAGTAGGTATATCGCAGACAGCTTGCAGAACAATAAACTTCGACTTCGATCATGTTTACACTGTAACTCTGCAGTCTAGCATCTGACATGTATACGGTTGACGCAGATACGACCGCAATGATCATATAAGACGACTTTGAAGGGTATATAGCGAGTACAACCGGCAAATAGGGATACATCGACTTCTTCATAGTACACACTATATATCTCCATCATATCATGTCACATGGACACTATTGGAGCTGACAAGTTTGCATTGACCATATGGAACGACTTCCAAGCGGGTATAACGCACACAGCTCGCAGAACAAGTAACATCGACTCCAACTATGTTTACATTGTAACTCTGCAGTCTAGCATCTGACATGCACACAGTTGGATCAGATATGATCGCAGTGACCATATAAGGCGACTTTGGAGGGTATATAGCAAGTACAATGAGCAGATGAAGATACATCGACTTCATCGGTGTGCACACTCTATCTCGGTATCCTATCATCTCACATGGATACTATCGAAGCAGACGAGTTCGCAATGTTCATACAATACGACTCCTGAGCGGGTATAACGCACACAACTTGCAGAACAAGAAACTTCGACTACGACTATGTTTACACAGAAACTCTGCAGTCTAGCTACTGACATGCATACAGTTGAAGCAGATATGATCGCAGAGACCATAAAAGACGACTTTGGAGGGTATATAGAAAGTACAATAGGAAGATGAAGATACATCGACTCCATCAGAGTGCACTCTATCACTCTATCCTATTATCTCACATGGATACTATCGAAGCAGACGAGTTCGCAATGTTCATATAATACGACTCCTAAGCGGGTATAACGCACACAACTTGCAGAACAAGAAACTTCGACGTTGACCATGTTCACACTGCCACTCTGCAGTCTAGCATCTGACATGCATACAGTTGATACAAGACCGATTGCAGTGACCGTATAAGACGACTTTGGAGGGTTTATAACGAGTACAATAGGCAAATGAAGATACATCGATTTCATCGTTTTGCACCCTATATCTCTCTATCCTTTCATCGAACATGGACACTATTGAAGCAGACAAGTTCGCATTGGCCATATAAGATGACTTTTAAGCGGGTATAACGCACACAGCTTGCAGAACAAGGAACATCGACTTCGACTATGTTTACATTGTAACTCTGCAGTCTAGCTTCTGACATGCATACAGATGAAGCAGATATGATCGCAGAGACCATATAAGACGACTCTGGAGGGTATATAGAAAGTACAATAGGCAGATGAAGATAAATCGACTTCATCGGAGTGCACACTATATCTCTCTATCCAATCATCTTACATGGACACTATTGAAGCTGACAAGTTCGCAATGACCATATAAGACGACTCTCTAGCAGGTATCACGCACGCAGCTTGTAGAACAAGAAACCTCGACTTCGACAATGTTTACATTGTAACTCTGCAGGATAACATCCGGCATGCATACAGTTGGAGCAGGTACGACTGCAGTGACCATATAAGACGACTTTGGAGGGTATGTAGCGAGTACAACAGGCAAATGGGGATATATCGACTTCATCGCTGTGCACACTATATCTCTCTATTCTATCATCTCACATGGACACTAATGAAGCAGACAAGTTCACATTGACCATATAAGACTACTCCCAAGCAGGTATAACGCACACAGCTTGCAGAACAAGAAACTCCGACTTCGACTATGTTAACACTGTAACTCTGCAGTTTAGCATCTGACACGCATACAGTTGAAGCATATACGATTGCAGTGACCGTATAAGACGACATCAAAGGGTATATAACGAGTACAATAGGCGAATGAAGATACATCGACTTCATCGTTGTGCACAGTAAATCTCTCTATCTTATCATCTTACATCGACACTATTGAAGCAAACATATTCGCATTGACCATATAAGACGACTTTCAAGCGGTTATAACGCACACACATGGACACTATCGAAGCAAACAAGTTCGCAATGACCATATGAGACGACTTCCAAGATGGTATAACGCTTGTCGAACAAGAAACTTCGACTTTGACTATGTTGACACTGTAACTCTACAGTCTCGAATCTGACATGCATACAGTTGATGAAGATACGATTGCAGTGACCATATCAGACGACTCTGGAGGGTATATAGCGAGTACAACAGGCAAACGGTGATACATCGAATTCATCGTCGTACACACTATATCTCTCTATCCTATCATCTCACATGGACACTATTGAAGCAGACAAGTTCGCTTTGACCATATGAGACGACTTCCAATTGGGTATCGACTTCAACTATGTTTACATTGTAACTCTGCAGTCTAGCATCTGACATGCATACAATAGGATCAGATATGATCGCAGTGACCATATAAGACGACTTTGGAGGGTATATAGCGGAAACAATAGGCAGATGAAGATACATCGACTTCTTCGGTGTGCACACTCTATCTCTGTATCCTATCATCTCACATGGATACTATTGAAGCAAACGAGTTCGCAATGCCTATATGAGACGACTTCCTAGCGGGTATAACGCACACAACTTGCAAAACAAGAAAATTCGACTTCGACTATGTGCACACTGTAACTCTGCAGTCTAGCATCTGACATGCATACAGTTGATGCAGGAACGATTGCAATGACCATATAAGACGACTTTGAAGATATTTTGACGGGTACAACAGGCAAATGGAGATACATCGACTTCATCGTTTTTCAAACTATATCTCTCTATCCTATCATCCCACATGGACACTATTGAAGCAGACAAGTTTACATTGACCATATGAGACTACTTCCAAACGGGTATAACGCACACAGCTTGCAGAACAAGAAACTTCGACTTCGACTATGTTGACACTGTAACTTCGCACTCTAGCATCTGACATGCATACAGTTGAAGCATATACGATTGCAGTGACCGTATAAGACGACATTGAAGAGTATATAACGAGTACAATAGGCAAATGGAGATACATCGACTTCATCGTTGTGCACAATAAATCTCTCTATCTCATCATCTTACATTGACACTATTGAAGCAGACAAGTTCGCAATGACCATATGAGACGACTTCCAAGCGGGTATAACGCACACAGCTTGCAGAACAAGTAACATCGACTCCAACTATGTTCACATTGTAACTCTGCAGTCTAGCATCTGACATGCATACAGTTGGATCAGATATGATCGCAGTGACCATATAAGACGACTTTGGAGGGTTTAAAGCGAGTACAATAGGAAGATGAAGATACATCGACTTCGTCGGTGTGCACTCTCTATCTCTGTATCCTATCATCTCACATGGATACTATTGGAGTAAACGAGTTTGCAATGCCCATATGAGACGAATTCCAAGCGAGTATAAGGCACACAACTTGCAGAACAAGAAAATGCGACTTCCACTATGTTCACACTGTAACTCTGCAGTCTAGCATCTGACATGCATACAGTTGATGCAGAAACGATTGCAGTGACCGTATAAGACGACTTTGAAGGGATTATAAAGGGTACAATGGGCAAATGGAGATACATCGACTTCATAGTTTTGCACACTATATCTCTCTATCCAATCATCTTACATGGACACTATTGAAGCAGACAAGTTCGCAATGACCATATAAGACGACTCCCAAGCAGGTATTACGCACACAGCTCGTAGAACAAAAAACCTCGACTTCGACTAAGTTCACACTGTAACTCTGCAGTATAACATCTGGCATGCACACAGTTGAAGCATATACGACGACATTGAAGGGTATATAACGAGTACGATAGGCAAATGAAGATACATCGACTTCATCATAGTACAAACTATATATCTTTATCCTATCATCTCACATGGACACTATCGAAGCAGACAAGTTTGCATTGACCATATAAGACGACTTCTGAGCAAGTATAACGCACACAGCTGGCAGAACAAGAAACTTCGACTTTGACTATGTTTACACTGTGAGTCTGCAGTCTCGAATCTGACATGCATACAGTCGATGCAGATACGATTGCAGTGACCATATAAGACGAATCTGGAGGGTATATAGCGAGTACAACAAGCAAATGAGGATACATCGAATTCATCGTCGTACACACTATATCTCTCTATCCTATCATCTCACATGGACACTATTGAAGCAGACAAGTTCACATTGACCATATGAGACGACTTCTAAGCAGATAAAACGCACACAGCTTGCAGAACAGGTAACATCGACTTCAACTATGTTCACATTGTAACTCTGCAGTCTAGCATCTGACATGCATACAGTTGGATCAGATATGATCGCAGTGACCATATAAGACGACTTTGGAGGGTTTATAGCGATGACAATAGGCAGATGAAGATACATCGACTTCATCGGTGTGCACACTCTATCTCTGTATCCTATCATCTCACATGGATACTATTGAAGCAAACGAGTTCGCAATGCCCATATAAGACGACTTTCGAGCAGGTATAACGCACACAACTAGCAGAACAAGAGAATTCGACTTCGACTATGTGCACACTGTAACTCTGCAGTCTAGCATCTGACATGCATACAGTTGAAACAGATTTGATCGAAGTGACATGAGACACTTTCGGAGGGTATATAGCTAGTACAATAGACAGATAAAGATTTGCAGAACAAAAAACTTCGACTTCGACTATGTTCACACTGAAACTCTGCAGTCTAGCATCTGACATGCATACAGTTGAAGCAGATACGATTGTAGTGACCGTATGAGACGTTTTTGAAGGGTATATAACGAGTTCAATAGGCAGATGGGGATATATCGACTTCATCATAGTACACACTAAATCTCTTCATCCTATCATCTCACATGGACACTATTGAAGCAGACAAGAAGTAGGTATATCGCACACAGCTTGCAGAACAATAAACTTCGACTTCGATCATGTTTACACTGTAACTCTGCGGTCTAGCATCTGACATGTATACGGTTGACGCAGATACGACCGCAATGATCATATAAGACGACTTTGAAGGGTATATAGCGAGAACAACAGGCAAATGGGGATACATCGACTTCTTCATAGTACACACTATATATCTTCATCATATCATCTCACATGGACACTATTGGAGCTGACAAAATCGCATTGACCATATGAGACGACTTCCAAGCGGGTATAACGCACACAGCTTGCAGAACAAGTAACATCGACTCCAACTATGTTAACATTGTAACTCTGCAGTCTAGCATCTGACATGCATACAGTTGGATCAGTTATGATCGCAGTGACCATATAAGACGACTTTGGAGAGATTATAACGAGTACAATAGGCAAATGAAGATACATCGATTTCATCGTTTTGCACACTTTATCTCTCTATCCAATCATCTTACATGGACACTATTGAAGCAGACAAGTTCGCAATGACCATATAAGACGACTCTCAAGCAGGTATTACGCACACAGCTTGTAGAACAAAAATCCTCGACTCGACTATGTTTACACTGTAACCCTGCAGTATAACATCTGGCATGCACACAGTTGAAGCATATACGATCACAGTGACTGTATAAGACGACATTGAAGGGTATATAAAAAGTACAATAGGCCAAAGAAGATACATCGACTTTATCATAGTACACACTATATCTCTTTATCCTATCATCTCACATGGACACTATCGAAGCAGACAAGTTCGCATTGACCATATAAGACGACTTCTAAGCGGGTATAACGCACACAGCTGGCAGAACAAGAAACTCCGACTTTTACTATGTTTACACTGTGAGTCTTGTAACTTTCTCAACTTTGTGGCAAATTGAAAAGCTACTATCCCGTTAGCGATGTAGTCTAGAGAGCATGGAGGTCGGGGTCATTATACTATTGTGTAATCTCATTTATTTAATAAGTTTTAAACCATATAAAAAAATTATGGAAACTTACCCAGGCGCCACTTGACTTGTATAGTACTTAGATTAGTTGGTCTTGTTCAAGTCAAGAAAACAAGATCCAGTGAAATAGGTCTAGTTGGATAAAATTAGAAATGTCACTTTCTTTTATTTTCATACAGTCAAACCAATTTTCAAACAACTTAGGGAGGGGTGGAATGTGAGAAATAGCACTGATAATTCCCCAGATATTTACATTTAATTATAAACCTACAATTACAATAGCTGACCTGAAGATTCGTGGAACTGCTAATATATCACCCTGTATGTAGATTATGAAAAGTTTGGCAAAACAATGTGACCGATAATATATCTCTCTGTATATAGATTATGAAAAATTTGGCAAAACAATATGACCGATAATATATCACTCTGTATATAGATTATGAAAAATTTGGCAAAACAATATGCATATTATTATGTACTTTAACTCACCCTGGTAACTCACTTACATGATACATAGGTAATAAATGTAAAGTGCAATGTCAGTGAAAGGTAGAATAAGTAATGTAAAGTATGATGAACACCCCTGAGTGTTAGCTTACATTAAACTGGAAAATTGATACTTATGGGCATCCGCACAGTACTGGGCGAAGGCTTCACAGGTTTGAAAGTATCTTCATGTTACATTATAGGTGTTGAAATTGTTATGCAAAAAGTTCCAGGTGATACAAATATGAATGTTGAATAAATTAGGAAGTGAAATTTAGAAAGAGGTTATATCTGGCCTTGTTACTGGAGTTTGAAGTCCATATCCAAATTCATCAAACCATGGCAGCTTTACAGGTTCAGGTTCAGGTTCAGGTTCAGTACAACAAAAAAACAATTCTTGATCCTTCTGGTTCAAAACTAACCCTAGACTCGGCTCAAGAGTCTGGTACTTGGGATAATCCTACTTAGGTATTACTACCACCGGCATGGAAAAGATGGCAACACAAGGGGTTGGTAATATTACCCTGCAGTTTTCCCTTTTCAAAATAAAATTACATTTTGTCCTGGTAGTGGTGCCTACATGGACACGGTTTAGGTTCAACCCTACCTAAAACACTAAATAACAAGAATGTTAACTCTGACATTCCTATCCTAAAAAAATATCTACTTACCCCTTGCAGAGGGTTTTACAACAAATGGACCAGGTTAATCCCATCTGGTTTCCCATATTTTAAAATATCTAAGGTATCAAATGAAGAATATTTGAATCACCAACTGAAATCAATGAAAAGAAAACTCATGAAGACATTTTGAGGAATTTGGAGGAAAGAAAAACTTACGACTGGTGTCAAGAAAAAATGCCGGCACGTATTCGGTATCTCTGGATTCGGGAAGTACTGAAGAATTCACTCTCGGTTAATAATCACCATTTGTGAATTGATTGGAGACGAACCACAACAATGAGGAGCTGATCCCTGGAAATTGTTGGCACTAATCCCGAAGATATCGATTGGAAGCCATTTTACAACCTCTCAAATTCAACAAGCTCTTGCAGCTCATGGCATGGCCCTCCTGGACGCTAATCGAAGTCCCCCGAAACGAATCGAAGCTTCCCCTCTCCCGAAAATACGCAGAACCGCCAGGCAGAACCGTTGGTCGACCGAGCTGTCACAGCGACGGTCGCGCCACCTTTGTGTTTGATTCTTCCTATTCAGTTCCATGAAGATTGGAAAATTTCCAGAAATAACAACAACCCCTATCCAGGTATTTTACAAGACAAACATGTGTATACTAGAAGAAGAATAAACGATGGAAAATGGGTTTTTATCTAATTTACTGATTTTTCGTTCAAATTTGGCTAGCGCCATCTCTGATCGAATTGCCAAACCAAACTAGGTAACTAGCTGTGATATAGAGTCCCAATCTGTACCTGCCAACCGTATCTTTCCTGCAATATCTACCTGTGGGTTTGTTCCGAAATCAAAGGAGGGTATTGTTAGAGTACATTCTGTGCTCTGAGCATTTGCGAATGTTGCACTACCCCTTTCCAATAAAAAAAAAGTCATGCCATGACATTTTTTTTCATGTTTCTTCTTCATGGTTCCCTTATACACAAATAAACCACTTCTTGCAAATGCGAAACGGTAACTTCGCGTACCATACGTCCTTTTGAGGAGACAAATTAGGGAAAGTCATAATAAGTGAAAGTCATAATCGGTACGAGTCAATTTTGGGAAAAGTCTTCACGCAAAGCATTTCGAAATGGCAGAACAAAGTCACGTTGTTCTAATTTAGTATGGACTTAAGATATCAATACCTAGGATGCTATATCTAAAATACGTCGAGATCATTATATACAAAATATCTCAAATATCTATATACAAAATATCTCTATCAGAGATTCTTTATACAAAAGCGCTTTATTGAGTACACTAAATAACTTATGGTGGCCAACCATTAGTTTGAAGTATTGAATTAGTGCGAAAAAAAAATAAAAAAATAAAAATGATCATAACCGAAATATCAATATTACTGCACCAGTAGTAACATACAACACAGGGCAGTTTCACCAGTGTGAGTAACCATTACCCCACTGAAATGTCTTCATTGGAACCTATGAAAGGTTTTAAATCCTTCACGTGCCAGTCACCTCCCGGTGAACCATTGGCATTTCTCAATGTATACACAAGACGTGAAACTTTCTTAACTATCGTACAGAGTACGTATTTAGGTGCAAGTTTGGCAGTAAATTTGGAAGCGGCGTCGGAAAGGACTTTGTTTCTCCTCCAGACCTTCTCGCCTACTACGAACGAGTGATCTCTCCGACGGAGGTTATACTTGGAAGCATTTTTTTTTTATAAGAACGATGCAAATTTTGACGTACTTCTTCGAAAACGTTTCTCAAAGAGTGAAGCTCAGCTGCATAGGAATTTCTATCACCTGGTAAAATTTCTAAATCATCGGTTGACGGTACTTCCCCATAGTAGTTTCCTGACAAAGGTACATGGCGAGCAAAATTCAAAAAGCACGGTGAATAACCTGTAACTTCGTGACGAGACGTGTTAATGGCGTGTTGAATTTGTGGCAACTGTAAGTCCCAATCCTTATGTTCCTCAACAAAACATCTAATCGCGGTTCCGATTGTTTTATTCATACGCTCAACAAAATTCACTTGAGGATGGTATCTGGCGTTGAACCATATCTTTTGTACTTGATATTTCTGACATAAGCTCTTGAAAATCGTACCAGCGAACTGGGTACCGTTGTCAACTATAAAAAATTGTGGGACTCCAAAAACCAAGAACACATTGTTTTCAACGAATTTAACTATATTCTGCGCAGTAGCTTTACGCATTGGAAATGTGAGGGTGTATTTGCTAAACCAGTCACCGACCACCAGGAGATAGGAATTACCTCGGCTTGAACGTGGGAAAGGACCCATTATGTCCGCAGCAATCACTTGCCATGGAAAATCAACTGATTTCTCAGAACCCATCAAACCTAGGCGTCCTGAAAGTGATAACTTTTGAGAAGCACATATTTTGCACTTACGTACATATCTACGTCTTGGCGCATCTTCGGCCAGTAATACAGTTCTTGCAATCGAGCTAACGTTTTAAAAAAACCGAAGTGACCACTGGTCACTGTGTTATGTAATGACTTCATAACTTGTTGTCTATGAGGCTTAGGTACCAAGAGTTTCCACTCTTTTATATTTGAATGTAAAGGTAATGAACTAGGGATGAACTTATAGAGTTTTTCGCCCTCTACTTCCCATTGAGGGAAAAGTTCGGGACTTTCTAAAATTTTTAATTTCAAAGAATTATACCAAGCGTCTGGCGTATCCAAATCAACGTCTAAGTTAGCCACCTGATCCGAATCGTGAGGAATTCGCGATAATGCATCTGGCACGACATTTGCAGAACCTTTACGGTGTTTCAAGTCAAGGAATACTGTCGTAACTTAACAGACCATCGGGCAAGTTTTCCTGTGGGATTTTTCATGTTATTCAGCCATAACAGAGAATAGTGGTCTGTTATTATTGTGAAGTGAGTGCCTTCTACGTATGAGCGGAATTTCTCAATACAGAAAATGACAGCCATGAGTTCTCTTTGAGTGACAGTCCAGTTTCGTTCGGTTTTTGTAAGGGACCTACTGGCATACGCTATAACCCTTTCATCACCGTCAAATTCCTGCGTTAAAATTCCCCCCACACCTGTGTCACTTGCGTCACATTGTATCGTGAACGGCCTAGAAAAATCAGGGCTACTTAGGATCGGAGCTGAAACCAAAGCTTCCTTGATACGAATAACTGATGATTCTGCTTCATCATTCCACGAAATGGTTTGATTTTTCTTCTTACCAGTTAATAATGCGTTAATAGGTGCAATTAGAGTAGAAAAATTGTTAACGAATCGTCGATACCACGAGCACAAGCCTATGAAACGTTTGACTTCTGTAGCTGTAGTTGGTCGGGGGTAGTTCACCATTGCTGCAACCTTTTCGGTATCTGTCCGAATTCCGCGTTCGTCGATGACGAAACCGAGATATTTTAGAGAAAGTTTGAGAAACTCACATTTCTTCAAGTTCACGGTCAACCCGGCGTCTTCTAAACATTGCCTAACTTCTTTCAAAATTTTAAGATGTTCTTCTAAAGTTGAAGATACGACAATTATGTCGTCTAAGTAGGTGAAGACGTTCGGCTCAAACTTTGGACCGAAAATTGCATCGATTAAACGACAAAGTGTCTGTGCTGAATTTCTCAGACCAAACGGTACGACTTTGAAGTGGAAAAGGCCCCTACCAGCTACACTGAAAGCTGTCTTTTCGCGTGAAGCTAAATCTAAAGGCATTTGCCAAAATGCTTTACGCAAGTCTATGGAAGAAATGAATTTTGCGTTTCGCAACATGCTTAAAATTCTATCTACTCGAGGTAGTGGATAACTGTCGTGCTTAGTGAGCTCATTTAGTTTTCTTTCATCGAAGCATAATCGCATCTCTCCATTACCTTTTTTAATTAAGAGTACCGGTGAACACCAATCACTACGCGAAGGTTCAACGACTCCTAAACGCAACATCTCATCTAATTCATCGTTGGGTATTTTCAACATATGAGGCGATAAAGGATACTGTCTCTGACGAACTGGGCGCGCATCTCCCGTGTCAATATGTAATCAGATTCTATCTGTGAGGCCAAGTTTGCCTTCATTACTAATTCTTTCAAAAGACTTTATCACTTCATCGACCTGTGCCTCCTGTATCGACGATAAGTTATCTATGGTACACAAGTTATAATTGGATTTAAAATTTGGAAAATTATCTACGGTTTTAATTTCAATATTGTTCAAAGAACTCCTAATGTTCCAAGTATTTGCTTCGAAATCTAATACTATGCCAAATTGCTTGGCGAAATCGCTACCAAGAATAAAGGGTTGTTTGATGGAAGGTACAACTAGTGCCTTCACCAAACGACATATGTCACCTACGCATAGGGGTAAATCAACTAATCCCGTTACGGTATTTTTAGTCCCATCTGCTGTGGTGATATGCCTGATGCAAACATTTTGCGACGAAACGTCGAGTCCTAGTTGTGTGAGGCGGTTCACACCGACACTCCCAACTATACTCACAGTCGAACCGGAGTCAAAAAGTGCCGTAATAAATTGGTCAAAAACCTTCACATTGATATACGGTCTATTATCACTTTTGACATTAACAAATACAGGAGCTACCTGATGTTTAACATTTTCCGGACGAGTTTTATAAAAAGTTTTAACTTTTTCCAACCAAAGTTTCCAACTTACAGATCTGCGATCCGACGCATCAGAACCACTCAACTCAACGGCCTCCTTACGTACAGGAGATGAATGCCGGCCTACAGAACATCCACTCCTTCCTAATTTACCGAACAATTTGTGCACGACTTCGTCATAACACCTTGTGCGCCCCATTTATAACAAAAAATAGTTCTTTTCATAGTACACCCATGATAAGTGTGGTTTGGAAATCGGCAGTTCCAACATATTAATGATTTAGGACCACTGGTGGAAACATCACTTTCTATATTCTGAGAAGTTGATTCTTTATTTTTATCGGAAGATTTCTTGAATTTATTATTTTTATTATGGAATCTATTTTTATTTTTATTATCAAATTTGGAAGAATTTATTTTACCTACGCCACTGGAATTATTAGAAGAGCTTGGGCCACTATATGAAACTGCATTATTCGAAGCCTGACATGAACAAGTGATTTCGGAAATTTTTAATTTAGAATTCATCTTATTTTTCAAGTAGTTGGCTTCCTCCAATCTCTTACACATTTTTACTAATTCTTCAACAGTAGAAATTTCTGAAAGGGCCAAGTGTGAAATATGTTCTGGAAGCAAATTTTGTCTCAAAATTTTAACTTTTGTCGTTTCATGAGGTTGACGAGGAAGTCTACTAAATAAATTGTCCATTATAGCTGTAAAAATTACAATTGATTCATTCTTGCCTTGTTTTCGACTTTTAATACTGTCTCAGATATCATCTTCTGCATGAGGAGGTAAAAAATCAATTTTCGAACGTTCAACTAAACTGTCCCAGTTATTTAAATTTGATCGAACTTGTAAAAACCACATAAAAGCATTTCCCGAAAATAATTCAGCCGCTGACCTGAATAGTTCTGAATTGTCTAGACCACGAGCTTGAGCATATGCGGTCAACCTATCAAGAAAAGAATAAAGTTCTTTACTATCCCTACTAAATTTCAAGCCCCAATCTGAAATAGGAACTTGGCGGGTATTATATGTGACCACCGGTGCAGGAATATTAATAACAGGTTGGGTATAGTTACTTGAGGGTCCAGCCTGTGGTGTACCAGCACCAACTTGAACTTTGTCATTTAAGTCAGCATCTAACAATAAACAGGAAGCTAAGGTCTCATTTTTATAAAAAGTTACTTCATCCCTCTTATTCTCAGGTATGGGCATTCTTTTAACTCGACCAGTGACATGGGCTATTCTAGATACTGCACGTTTGTATGAAGAATCTTCTGCATTTCCCTCAAACTCTCTTATTAAAGCTGCTATAGATTCAATTGTGCCATCAATAGCAGTTTTCTCTGTCTCAAGGTCAAAACGATAGAGTGTCATAGTGATCATACTTCCCGGACTATCCTTTTCCCTATCTAACATACGTCCTAAAATTTTACGTTTTTCCACTTGAGTTTTATTTGTGACTAAACCTCTGATAGCTAACTCATAATTCAATTCTTCACACAACAAATGAATTGGCTTTATAGTATCCTCCATTTTGATAAAAAAATGTCTTACTAAGAAATCTTTCCTAGCTCAACAGTCACTGTAGTAATATGTATTTCAAGTTCCGAAAGAAAATTTCGAGTTCCAAAAAAAATCTAAATAATGAAATATTATTATTTGTCCACCCTGTATGTGAAATCCTGAAATAAATCCATCACTCACCAAAGTACGTTGGAATTCCACGAAGTCCCAAAAAAAAACAAGAAAGAATGACGAGAAAAGGAATTGTGCTGATGTATACAAAAACACTAATTATCTGGATTGATAAAAACTGGTTTTCAATGCAAAGGCATCTCTCCAAAACATCTGTTTAAATGATCCATCTCGAACATTCATCTCTCTCCATGAAAGTTGCATTGGAATTGACTATATGAAAATTTTTCAAAAAATTATTACACAATTATTTTTTCGGGGCCCACGTTGGCAGCGCCACTTGTAACTTTCTCAACTTTGTGGCAAATTGAAAAGCTACTATCCCGTTAGCGATGTAGTCTAGAGAGCATGGAGGTCGGGGTCATTATACTATTGTGTAATCTCATTTATTTAATAAGTTTTAAACCATATAAAAAAATTATGGAAACTTACCCAGGCGCCACTTGACTTGTATAGTACTTAGATTAGTTGGTCTTGTTCAAGTCAAGAAAACAAGATCCAGTGAAATAGGTCTAGTTGGATAAAATTAGAAATGTCACTTTCTTTTATTTTCATACAGTCAAACCAATTTTCAAACAACTTAGGGAGGGGTGGATTGTAAGAAATAGCACTGATAATTCCCCAGATATTTACATTTAATTATAAACCTACAATTACAATAGCTGACCTGAAGATTCGTGGAACTGCTAATATATCACCCTGTATGTAGATTATGAAAAGTTTGGCAAAACAATGTGACCGATAATATATCTCTCTGTATATAGATTATGAAAAATTTGGCAAAACAATATGACCGATAATATATCACTCTGTATATAGATTATGAAAAATTTGGCAAAACAATATGCATATTATTATGTACTTTAACTCACCCTGGTAACTCACTTACATGATACATAGGTAATAAATGTAAAGTGCAATGTCAGTGAAAGGTAGAATAAGTAATGTAAAGTATGATGAACACCCCTGAGTGTTAGCTTACATTAAACTGGAAAATTGATACTTATGGGCATCCGCACAGTACTGGGCGAAGGCTTCACAGGTTTAAAAGTATCTTCATGTTACATTATAGGTGTTGAAATTGTTATGCAAAAAGTTCCAGGTGATACAAATATGAATGTTGAATAAATTAGGAAGTGAAATTTAGAAAAAGGTTATATCTGGCCTTGTTACTGGAGTTTGAAGTCCATATCCAAATCCATCAAACCATGGCAGCTTTACAGGTTCAGGTTCAGGTTCAGGTTCAGTACAACAAAAAAACAATTCTTGATCCTTCTGGTTCAAAACTAACCCTAGACTCGGCTCAAGAGTCTGGTACTTGGGATAATCCTACTTAGGTATTACTACCACCGGCATGGAAAAGATGGCAACACAAGGGGTTGGTAATATTACCCTGCAGTTTTCCCTTTTCAAAATAAAATTACATTTTGTCCTGGTAGTGGTGCCTACATGGACACGGTTTAGGTTCAACCCTACCTAAAACACTAAATAACAAGAATGTTAACTCTGACATTCCTATCCTAAAAAAAATATCTACTTACCCCTTGCAGAGGGTTTTACAACAAATGGACCAGGTTAATCCCATCTGGTTTCCCATATTTTAAAATATCTAAGGTATCAAATGAAGAATATTTGAATCACCAACTGAAATCAATGAAAAGAAAACTCATGAAGACATTTTGAGGAATTTGAAGGAAAGAAAAACTTACGACTGGTGTCAAGAAAAAATGCCGGCACGTATTCGGTATCTCTGGATTCGGGAAGTACTGAAGAATTCACTCTCGGTTAATAATCACCATTTGTGAATTGATTGGAGACGAACCACAACAATGAGGAGCTGATCCCTGGAAATTGTTGGCACTAATCCCGAAGATATCGGTTGGAAGCCATTTTACAACCTCTCAAATTCAACAAGCTCTTGCAGCTCATGGCATGGCCCTCCTGGACGCTAATCGAAGTCCCCCGAAACGAATCGAAGCTTCCCCTCTCCCGAAAATACGCAGAACCGCCAGGCAGAACCGTTGGTCGACCGAGCTGTCACAGCGACGGTCGCGCCACCTTTGTGTTTGATTCTTCCTATTCAGTTTCATGAAGATTGGAAAATTTCCAGAAATAACAACAACCCCTATCCAGGTATTTTACAAGACAAACATATGTATACTAGAAGAAGAATAAACAATGGAAAATGGGTTTTTATCTAATTTACTGATTTTTCGTTCAAATTTGGCTAGCGCCATCTCTGATCGAATTGCCAAACCAAACTAGGTAACTAGCTGTAATATAGAGTCCCAATCTGTACCTGCCAACCGTATCTTTCCTGCAATATCTACCTGTGGGTTTGTTCCGAAATCAAAGGGGGGTATTGTTAGAGTACATTCTGTGCTCTGAGCATTTGCGAATGTTACAGTCTGCAGTCTCGAATCTGACATGCATACAGTTGATGCAGATACGATTGCAGTGACTATACAAGACGAATCTGGAGGGTATATAGCGAGTACAACAGGCAAATGGGGATACATCGAATTCATCGTCGTACACACTATATCTCTCTATCCTATCATCTCACATGGACACTATTGAAGCAAAGTTCGCATTGACCATATGAGACGACTTCTAAGCGGGTATAACGCACACAGCTTGCAGAACAGGTAACATCGACTTCAACTATGTTCACATTGTAACTCTGCACATACAGTTGGATCAGATATGATCGCAGTGACCATATAAGATATAAATCGCAGAGTTACAGTGTCACCATAGTCAAAGTCGAAGTTTCTTGTTCGACAAGCGTTATACCATCTTGGAAGTCGTCTCATATGGTCATTGCGAACTTGTGTGCTTCGATAGTGTCCATGTGTATGCGTTACAACCGCTTGAGAGTCGTCTTATATGGTCAATGCGAATATGTTTGCTTCAATAGTGTCGATGTAAGATGATAAGATAGAGATATTTACTGTGCACAACGATGAAGTCGATGTATCTTCATTCGCCTAATGTACTCGTTATATAACCTTCAATGTCGTGAGATGATAGAATAGAGAGATATAGTGTGCACAACGATGAAGTCGATATATCCCCATTTGCCTGTTGTACTCGCTACATACCCTCCAAATTCGTCTTATATGGTCACTGCAGTTGTACCTGCTTCATCTGTATGCATGCCGGATTTTATACTGCAGAGTTACAATGTAAACATTGTGGAAGTCGAGGTTTCTTGTTCTACAAGCTGTGTGCGTGATACCTGCTAGAGAGTCGTCTTATATGGTCATTGCGAACTTGTCAGCTTCAATAGTGTCCATGTAAGATGATTGGATAGAGAAGACGACTTCCAAGCAGGTATAACGCACACAACTTGCAGAACAAGAAACTTCGACTTCGACTATGTTTACACTGTAACTCTGCAGTCTAGCATCTGACATGCATGCAGTTGAAGCAGATACGATGGCAGTGACCGTTTGAGACGTTTTTGAAGGGAATACAACGAGTACGATAGGCAAATGGGGATACATCGAATTCATCGTCTCACACACTAAATATATCTATTCTATCATTTCACAGGGACACTATCGAACAGACAAGCTCGCAATGACCATACAAGACGACTTTCAAGCAGCTATTACGCACAAGGCTTGCAGAACAAGAAACTTCGACTTCGACCATGTTTACACTGTAACTCTGCAGTCTAGCATCTGACATGTATACAGTCGACGCAGATACGATCGCAATGACCATATAAGACGAATTTGAAGGGTATATAGCAATAACAACAGTTAGTATGAGTATAAGTAACTGCAGTATAACATCTGGCAGCAGCAGATACGACTGCAGTGAACATATGAGACGACTTTGGAGGGTATGTTGCGAGTACAACAGGCAAATGGGGTTGGAGCAGATACGATGGCAGTGACCGTATGAGACGTTTTTGAACGAGTTCAATAGGCAAATGGGGATACATCGACTTCCATCGTCTTTCACACTATATATCCCTATCCTATCATCTCGCACGGACACTATCGGAGCAGACAAGCTCGCAATGACCATACGAAATGACTTCCAAGCAGGTATAACGCACACAGCTTGCAGAACAAGGAACATCGACTTCGACTATGTTTACATTGTAACTCTGCAGTCTAGCTTCTGAAATGCATACAGTTGAAGCAGATATGATCGCAGAGACCATATAAGACGACTCTGGAGGGTATATAGAAAGTACAATAGGCAGATGAAGATACATCGACTCCATCGGTGTGCACTTTCTATCTCTGTATCCTATCATCTCACATGGATACTATTGGAGCAAACGAGTTTGCAATGCCCATATGAGACGAATTCCAAGCGAGTATAAGGCACACAACTTGCAGAACAAGAAAATTCGACTTCCACTATGTTCACACTGTAACTCTGCAGTCTAGCATCTGACATGCATACAGTTGATGCAGAAACGATTGCAGTGACCGTATGATACGACTTTGAAGGGATTATAAAGGGTACAATAGGCGAATGGAGATACATCGACTTCATAGTTTTGCACACTATATATCTCTCTATCCAATCATCTTACATGGACACTATTGGAGCTGACAAGTTCGCAATGACCATATAAGACGACTCTCTAGCAGGTATCACGCACGCAGCTTGTAGAACAAGAAACCTCGACTTCGATAATGTTTACATTGTAACTCTGCAGTATAACATCCGGCATGCATACAGTTGGAGCGGGTACGACTGCAGTGACCATATAAGACGACTTTGGAGGGTATGTAGCGAGTACAACAAGCAAATGGGGATATATCTACTTCATCGCTGTGCACACTATATCTCTCTATTCTATCATCTCACATGGACACTAATGAAGCAGACAAGTTCACATTGACCATATAAGACTACTCCCAAGCAGGTATAACGCACACAGCTTGCAGAACAAGAAACTTCGACTTCGACTATGTTAACACTGTAACTCTGCACATCAGCATCTGACACGCATACAGTTGAAGCATATACGATTGCAGTGACCGTATAGGACGACATTGAAGGGTATATAACGAGTACAATAGGCGAATGAAGATACATCGACTTCATCGTTGTGCACAGTAAATCTCTCTATCTTATCATCTTACATCGACACTATTGAAGCAAACATATTCGCATTGACCATATGAGACGACTTTCAGGCGGTTATAACGCACACACATGGACACTATCGAAGCAAACAAGTTCGCAATGACCATATGAGATGACTTCCAAGATGGTATAACGCTTGTCGAACAAGAAACTTCGACTTTGACTATGTTGACACTGTAACTCTGCAGTCTCGAATCTGACATGCATACAGTTGATGAAGATACGATTGCAGTGACCATATCAGACGACTCTGAAGGGTATATAGCGAGTACAACAGGCAAACGGTGATACATCGAATTCATCGTCGTACACACTATATCTCTCTATCCTATCATCTCACATGGACACTATTGAAGCAGACAAGTTCGCATTGACCATATGAGACCACTTCCAATTGGGTATAGACTTCAACTATGTTTACATTGTAACTCTGCAGTCTAGCATCTGACATGCATACAATTGGATCAGATATGATCGCAGTGATCATATAAGACGACTTTGGAGGGTATATAGCGGAAACAATAGGCAGATGAAGATACATCGACTTCTTCGGTGTGCACACTCTATCTCTGTATCCTATCATCCCACATGGATACTATTGAAGCAAACGAGTTCGCAATGCCCATATGAGACGACTTCCTAGCGGGTATAACGCACACAACTTGCAGAACAAGAAAATTCGACTTCGACTATGTGCACACTGTAACTCTGCAGTCTAGCATCTGACATGCATACAGTTGAAGCATATACGATTGCAGTGACCGTATAAGACGACATTGAAGAGTATATAACGAGTACAATAGGCAAATGGAGATACATCGACTTCATCGTTGTGCACACTGAATCTCTTTATCTCATCATCTAACATTGACACTATTGAAGCAGACAAGTTCGCATTGACCATATGAGACGACTTCCAAGCTGGTGTAACGCACACAGCTTGCAGAACAAGTAACATCGACTCCAACTATGTTTACATTGTAACTCTGCAGTCTAGCATCTGACATGCATACAGTTGGATCAGATATGATCGTAGTGACCATATAAGACGACTTTGGAGGGTATATAGCGAGTACAATAGGAAGATGAAGATACATCGACTTCATCGGTGTGCACTCTCTATCTCTGTATCCTATCATCTCACATGGATACTATTGGAGCAAACTAGTTTGCAATGCCCATATGAGACGAATTCCAAGCGAGTATAAGGCACACAACTTGCAGAACAAGAAAATTCGACTTCCACTATGTTCACACTGTAACTCTGCAGTCTAGCATCTGACATGCATACAGTTGATGCAGAAACGATTGCAGTGACCGTATAAGACGACTTTGAAGGGATTATAAAGGGTTCAATAGGCAAATGGGGATACATCGACTTCATAGTTTTGCACACTATATCTCTCTATCCAATCATCTTACATGGACACTATTGAAGCAGACAAGTTCGCGATGACCATATAAGACGACTCCCAAGCAGGTATCACGCACACAGCTTGTAGAACAAAAAACCTCGACTTCGACTATTTTCACAATGTAACTCTGCAGTATAACATCTGGCATGCACACAGTTGAAGCATATACGACGACATTGAGGGGTATATAACGAGTACGATAGGCAAATGAAGATACATCGACTTCATCATAGTACACACTATATATCTTTATCCTATCATCTCACATGGACACTATCGAAGCAGACAAGTTCGCATTGACCATATAAGACGACTTCTGAGCGGGTATGACGCACACAGCTGGCAGAACAAGAAACTTCGACTCTGACTATGTTTACACTGTGAATCTGCAGTCTCGAATCTGACATGCATACAGTTGATGCAGATACGATTGCAGTGACCATATAAGACGAATCTGGAGGGTAGATAGCGAGTACAACAAGCAAATGAGGATACATCGAATTCATCGTCGTACACACTATATCTCTCTATCCTATCATCTCACATGGACACTATTGGAGCAGACAAGTTCGCATTGACCATATGAGACGACTTCTAAGCAGATATAACGCACACAGCTTGCAGAACAGGTAACATCGACTTCCACTATGTTCACATTGTAACTCTGCAGTCTAGCATCTGACATGCATACAGTTGAAACAGATTTGATCGAAGTGACCATAAAAGACGACTTTGGAGGGTATATAGCGGGGACAATAGGCAGATGAAGACACATCGACTTCTTCAGTGTGAACACTCTATCTCTGTATCCTTTCATCTCACATGGATACTATTGAAGCAAACGAGTTCGCAATGCCTATATAAGACGACTTCCAAGCAGGTATAACGCACACAACTTGCAGAACAAGAAACTTCGACTTCGACTATGTTTACACTGTAACTCTGCAGTCTAGCATCTGACATGCATACAGTTGAAGCAGATACGATGGCAGTGACCGTATGAGACGTTTTTGAAGGGAATACAACGAGTACGATAGGCAAATGGGGATACATCGACTTCATCGTCTCACACACTAAATATATCTATTCTATCATTTCACAGGGACACTATCGAACAGACAAGCTCGCAATGACCATACAAGACGACTTTCAAGCAGCTATTACGCACAAGGCTTGCAGAACAAGAAACTTCGACTTCGACCATGTTCACACTGTAACTCTGCAGTATAGCATCTGACATGTGTACAGTCGACGCAGATACGATCGCAATGACCATATAAGACGAATTTGAAGGGTATATAGCAATAACAACAGTTAGTATGAGTATAAGTAACTGCAGTATAACATCTGGCAGCAGCAGATACGACTGCAGTGAACATATGAGACGACTTTGGAGGGTATGTTGCGAGTACAACAGGCGAATGGGGTTGTAGCAGATACGATGGCAGTGACCGTATGAGACGTTTTTGAACGAGTTCGATAGGCAAATGGGGATACATCGACTTCCATCGTCTTTCACACTATATATCCCAATCCTATCATCTCGCACGGACACTTTCGGAGCAGACAAGCTCGCAATGACCATACGAAATGACTTTCAAGCAGTTATAACGCACACAGCTTGCAGAACAAGGAACCTTGACTTCGACCATGTTAACATCGTAACTGCAGTCAAGCATCTGACATGTATTCAGTTGACGCAGAAACTATCGCAATGACCATATAAGACAACTTTGAAGTACAACAGGCAAATGGGTATACATCGACTTCATTGTAGTACACACTTCATCTCCCTACCCTATCATCTCACATGGGCACCATCGAAGCAGACTAGTTCGCATTGACCATATAAGACGACTTCCAAGCGGGTATAACGCACACAGCTTGCAGAACAAGAAACTTCGACTTCGACCATGTTTACACTGTAACTCAGCAGTCTTGAATCTGGCATGCATAAAGTTGTTGCAGAAACGATTGCAGTGACCATATAAGACGACTTTGGAGGGTATATAGCGAGTACAACAGGCAGATGAGGATACATCGACTTCACTTTCGTACACACTATACTATCCTTTCATCAAACATGGACACTATTGAAGCAGACAAGTTTGAATTGACCAAATAAGACGATTTCCAAGCGGGTATAACGTACACATCTTGCAGAACGAGAAACTTCGACTTTGACTATGTTTACACTGTGACTCTGCAGTCTTGAATCTGACATGCATACAGTTGAAGCAGATTCCATTGCAGTGACCGTATAAGACGGACGACTCTGAAGGGTATATCACGAGTACAATAGGCAAACGAAGATACATCGACTTCATCGTTTTGCACACTATATCTCCCTATCATATCATCTCACATTGAAACTATTGAAGCAGACAAGTTCGCATTGACCATATAAGACGACTTCCAAGCGGGTATAACGCACACAGCTTGCAGAACAAGAAACTTCGACTTCGACTATGTTCACACTGGAACTCTGCAGTCTATCATCTGACTTGCATACAGTTGAAGCAGATACGATTGCAGTGACCGTATAAGATGACTTTGGAGAGTATATAACGAGTTCTATAGGCAAATGGAGATACATCGATTTCAGCGTTGTGCACACTGAATCTCTCTATCCTATCATCTCCCATGGACACTTTTGAACAGACAAGTTCGCAATGACCATACGAGACGACTCAGAAGTAGGTATATCGCAGAAAGCTTGCAGAACAATAAACTTCGACTTCGATCATGTTTACACTGTAACTCTGCAGTCTAGCATCTGACATGTACACGGTTGACGCAGATACGACCGCAATGATCATATAAGACGACTTTGAAGGGTATATAGCGAGTACAACAGGCAAATAGGGATACATCGACTTCTTCATAGTACACACTATATATCTTCATCATATCATGTCACATGGACACTATTGGAGCTGACAAGTTTGCATTGACCATATGAAACGACTTCCAAGCGGGTATAACGCACACAGCTCGCAGAACAAGTAACATCGACTCCAACTATGTTTACATTGTAACTCTGCAGTCTAGCATCTGACATGCACACAGTTGGATCAGATATGATCGCAGTGACCATATAAGACGACTTTGGAGGGTATATAGCAAGTACAATGAGCAGATGAAGATACATCGACTTCATCGGTGTGCACACTCTATCTCTGTATCCTATCATCTCACATGGATACTATCGGAGCAGACGAGTTCGCAATGTTCATATAATACGACTCCTGAGCGGGTATAACGCACACAACTTGCAGAACAAGAAACTTCGACTACGACTATGTTTACACAGAAACTCTGCAGTCTAGCTACTGACATGCATACAGTTAAAGCAGATATGATCGCAGAGACCATAAAAGACGACTTTGGAGGGTATATAGAAAGTACAATAGGAAGATGAAGATACATCGACTCCATCGGAGTGCACTCTATCACTCTATCCTATTATCTCACATGGATACTATCGAAGCAGACGAGTTCGCAATGTTCATATAATACGACTCCTAAGCGGGTATAACGCACACAACTTGCAGAACAAGAAACTTCGACGTTGACCATGTTCACACTGCCACTCTGCAGTCTAGCATCTGACATGCATACAGTTGATACAAGACCGATTGCAGTGACCGTATAAGACGACTTTGGAGGGATTATAACGAGTACAATAGGCAAATGAAGATACATCGATTTCATCGTTTTGCACCCTATATCTCTCTATCCTTTCATCAAACATGGACACTATTGAAGCAGACAAGTTCGCATTGGCGATATAAGATGACTTCTAAGCGGGTATAACGCACACAGCTTGCAGAACGAGGAACATCGACTTCGACTATGTTTACATTGTAACTCTGCAGTCTAGCTTCTGACATGCATACAGATGAAGCAGATATGATCGCAGAGACCATATAAGACGACTCTTGAGGGTATATAGAAAGTACAATAGGCAGATGAAGATAAATCGACTTCATCGGAGTGCACACTATATCTCTCTATCCAATCATCTTACATGGACACTATTGAAGCTGACAAGTTCGCAATGACCATATAAGACGACTCTCTAGCAGGTATCACGCACGCAGCTTGTAGAACAAGAAACCTCGACTTCGACAATGTTTACATTGTAACTCTGCAGTATAACATCCGGCATGCATTCAGTTGGAGCAGGTACGACTGCAGTGACCATATAAGACGGCTTTTGAGGGTATATAGCGAGTACAACAGGCAAATGGGGATATATCGACTTCATCGCTGTGCACACTATATCTCTCTATTCTATCAACTCACATGGACACTAATGAAGCGGACAAGTTCACATTGACCATATAAGACTACTCCCAAGCAGGTATAACGCACACAGCTTGCAGAACAAGAAACTTCGACTTCGACTATGTTAACACTGTAAATCTGCAGTTCAGCATCTGACACGCATACAGTTGAAGCATAAACGATTGCAGTGACCGTATAAGACGACATTGAAGGGTATATAACGAGTACAATAGGCGAATGAAGATACATCGACTTCATCGTTGTGCACAGTGAATCTCTCTATCTTATCATCTTACATCGACACTATTGAAGCAAACATATTCGCATTGACCATATCAGACGACTTTCAAGCGGTTATAACGCACACACATGGACACTATCGAAGCAAACAAGTTCGCAATGACCTTATGAGATGACTTCCAAGATGGTATAACGCTTGTCGAACAAGAAACTTCGACTTTGACTATGTTGACACTGTAACTCTGCAGTCTCGAATCTGACATGCATACAGTTGATAAAGATACGATTGCAGTGACCATATCAGACGACTCTGAAGGGTATATAGCGAGTACAACAGGCAAACGGTGATACATCGAATTCATCGTCGTACACACTATATCTCTCTATCCTATCATCTCACATGGACACTATTGAAGCAGACAAGTTCGCATTGACCATATGAGACCACTTCCAATTGGGTATAGACTTCAACTATGTTTACATTGTAACTCTGCAGTCTAGCATCTGACATGCATACAATTGGATCAGATATGATCGCAGTGATCATATAAGACGACTTTGGAGGGTATATAGCGGAAACAATAGGCAGATGAAGATACATCGACTTCTTCGGTGTGCACACTCTATCTCTGTATCCTATCATCCCACATGGATACTATTGAAGCAAACGAGTTCGCAATGCCCATATGAGACCACTTCCTATCGGGTATAACGCACACAACTTGCAGAACAAGAAAATTCTACTTCGACTATGTGCACACTGTAACTCTGCAGTCTAGCATCTGACATGCATAAAGTTGATGCAGGAACGATTGCAATGACCATATAAGACGACTTTAAAGATATTTTAACGGGTACAACAGGCAAATGGAGATACATCGACTTCATCGTTTTTCAAACTATATCTCTCTATCCTATCATCCCACATAGACACTATTGAAGCAGACAAGTTCACATTGACCATATGAGACTACTCCCAAACGGGTATAACGCACACAGCTTGCAGAACAAGAAACTTCGACTTCGACTATGTTGACACTGTAACTTCGCACTCTAGCATATGACATGCATACAGTTGAAGCATATACGATTGCAGTGACCGTATAAGACGACATTGAAGAGTATATAACGAGTACAATAGGCAAATGGAGATACATCGACTTCATCGTTGTGCACACTGAATCTCTTTATCTCATCATCTAACATTGACACTATTGAAGCAGACAAGTTCGCATTGACCATATGAGACGACTTCCAAGCTGGTGTAACGCACACAGCTTGCAGAACAAGTAACATCGACTCCAACTATGTTTACATTGTTACTCTGCAGTCTAGCATCTGACATGCATACAGTTGGATCAGATATGATCGTAGTGACCATATAAGACGACTTTGAAGGGTATATAGCGAGTACAATAGGAAGATGAAGATACATCGACTTCATCGGTGTGCACCCTCTATCTCTGTATCCTATCATCTCACATGGATACTATTGGAGCAAACTAGTTTGCAATGCCCATATGAGACGAATTCCAAACGGGTATAAGGCACACAACTTGCAGAACAAGAAAATTCGACTTCCACTATGTTCACACTGTAACTCTGCAGTCTAGCATCTGACATGCATACAGTTGATGCAGAAACGATTGCAGTGACCGTATAAGACGACTTTGAAGGGATTATATAGGGTTCAATAGGCAAATGGGGATACATCGACTTCATAGTTTTGCACACTATATCTCTCTATCCAATCATCTTACATGGACACTATTGAAGCAGACAAGTTCGCAATGACCATATAAGACGACTCCCAAGCAGGTATCACGCACACAGCTTGTAGAACAAAAAACCTCGACTTCGACTATGTTCACACTGTAACTCTGCAGTATAACATCTGGCATGCACACAGTTGAAGCATATACGACGACATTGAGGGGTATATAACGAGTACGATAGGTAAATGAAGATACATCGACTTCATCATAGTACACACTATATATCTTTATCCTATCATCTCACATGGACACTATCGAAGCAGACAAGTTCGCATTGACCATATAAGACGACTTCTGAGCGGGTATGACGCACACAGCTGGCAGAATAAGAAACTTCGACTCTGACTATGTTTACACTGTGAGTCTGCAGTCTCGAATCTGACATGCATACAGTTGATGCAGATACGATTGCAGTGACCATATAAAACGAATCTGAAGGGTAGATAGCGAGTACAACAAGCAAATGAGGATACATCGAATTCATCGTCGTACACACTATATCTCTCTATCCTATCATCTCACATGGACACTAT
The DNA here is from genome assembly GCA_918026855.4 of Phaedon cochleariae. Taxonomy (NCBI): domain Eukaryota; kingdom Metazoa; phylum Arthropoda; class Insecta; order Coleoptera; family Chrysomelidae; genus Phaedon; species Phaedon cochleariae. Next base: position 29,991,076 of record OU896708.1, read on the forward strand.
TGAAGCAGACAAGTTCGCATTGACCATATGAGACGACTTCTAAGCAGATATAACGCACACAGCTTGCAGAACAGGTTACATCGACTTCCACTATGTTCACATTGTAACTCTGCAGTCTAGCATCTGACATGCATACAGTTGAAACAGATTTGATCGAAGTGACCATAAAAGACGACTTTGGAGAATATATAGCGGGGACAATAGGCAGATGAAGACACATCGACTTCTTCAGTGTGAAATCTCTATCTCTGTATCCTTTCATCTCACATGGATACTATTGAAGCAAACGAGTTCGCAATGCCTTTATAAGACGACTTCCAAGCAGGTATAACGCACACAACTTGCAGAACAAGAAACTTCGACTTCGACTATGTTTACACTGTGACTCTGCAGTCTAGCATCTGACATGCATACAGTTGAAGCAGATACGATGACAGTGACCGTATGAGACGTTTTTGAAGGGAATACAACGAGTACGATAGGCAAATGGGGATACATCGACTTCATCGTCTCACACACTAAATATATCTATTCTATCATTTCACAGGGACACTATCGAACAGACAAGCTCGCAATGACCATACAAGACGACTTTCAAGCAGCTATCACGCACAAGGCTTGCAGAACAAGAAACTTCGACTTCGACCATGTTTACACTGTAACTCTGCAGTCTAGCATCTGACATGTATACAGTCGACGCAGATACGATCGCAATGACCATATAAGACGAATTTTTATGAGTATAAGTAACTGCAGTATAACATCTGGCAGCAGCAGATACGACTGCAGTGAACATATTAGACGACTTTGGAGGGTATGTTGCGAGTACAACAGGCGAATGGGGTTGGAGCAGATACGATGGCAGTGACCGTATGAGACGTTTTTGAACGAGTTCGATAGGCAAATGGGGATACATCGACTTCCATCGTCTTTCACACTATATATCCCAATCCTATCATCTCGCACGGACACTTACGGAGCAGACAAGCTCGCAATGACCATACGAAATGACTTCCAAGCAGTTATAACGCACACAGCTTGCAGAACAAGGAACCTTGACTTCGACCATGTTTACATTGTAACTGCAGTCAAGCATCTGACATGTATTCAGTTGACGCAGAAACGATCGCAATGACCATATAAGACGACTTTGAAGTACAACAGGCAAATGGGTATACATCGACTTCATCGTAGTACACACTTCATCTCTCTACCCTATCATCTCACATGGGCACCATCGAAGCAGACTAGTTCGCATTGACCATATAAGACGACTTCCATGCGGGTATAACGCACACAGCTTGCAAAACTAAAAACTTCGACTTCGACCATGTTTACACTGTAACTCAGCAGTCTTGAATCTGGCATGCATAAAGTTGTTGCAGAAACGATTGCAGTGACCATATAAGACGACTTTGGAGGGTATATAGCGAGTACAACAGGCAGATGAGGATACATCGACTTCACTTTCGTACACACTATACTATCCTTTCATCAAACATGGACACTATTGAAGCAGACAAGTTTGAATTGACCAAATAAGACGATTTCCAAGCGGGTATAACGTACACATCTTGCAGAACGAGAACCTTCGACCTTGACTATGTTTACACTGTGACTCTGCAGTCTTGAATCTGACATGCATACAGTTGAAGCAGATTCCATTGCAGTGACCGTATAAGACGGACGACTTTGAAGGGTATATCACGAGTACAATAGGCAAACGAAGATACATCGACTTCATCGTTTTGCACATCATATCATCTCACATTGAAACTATTGAAGCAGACAAGTTCGCATTGACCATATAAGACGACTTCCAAGCGGGTATAACGCACACAGCTTGCAGAACAAGAAACTTCGACTTCGACTATGTTCACACTGGAACTCTGCAGTCTATCATCTGACTTGCATACAGTTGAAGCAGATACGATTGCAGTGACCGTATAAGATGACTTTGGAGAGTATATAACGAGTTCTATAGGCAAATGGAGATACATCGATTTCAGCGTTGTGCACACTGAATCTCTCTATCCTATCATCTCCCATGGACACTTTTGAACAGACAAGTTCGCAATGACCATACGAGACGACTTAGAAGTAGGTATATCGCAGACAGTTTGCAGAACAATAAACTTCGACTTCGATCATGTTTACACTGTAACTCTGCAGTCTAGCATCTGACATGTATACGGTTGACGCAGATACGACCGCAATGATCATATAAGACGACTTTGAAGGGTATATAGCGAGTACAACAGGCAAATAGGGATACATCGACTTCTTCATAGTACACACTATATATCTTCATCATATCATGTCACATGGACACTATTGGAGCTGACAAGTTTGCATTGACCATATGAAACGACTTCCAAGCGGGTATAACGCACACAGCTCGCAGAACAAGTAACATCGACTCCAACTATGTTTACATTGTAACTCTGCAGTCTAGCATCTGACATGCACACAGTTGGATCAGATATGATCGCAGTGACCATATAAGACGACTTTGGAGGGTATATAGCAAGTACAATGAGCAGATGAAGATACATCGACTTCATCGGTGTGCACACTCTATCTCTGTATCCTATCATCTCACATGGATACCATCGAAGCAGACGAGTTCGCAATGTTCATATAATACGACTCCTGAGCAGGTATAACGCACACAACTTGCAGAACAAGAAACTTCGACTACGACTATGTTTACACAGAAACTCTGCAGTCTAGCTACTGACATGCATACAGTTGAAGCAGATATGATCGCAGAGACCATAAAAGACGACTTTGGAGGGTATATAGAAAGTACAATAGGAAGATGAAGATACATCGACTCCATCAGAGTGCACTCTATCACTCTATCCTATTATCTCACATGGATACTATCGAAGCAGACGAGTTCGCAATATTCATATAATACGACTCCTAAGCGGGTATAACGCACACAACTTGCAGAACAAGAAACTTCGACGTTGACCATGTTCACACTGCCACTCTGCAGTCTAGCATCTGACATGCATACAGTTGATACAAGACCGATTGCAGTGACCGTATAAGACGACTTTGGAGGTATTATAATGAGTACAATAGGCAAATGAAGATACATCGATTTCATCGTTTTGCACCCTATATCTCTCTATCCTTTCATCAAACATGGACACTATTGAAGCAGACAAGTTCGCATTGGCGATATAAGATGACTTCTAAGCGGGTATAACGCACACAGCTTGCAGAACAAGGAACATCGACTTCGACTATGTTTACATTGTAACTCTGCAGTCTAGCTTCTGACATGCATACATATGAAGCAGATATGATCGCAGAGACCATATAAGACGACTCTGGAGGGTATGTAAAAAGTACAATAGGCAGGAAGATAAATCGACTTCATCGGAGTGCACACTATATCTCTCTATCCAATCATCTTACATGGACACTATTGAAGCTGACAAGTTCGCAATGACCATATAAGACGACTCTCTAGCAGGTATCACGCACGCAGCTTGTAGAACAAGAAACCTCGACTTCGACAATGTTTACATTGTAACTCTGCAGTATAACATCCGGCATGCATTCAGTTGGAGCAGGTACGACTGCAGTGACCATATAAGACGGCTTTGGAGGGTATGTAGCGAGTACAACAGGCAAATGGGGATATATCGACTTCATCGCTGTGCACACTATATCTCTCTATTCTATTATCTCACATGGACACTAATGAAGCAGACAAGTTCACATTGACCATATAAGACTACTCCCAAGCAGGTATAACGCACACAGCTTGCAGAACAAGAAACTTCGACTTCGACTATGTTAACACTGTAACTCTGCAGTTCAGCATCTGACACGCATACAGTTGAAGCATATACGATTGCAGTGACCGTATAAGACGACATTGAAGGGTATATAACGGGTACAATAGGCGAATGAAGATACATCGACTTCATCGTTGTGCACAGTAAATCTCTCCATCTTATCATCTTACATCGACACTATTGAAGCAAACATATTCACATTGACCATATAAGACGACTTTCAAGCGGTTATAACGCACACACATGGACACTATCGAAGCAAACAAGTTCGCAATGACCATATGAGACGACTTCCAAGATGGTATAACGCTTGTCGAACAAGAAACTTCGACTTCGACTATGTTGACACTGTAACTCTGCAGTCTCGAATCTGACATGCATACAGTTGATAAAGATACGATTGCAGTGACCATATCAGACGCCCTGGAGGGTATATAGCGAGTTCAAAAGGCAAACGGTGATACATCGAATTCATCGTCGTACACACTATATCTCTCTATCCTATCATCTCACATGGACACTATTGAAGCAGACAAGTTCGCATTTACCATATGAGACGACTTCCAATTGGGTATCGACTTCAACTATGTTTACATTGTAACTCTGCAGTCTAGCATCTGACATGCATACAATTGGATCAGATATGATCGCAGTGACCATATAAGACGACTTTGGAGGGTATATAGCGGAAACAATAGGCAGATGAAGATACATCGACTTCTTCGGTGTGCACACTCTATCTCTGTATCCTATCATCTCACATGGATACTATTGAAGCAAACGAGTTCGCAATGCCTATATGAGACGACTTCCTAGCAGGTGTAACGCACACAACTTGCAGAACAAGAAAATTTTACTTCGACTATGTGCACACTGTAACTCTGCAGTCTAGCATCTGACATGCATACAGTTGATGCAGGAACGATTGCAATGACCATATAAGACGACTTTAAAGATATTTTAACGGGTACAACAGGCAAATGAAGATAGCTCGACTTCATCGTTTTTCAAACTATATCTCTCTATCCTATCATCCCACATGTACACTATTGAAGCAGACAAGTTCACATTGACCATATGAGACTACTCCCAAACGGGTATAACGCACACAGCTTGCAGAACAAGAAACTTCGACTTCGACTATGTTGACACTGTAACTTCGCACTCTAGCATCTGACATGCATACAGTTGAAGCATATACGATTGCAGTGACCGTATAAGACGACATTGAAGAGTATATAACGAGTACAATAGGCAAATAGAGATACATCGACTTCATCGTTGTGCACACTAAATCTCTCTATCTCATCATCTAACATTGACACTATTGAAGCAGACAAGTTCGCATTGACCATATGAGACGACTTCCAAGCGGGTATAACGCACACAGCTTGCAGAACAAGTAACATCGACTCCAACTATGTTAACATTGTAACTCTGCAGTCTAGCATCTGACATGCATACAGTTGGATCAGTTATGATCGCAGTGACCATATAAGACGACTTTGGAGGGTATATAGCAAGAACAATGAGCAGATGAAGATACATCGACTTCATCGGTGTGCACACTCTATCTCTATATCCTATCATCTCACATGGATACTATTGAAGCAAACGAGTTCGCATTGCCCATTTGGGACGACTTCTAAGCAGGTATAACGCACACAACTTGCAGAACAAAAAACTCCTACTACGACTATGTTTACACAGAAACTCTGCAGTCTAGCTACTGACATGCATACAGTTGAAGCAGATATGATCGCAGAGACCATAAAAGACGACTTTGGAGGGTATATAGAAAGTACAATAGGAAGATGAAGATACATCGACTCTATCGGAGTGCACTCTATCACTCTATCCTATTATCTCACATGGATACTATCGAAGCAGACGAGTTCGCAATGTTCATATAATACGACTCCTAAGCGGGTATAACGCACACAACTTGCAGAACAAGAAACTTCGACGTTGACCATGTTCACACTGCCACTCTGCAGTCTAGCATCTGACATGCATACAGTTGATACAAGACCGATTGCAGTGACCGTATAAGACGACTTTGGAGGGATTATAACGAGTACAATAGGCAAATGAAGATACATCGATCTCATCGTTTTGCACACTTTATCTCTCTATCCAATCATCTTACATGGACACTATCGAAGCAGACAAATTCGCAATGACCATATAAGACGACTCTCAAGCAGTAATTACGCACACAGCTTGTAGAACAAAAATCCTCGACTCGACTCTGTTTACACTGTAACCCTGCAGTATAACATCTGGCATGCACACAGTTGAAGCATATACGATCACAGTGACTGTATAAGACGACATTGAAGGGTATATAACGAGTACAATAGGCAAATGAAGATACATCGACTTTATCATAGTACACACTATATCTCTTTATCCTATCATCTCACATGGACACTATCGAAGCAGACAAGTTCGCATTGACCATATAAGACGACTTCTAAGCGGGTATAACGCACACAGCTGGCAGAACAAGAAACTTCGACTTTGACTATGTTTACACTGTGAGTCTGCAGTCTCGAATCTGACATGCATACAGTTGATGCAGATACGATTGCAGTGAATATACAAGACGAATCTGGAGGGTATATAGCGAGTACAACAGGCAAATGGGGATACATCGAATTCATCGTCGTACACACTATATCTCTCTATCCTATCATCTCACATGGACACTATTGAAGCAAAGTTCGCATTGACCATATGAGACGACTTCTAAGCGGGTATAACACACACAGCTTGCAGAACAGGTAACATCGACTTCAACTATGTTCACATTGTAACTCTGCAGTCTAGCTTCTGACATGCATACAGTTGGATCAGATATGATCGCAGTGACCATAAAAGATATAAATCGCAGAGTTACAGTGTCACCATAGTCAAAGTCGAAGTTTCTTGTTCGACAAGCGTTATACCATCTTGGAAGTCGTCTCATATGGTCATTGCGAACTTGTTTGCTTCGATAGTGTCCATGTGTATGCGTTACAACCGCTTGAAAGTCGTCTTATATGGTCAATGCGAATATGTTTGCTTCAATAGTGTCGATGTAAGATGATAAGATAGAGATATTTACTGTGCACAACGATGAAGTCGATGTATCTTCATTCGCCTAATGTACTCGTTATATAACCTTCAATGTCGTGAGATTATAGAATAGAGAGATGTAGTGTGCACAACGATGAAGTCGATATATCCCCATTTGCCTGTTGTACTCGCTACATACCCTCCAAATTCGTCTTATATGGTCACTGCAGTTGTACCTGCTTCATCTGTATGCATGCCGGATTTCATACTGCAGAGTTACAATGTAAACATTGTGGAAGTCGAGGTTTCTTGTCCTACAAGCTGTGTGCGTGATACCTGCTAGAGAGTCGTCTTATATGGTCATTGCGAACTTGTCAGCTTCAATAGTGTCCATGTAAGATGATTGGATAGAGAGATATAGTGTGCAAAACTATGAAGTCGATTTATCTTAGGTCTTTCAGTCTGGGATAACAACTAATATTATTCATTATCTGGTTGCTCAACTTTCCAGGTAACTTTTCTTTTGAATTAAAAGTTGCAGTGGCGCCCCATCTTTTTTGTTTAACCTCATGATTGCTAGATAGGTATGTAGCGAGTACAACAGGCAAATGGGGATATATCGACTTCATCGCTGTGCACACTATATCTCTCTATTCTATCATCTCACATGGACACTAATGAAGCAGACAAGTTCACATTGACCATATAAGACTACTCCCAAGCAGGTATAACGCACACAGCTTGCAGAACAAGAAACTTCGACTTCGACTATGTTAACACTGTAACTCTGCAGTTTAGCATCTGACACGCATACAGTTGAAGCATATACGATTGCAGTGACCGTATAGGACGACATTGAAGGGTATATAACGAGTACAATAGGCGAATGAAGATACATCGACTTCATCGTTGTGCACAGTAAATCTCTCTATCTTATCATCTTACATCGACACTATTGAAGCAAACATATTCGCATTGACCATATGAGACGACTTACAAGCGGTTATAACGCACACACATAAACACTATCGAAGCAAACAAGTTCGCAATGACCATATGAGATGACTTCCAAGATGGTATAACGCTTGTCGAACAAGAAACTTCGACTTTGACTATGTTGACACTGTAACTCTGCAGTCTCGAATCTGACATGCATACAGTTGATGAAGATACGATCGCAGTGACCATATCAGACGACTCTGAAGGGTATATAGCGAGTACAACAGGCAAACGGTGATACATCGAATTCATCGTCGTACACACTATATCTCTCAATCCTATCATCTCACATGGACACTATTGAAGCAGACAAGTTCGCATTGACCATATGAGACGACTTCCAATTGGGTATCGACTTCAACTATGTTTACATTGTAACTCTGCAGTCTAGCATCTGACATGCATACAATTGGATCAGATATGATCGCAGTGACCATATAAGACGACTTTGGAGGGTATATAGCGGAAACAATAGGCAGATGAAGATACATCGACTTCTTCGGTGTGCACACTCTATCTCTGTATCCTATCATCCCACATGGATACTATTGAAGCGAACGAGTTCGCAATGCCCATATGGGACGACTTCCTAGCGGGTATAACGCACACAACTTGCAGAACAAGAAAATTCGACTTCGACTGTGTGCACACTGTAACTCTGCAGTCTAGCATCTGACATGCATACAGTTGATGCAGGAACGATTGCAATGACCATATAAGACGACTTTAAAGATATTTTAACGGGTACAACAGGCAAATGGAGATACATCGACTTCATCGTTTTTCAAACTATATCCCTCTATCCTATCATCCCACATGGACACTATTGAAGCAGACAAGTTCACATTGACCATATGAGACTACTCCCAAACGAGTATAACGCACACAGCTTGCAGAACAAGAAACTTCGACTTCGACTATGTTGACACTGTAACTTCGCACTCTAGCATCTGACATGCATACAGTTGAAGCATATACGATTGCAGTGACCGTATAAGACGACATTGAAGAGTATATAACGAGTACAATAGGCAAATGGAGATACATCGACTTCATCGTTGTGCACACTGAATCTCTCTATCTCATCATCTAACATTGACACTATCGAAGCAGACGAGTTCGCATTGACCATATGAGACGACTTCCAAGCTGGTGTAACGCACACAGCTTGCAGAACAAGTAACATCGACTCCAACTATGTTTACATTGTAACTCTGCAGTCTAGCATCTGACATGATACAGTTGGATCAGATATGATCGTAGTGACCATATAAGACGACTTTGGAGGGTATATAGCGAGTACAATAGGAAGATGAAGATACATCGACTTCATCGGTGTGCACTCTCTATCTCTGTATCCTATCATCTCACATGGATACTATTGGAGCAAACGAGTTTGCAATGCCCATATGAGACGAATTCCAAGCGAGTATAAGGCACACAACTTGCAGAACAAGAAAATTCGACTTCCACTATGTTTACACTGTAACTCTGCAGTCTAGCATCTGACATGCATGCAGTTGAAGCAGATACGATGGCAGTGACCGTTTAAGAACGTTTTTGAAGGGAATACAACGAGTACGATAGGCAAATGGGGATACATCGAATTCATCGTCTCACACACTAAATATATCTATTCTATCATTTCACAGGGACACTATCGAACAGACAAGCTCGCAATGACCATACAAGACGACTTTCAAGCAGCTATTACGCACAAGGCTTGCAGAACAAGAAACTTCGACTTCGACCATGTTTACACTGTAACTCTGCAGTCTAGCATCTGACATGCATACAGTTGATGCAGAAACGATTGCAGTGACCGTATAAGACGACTTTGAAGGGATTATAAAGGGTTCAATAGGCAAATGGGGATACATCGACTTCATAGTTTTGCACACTATATCTCTCTATCCAATCATCTTACATGGACACTATTGAAGCAGACAAGTTCGCAATGACCATATAAGACGACTCCCAAGCAGGTATCACGCACACAGCTTGTAGAACAAAAAACCTCGACTTCGACTATGTTCACACTGTAACTCTGCAGTATAACATCTGTCATGCACACAGTTGAAGCATATACGACGACATTGAGGGGTATATAACGAGTAGGATAGGCAAATGAAGATACATCGACTTCATCATAGTACACACTATATATCTTTATCCTATCATCTCACATGGACACTATCGAAGCAGACAAGTTCGCATTGACCATATAAGACGACTTCTAAGCGGGTATGACGCACACAGCTGGCAGAACAAGAAACTTCGACTCTGACTATGTTTACACTGTGAGTCTGCAGTCTCGAATCTGACATGCATACAGTTGATGCAGATACGATTGCAGTGACCATATAAGACGAATCTGGAGGGTAGATAGCGAGTACAACAAGCAAATGAGGATACATCGAATTCATCGTCGTACACACTATATCTCTTTATCCTATCATCTCACATGGACACTATTGAAGCAGACAAGTTCGCATTGACCATATGAGACGACTTCTAAGCAGATATAATGCACACAGCTTGCAGAACAGGTAACATCGACTTCCACTATGTTCACATTGTAACTCTGCAGTCTAGCATCTGACATGCATACAGTTGGATCAGATATGATCGCAGTGACCATATAAGACGACTTTGGAGGGTTTATAGCGGGGACAATAGGCAGATGAAGATACATCGACTTCTTCGGTGTGCACACTCTATCTCTGTATCTTATCATCTCACATGGATACTATTGAAGCAAACGAGTTCGCAATGCCCATATAAGACGACTTTCAAGCAGGTATAACGCACACAACTAGCAGAACAAGAAAATTCGACTTCGACTATGTGCACACTGTAACTCTGCAGTCTAGCATCTGACATGCATACAGTTGAAACAGATTCGATCGAAGTGACCATAAAAGACGACTTTGGAGGGTATATAGCGGGGACAATAGGCAGATGAAGACACATCGACTTCTTCGGTGTGAACACTCTATCTTTGTATCCTTTCATCTCACATGGATACTATTGAAGCAAACGAGTTCGCAATGCCTATATAAGACGACTTCCAAGCAGGTATAACGCACACAACTTGCAGAACAAGAAACTTCGACTATGTTTACACTGTAACTCTGCAGTCTAGCATCTGACATGCATACAGTTGAAGCAGATACGATGGCAGTGACCGTATGAGACGTTTCCGAAGGGAATACAACGAGTACGATAGGCAAATGGGGATACATCGACTTCATCGTCTCACACACTAAATATATCTATTCTATCATTTCACAGGGACACTATCGAACAGACAAGCTCGCAATGACCATACAAGACGACTTTCAAGCAGCTATTACGCACAAGGCTTGCAGAACAAGAAACTTCGACTTCGACCATGTTTACACTGTAACTCTGCAGTCTAGCATCTGACATGTATACAGTCGACGCAGATACGATCGCAATGACCATATAAGACGAATTTGAAGGGTATATAGCAATAACAACAGTTAGTATGAGTATAAGTAACTGCAGTATAACATCTGGCAGCAGCAGATACGACTGCAGTGAACATATGAGAGGACTTTGGAGGGTATGTTGCGAGTACAACAGGCGAATGGGGTTGGAGCAGATACGATGGCAGTGACCGTATGAGACGTTTTTGAACGAGTTCGATAGGCAAATGGGGATACATCGACTTCCATCGTCTTTCACACTATATATCCCAATCCTATCATCTCGCACGGACACTTTCGGAGCAGACAAGCTCGCAATGACCATACGAAATGACTTCCAAGCAGTTATAACGCACACAGCTTGCAGAACAAGGAACCTCGACTTCGACCATGTTTACATTGTAACTGCAGTCAAGCATCTGACATGTATTCAGTTGACGCAGAAACGATCGCAATGACCCTATAAGACGACTTTGAAGTACAACAGGCAAATGGGTATACATCGACTTCATCGTAGTACACACTTCATCTCTCTACCCTATCATCTCACATGGGCACCATCGAAGCAGACTAGTTCGCATTGACTATATAAGACGACTTCCAAGCGGGTATAACGCACACAGCTTGCAGAACAAGAAACTTCGACTTCGACCATGTTTACACTGTAACTCTGCAGTCTTGAATCTGGCATGCATGAAGTTGTTGCAGAAACGATTGCAGTGACCATATAAGACGACTTTGGAGGGTATATAGCGAGTACAACAGGCAGATGAGGATACATCGACTTCACTTTCGTACACACTATACTATCCTTTCATCAAACATGGACACTATTGAAGCAGACAAGTTTGAATTGACCAAATAAGAAGATTTCCAAGCGGGTATAACGTACACATCTTGCAGAACGAGAAACTTTGACTATGTTTACACTGTGACTCTGCAGTCTTGAATCTGACATGCATACAGTTGAAGCAGATTCCATTGCAGTGACCGTATAAGACGGACGACTTTGAAGGGTATATCACGAGTACAATAGGCAAACGAAGATACATCGACTTCATCGTTTTGCACACTATATCTCCCTATCATATCATCTCACATTGAAACTATTGGAGCAGACAAGTTTGCATTGACCATATAAGACGACTCCCAAGCGGGTATAACGCACACAGCTTGCAGAACAAGAAACTTCGACTTCGACTATGTTCACACTGGAACTCTGCAGTCTATCATCTGACTTGCATACAGTTGAAGCAGATACGATTGCAGTGACCGTATAAGATGACTTTGGAGGGTATATAGCGGAAACAATAGGCAGATGAAGATACATCGACTTCTTCGGTGTGCACACTCTATCCCTGTATCCTATCATCTCACATGGATACTTTTGAAGCAAACGAGTTCGCAATGCCTATATGAGACGACTTCCTAGCGGGTGTAACGCACACAACTTGCAGAACAAGAGAATTCGACTTCGACTATGTGCACACTGTAACTCTGCAGCCTAGCATCTGACATGCATACAGTTGATGCAGAAACGATTGCAATGACCATATAAGACGACTTTAAAGATATTTTAACGGGTACAACAGGCAAATGGAGATACCTCGACTTCATCGTTTTTCAAACTATATCTCTCTATCCTATCATCCCACATGGACACTATTGAAGCAGACAAGTTCACATTGACCATATGAGACTACTCCCAAACGGGTATAACGCACACAGCTTGCAGAACAAGAAACTTCGACTCCTACTATGTTGACACTGTAACTTCGCACTCTAGCATCTGACATGCATACAGTTGAAGCATATACGATTGCAGTGACCGTATAAGACGACATTGAAGAGTATATAACGAGTACAATAGGCAAATGGAGATACATCGACTTCATCGTTGTGCACACTGAATCTCCCTATCTCATCATCTAACATTGACACTATTGAAGCAGACAAGTTCGCATTGACCATATGAGACGACTTCCAAGCGGGTATGACGCACACAGCTTGCAGAACAAGTAACATCGACTCCAACTATGTTTACATTGTAACTCTGCAGTCTAGCATCTGACATGCATACAGTTGGATCAAATATGATCGCAGTGACCATATAAAACGACTTTGGAAGGTATATAGCGAGTACAATAGGAAGATGAAGATACATCGACTTCATCGGTGTGCACTCTCTATCTCTGTATCCTATCATCTCACATGGATACTATTGGAGCAAACGAGTTCGCAATGCCCATATGAGACGAATTCCAAGCGAGTATAAGGCACACAACTTGCAGAACAAGAAAATTCGACTTCCACTATGTTCACACTGTAACTCTGCAGTCTAGCATCTGACATGCATACAGTTGATGCTGAAACGATTGCAGTGACCGTATAAGACGACTTTGAAGGGATTATAAAGGGTACAATAGGCAAATGGAGTTACATCGACTTCATATTTTTGCACACTATATCTCTCTATCCAATCATCTTACATGGACACTATTGAAGCTGACAAGTTCGCAATGACCATATGAGACGACTCTCTAGCAGGTATCACGCACGCAGCTTGTAGAACAAGAAACCTCGACTTCGACAATGTTCACATTGTAACTCTGCAGGATAACATCCGGCATGCATACAGTTGGAGCAAGTACGACTGCAGTGACCATATAAGACGACTTTGGAGGGTATGTAGCGAGTACAACAGGCAAATGGGGATATATCGACTTCATCGCTGTGCACACTATATCTCTCTATTCTATCATCTCACATGGACACTAATGAAGCAGACAAGTTCACATTGACCATATAAGACTACTCCCAAGCAGGTATAACGCACACAGCTTGCAGAACAAGAAACTTCGACTTCGACTATGTTAACACTGTAACTCTGCAGTTTAGCATCTGACACGCATATAGTTGAAGCATATACGATTGCAGTGACCGTATAGGACGACATTGAAGGGTATATAACGAGTACAATAGGCGAATGAAGATACATCGACTTCATCGTTGTGCACAGTAAATCTCTCTATCTTATCATCTTACATCGACACTATCGAAGCCAACAAGTTCGCAATGACCATATGAGACGACTTCCAAGATGGTATAACGCTTGTCGAACAAGAAACTTCGACTTTGACTATGTTGACACTGTAACTCTACAGTCTCGAATCTGACATGCATACAGTTGATGAAGATACGATTGCAGTGACCATATCAGACGACTCTGGAGGGTATATAGCGAGTACAACAGGCAAACGGTGATACATCGAATTCATCGTCGTACACACTATATCTCTCTATCCTATCATCTCACATGGACACTATTGAAGCAGACAAGTTCGCTTTAACCATATGAGACGACTTCCAATTGGGTATCGACTTCGACTATGTTTACATTGTAACTCTGCAGTCCAGCATCTGACATGCATACAATAGGATCAAATATGATCGCAGTGACCATATATGGCGACTTTGGAGGGTATATAGCGGAAACAATAGGCAGATGAAGATACATCGACTTCTTCGGTGGGCACACTCTATCTCTGTATCCTATCATCTCACATGGATACTATTGAAGCAAACGAGTTCGCAATGCCTATATGAGACGACTTCCTAGCGGGTATAACGCACACAACTTGCAGAACAAGAAAATTCGACTATGTGCACACTGTAACTCTGCAGTCTAGCATCTGACATGCATACAGTTGATGCAGGAACGATTGCAATGACCATATAAGACGACTTTGAAGATATTTCAACGGGTACAACAGGTAGATGGAGATACATCGACTTCATCGTTTTTCAAACTATATCTCTGTATCCTATCATCCCACATGGACACTATTGAAGCAGACAAGTTCACATTGACCATATGAGACTACTTCCAAACGGGTATAACGCACACAGCTTGCAGAACAAGAAACTTCGACTTCGACTATGTTGACACTGTAACTTCGCACTCTAGCATCTGACATGCATACAGTGGAAGCATATACGATTGCAGTGACCGTATAAGACGACATTGAAGAGTATATAACGAGTACAATAGGCAAATGGAGATACATCGACTTCATCGTTGTGCACAATAAATCTCTCTATCCCATCATCTTACATTGACACTATTGAAGCAGACAAGTTCGCAATGACCATATGAGACGACTTCCAAGCGGGTATAACGCACACAGCTTGCAGAACAAGTAACATCGACTCCAACTATGTTTACATTGTAACTCTGCAGTCTAGCATCTGATATGCATACAGTTGGATCAGATATGATCGCAGTGACCATATAAGACGACTTTGAAGGGTATATAGCGGGTACAATAGGAAGATGAAGATACATCGACTTCATCGGTGTGCACTCTCTATCTCTGTATCCTATCATCTCACATGGATACTATTGGAGTAAACGAGTTTGCAATGCCCATATGAGACGAATTCCAAGCGAGTATAAGGCACACAACTTGCAGAACAAGAAAATTCGACTTCCACTATGTTCACACTGTAACTCTGCAGTCTAGCATCTGACATGCATACAGTTGATGCAGAAACGATTGCAGTGACCGTATAAGACGACTTTGAAGGGATTATAAAGGGTACAATGGGCAAATGGAGATACATCGACTTCATAGTTTTGCACACTATATCTCTCTATCCAATCATCTTACATGGACACTATTGAAGCAGACAAGTTCGCAATGACCATATAAGACGACTCCCAAGCAGGTATTACGCACACAGCTTGTAGAACAAAAATCCTCGACTCGACTATGTTTACACTGTAACCCTGCAGTATAACATCTGGCATGCACACAGTTGAAGCATATACGATCACAGTGACTGTATAAGACGACATTGAAGGGTATATAACGAGTACAATAGGCAAATGAAGATACATCGACTTTATCATAGTACACACTATATCTCTTTATCCTATCATCTCACATGGACACTATCGAAGCAGACAAGTTCGCATTGACCATATAAGACGACTTCTAAGCGGGTATAACGCACACAGCTGGCAGAACAAGAAACTTCGACTTTGACTATGTTTACACTGTGAGTCTGCAGTCTCGAATCTGACATGCATACAGTTGATGCAGATACGATTGCAGTGACTATACAAGACGAATCTGGAGGGTATATAGCGAGTACAACAGGCAAATGGGGATACATCGAATTCATCGTCGTACACACTATATCTCTCTATCCTATCATCTTACATGGACACTATTGAAGCAAAGTTCGCATTGACCATATGAGACGACTTCTAAGCGGGTATAACGCACACAGCTTGCAGAACAGGTAACATCGACTTCAACTATGTTCACATTGTAACTCTGCAGTCTAGCTTCTGACATGCATACAGTTGGATCAGATATGATCGCAGTGACCATATAAGATATAAATCGCAGAGTTACAGTGTCACCATAGTCAAAGTCGAAGTTTCTTGTTCGACAAGCGTTATACCATCTTGGAAGTCGTCTCATATGGTCATTGCGAACTTGTTTGCTTCGATAGTGTCCATGTGTATGCGTTACAACCGCTTGAAAGTCGTCTTATATGGTCAATGCGAATATGTTTGCTTCAATAGTGTCGATGTGAGATGATAAGATAGAGATATTTACTGTGCACAACGATGAAGTCGATGTATCTTCATTCGCCTAATGTACTCGTTATATAACCTTCAATGTCGTGAGATGATAGAATAGAGAGATATAGTGTGCACAACGATGAAGTCGATATATCCCCATTTGCCTGTTGTACTCGCTACATACCCTCCAAATTCGTCTTATATGGTCACTGCAGTTGTACCTGCTTCATCTGTATGCATGCCGAATTTCCTACTGCAGTGTTACAATGTAAACATTGTGGAAGTCGAGGTTTCTTGTTCTACAAGCTGTGTGCGTGATACCTGCTAGAGAGTCGTCTTATATGGTCATTGCGAACTTGTCAGCTTCAATAGTGTCCAAGTAAGATGATTGGATAGAGAGATATAGTGTGCACTCCGATGAAGTCGATTTATCTTAGGTCTTTCAGTCTGGGATAACAACTAATATTATTCATTATCTGGTTGCTCAACTTTCCAGGTAACTTTTCTTTTGAATTAAAAGTTGCAGTGGCGCCCCATCTTTTTTGTTTTACCTCATGATTGCTAGATAACTGAAATGTTGCTATTTTAACTCATTTCGATAACTCGAACCCATAGTGCCTACTGACGAAGAGCTGCCGTTTTCAAATGCACCTATTTTTCATAAAAGAAGGGCTGCAAAGATCCTATCCTATTATCACACATGGATAATATCGAAGCAGACGAGTTCGCAATGTTCATATGAGACGACTCCTAAGCGGATATAACGCACACAACTTGCAGAACAAGAAACTTCGACGTTGACCATGTTTACACTGCCACTCTGCAGTCTAGCATCTGACATGCATTCAATTGATACAAGAACGATTGCAGTGACCGTATGAGACGACTTTGGAGGGATTGTAACGAGTACAATAGGCAAATGAAGATACATCGATTTCATCTGTTTGCACACTATATCTCTCTATCCAATCATCTTACATAGACACTATTGAAGCAGACAGCAGGTATCACGCACACAGCTTGTAGAACAAAAAATCTCGACTTCGACTATGTTTACACTGTAACTCTGCAGTATAACATCTGGCATGCACACAGTTGAAGCATATACGATCACAGTGACTGTATAAGACGACATTGAAGGGTATATAACGAGCACAATAGGCAAATGAAGATACATCGACTTCATCATAGTACACACTAAATCTCCTTATCCTATCACCTCACATGGACACTATCGAAGCAGACAAGTTCGCATTGACCATATAAAACGATTTCTGAGCGGGTTTATCGCACACAGCTGGCAGAACAATAAACTTTGACTTTGACTATGTTTACACTGTAAGTCTGCAGTCTCGAATCTGACATGCATACAGTTGATGCAGATACGATTGCAGTGACCATATAAGACGAATCTGGAGGGTATATAGCGAGTACAACAAGCAAATGGGGATACACCGAATTCATCGTCGTACACACTTTATCTCTCTATCCTATCATCTCACATAAACACTATTGAAGCAGACCAGTTCGCATTGGCCATATAAATAGACTTCTAAGCGGGTATAACGCACACAGCTTGCAGAACAAGAAACATCGACTTCGACTATGTTTACATTGTAACTCTGCAGTATAGCATCTGTCATGCATACAGTTGAAGCAGATATGATCGCAGTGACCATATAAGACGACTTTGGAGGGTATATAGAAAGTACAATAGGAAGATGAAGATACATCGACTCCATCGGAGTGCACTCTATCACTCTATCCTATTATCTCACATGGATACTATCGAAGCAGACGAGTTCGCAATGTTCATATGAGACGACTCCTTAGCGGGTATAACGCACACAACTTGCAGAACAAGAAACTTCGACGTTGACCATGTTTACACTGCCACTCTGCAGTCTAGCATCTGACATGCATACAGTTGATACAAGAACGATTGCAGTGACCGTATGAGACGACTTTAAAGGGATTATAACGAGTACAATAGGCGAATGAAGATACATCGATTTCATCGTTTTGCACACTATATCTCTCTATCCAATCATCTAACATGGACACTATTGAAGCAGACAAGTTCGCAATGACCATATAAGACGACTCCCAAGCAGGTATTACACACACAGCTTGTAGAACAAAAAACCTCGACTTCGACCATGTTTACACTGTAACTCTGCAGTATAACATCTGGCATGCACACAGTTGAAGCATATACGATCACAGTGACTGTATAAGACGACATTGAAGGGTATATAACGAGTACAATAGGCAAATGAAGATACATCGACTTCATCATAGTACACACTATATCTCTTTATCCTATCATCTCACATGTACACTATCGAAGCAGACAAGTTCGCATTGACCATATAAGACGACTTCTAAGCGGGTATAACGCACACAGCTGGCAGAACAAGAAACTTCGACTTTGACTATGTTTACACTGTGAGTCTGCAGTCTCGAATCTGACATGCATACAGTTGATGCAGATATGATTGCAGTGACTATATATGACGAATCTGGAGGGTATATATCGAGTACAACAAGCTAATGGGGAAACATCGAATTCATCGTCGTACACACTATATCTCTCTATCCTATCATCTCAAATGGACACTATTGAAGCAGACAAGTTCGCATTGACCATATGAGACGACTTCTAAGCGGGTTAATCGCACACAGCTTGCAGAACAGGTAACATCGACTTCAACAATGTTCACATTGTAACTCTGCAGTCTAGCATCTGACATGTATACAGTTGGATCATATATGATCGCAGTGACCATAAAAGACGACTTTGGAGGGTATATAGCGGGGACAATAGGCAGATGAAGATACATCGACTTCTTCGGTGTGCACACTCTATCTCTGTATCCTTTCATCTCACATGGATACTTTTGGAGCAAACGAGTTCGCAATGCCTATATAAGACGACTTCCAAGCAGGTATAACGCACACAACTTGCAGAACAAGAAACTTCGACTTCGACTATGTTTACACTGTAACTCTGCAGTCTAGCATCTGACATGCATATAGTTGGAGCAGATACGATGGCAGTGACCGTATGAGACGTTTTTGAAGGGAATACAACGAGTACGATAGGCAAATGGGGATACATCGACTTCATCGTCTCACACACTAAATATATCTATTCTATCATTTCACAGGGACACTATCGAACAGACAAGCTCGCAATGACCATACAAGACGACTTTCAAGCAGCTATTACGCACAAGGCTTGCAGAACAAGAAACTTCGACTCCGACCATGTTTACACTGTAACTCTGCAGTCTAGCATCTGACATGTATACAGTCGACGCAGATACGATCGCAATGACCATATAAGACGAATTTGAAGAGTATATAGCAATGACAACAGTTAGTATGAGTATAAGTAACTGCAGTATAACATCTGGCAGCAGCAGATACGACTGCAGTGAACATATGAGACGACTTCGGAGGGTATGTTGCGAGTACAACAGGCAAATGGGGTTGGAGCAGATACGATGGCAGTGACCGTATGAGACGTTTTTGAACGAGTTCAATAGGCAAATGGGGATACATCGACTTCCATCGTCTTTCACACTATATATCCCTATCCTATCATCCCGCACGGACACTATCGGAGCAGACAAGCTCGCAATGACCATACGAGATGACTTCCAAGCAGGTATAACGCACACAGCTTGCAGAACAAGGAACCTTGACTTCGACCATGTTTACATTGTAACTCTGCAGTCAAGCATCTGACATGTATTCAGTTGACGCAGATACGATCGCAATGACCATATAAGACGACTTTGAAGGGTATGTAGCGAGTACAACAGGCAAATGGGTATACATCGACTTCATCGTAGTACACACTTCATCTCTCTACCCTATCATCTCACATGGGCACCATCGAAGCAGACAAGTTCGCATTGACCATATAAGACGACTTCCAAGCGGGTATAACGCACACAGCTTGCAGAACAAGAAACTTCGACTTCGACCATGTTTACACTGTAACTCTGCAGTCTTGAATCTGGCATGCATAAAGTTGTTGCAGAAACGATTGCAGTGACCATATAAGACGACTTTGGAGGGTATATAGCGAGAACAAGAGGCAGATGAGGATACATCGACTTTATTTTCGTACACACTATACTATCCTTTCATCAAACATGGACACTGTTGAAGCAGACAAGTTTGAATTGACCAAATAAGACGATTTCCAAGCGGGTATAACGTACACATCTTGCAGAACGAGAAACTTCGACTTTGACTATGTTTACACTGTGACTCTGCAGTCTTGAATCTGACATGCATACAGTTGAAGCAGATTCCATTGCAGTGACCGTATAAGACAGACGACTTTGAAGGGTATATCACGAGTACAATAGGCAAACGAAGATACATCGACTTCATCGTTTTGCACACTATATCTCCCTATCATATCATCTCACATTGAAACTATTGAAGCAGACGAGTTCGTATTGACCATATAAGACGACTTCCAAGCGGGTATAACGCACACAGCTTGCAGAACAAGAAACTTCGACTTCGACTTTGTTCACACTGAAACTCTACAGTCTATCATCTGACTTGCATACAGTTGAAGCAGATACGATTGCAGTGACCGTATAAGATGACTTTGAAGAGTATATAACGAGTTCTATAGGCAAATGGAGATACATCGATTTCAGCGTTGTGCACACTGAATCTCTCTATCCTATCATCTCCCATGGACACTATTGAACAAACAAGTTCGCAATGACCATACGAGACGACTTAGAAGTAGGTATATCGCAGACCGCTTGCAAAACAATAAACTTCGACTTCGATCATGTTTACACTGTAACTCTGCAGTCTAGCATCTGACATGTATACGGTTGACGCAGATACGACCGCAATGATCATATAAGACAACAGGCAAATGGGGATACATCGACTTCTTCATAGTACACACTATATGTCTTCATCATATCATGTCACATGGACACTATTGGAGCTGACAAGTTCGCATTGACCATATGAAACGACTTCCAAGCGGGTATAACGCACACAGCTTGCAGAACAAGTAACATCGACTCCAACTATGTTTACATTGTAACTCTGCAGTCTAGCATCTGACATGCACACAGTTGGATCAGATATGATCGCAGTGACCATATAAGACGACTTTGGAGGGTATATAGCAAGTACAATGAGCAGATGAAGATACATCGACTTCATCGGTGTGCACACTCTATCTCTGTATCCTATCATCTCACATGGACACTATCAAAGCAGACAAGTTCGCATTGACCATATAAGACGACTTCCGAGCGGGTATTACGCACACAGCTGGCAGAACAAGAAACTTCGACTTTGACTATGTTTACACTGTGAGTCTGCAGTCTCGAATCTGACATGCATACAGTTGATGCAGATACGATTGCAGTGACCATATAAGACGAATCTGGAGGGTATATAGCGAGTACAACAACTATATCTCTCTATCCTATCATCTCACATAAACACTATTGAAGCAGACCAGTTCGCATTGGCCGTATAAAATGACTTCTAAGCGGGTATAACGCACACAGCTTGCAGAACAAGAAACATCGACTTCGACTATGTTTACATTGTAACTCTGCAGTATAGCATCTGTCATGCATACAGTTGAAGCAGATATGATCACAGTGACCATATAAGACGACTTTGGAGGGTATATAGAGAGTACAATAGGAAGATGAAGATACATCGACTCCATCGGAGTGCACTCTATCACTCTATCCTATTATCTCACATGGATACTATCGAAGCAGACGAGTTCGCAATGTTCATATGAGACGACTCCTAAGCGGGTATAACGCACACAACTTGCAGAACAAGAAACTTCGACGTTGACCATGTTTACACTGCCACTCTGCAGTCTAGCATCTGACATGCATACAGTTGATACAAGAACGATTGCAGTGACCGTATGAGACGACTTTAAAGGGATTATAACGAGTACAATAGGCAAATAAAGATACATCGATTTCATCGTTTTGCACACTATATCTCTCTATCCAATCATCTTACATGGACACTATTGAAGCAGACAAGTTCGCAATGACCATATAAGATGACTCCCAAGCAGGTACTACACACACAGCTTGTAGAACAAAAAACCTCGACTTCGACTATGTTTACACTGTAACTCTGCAGTATAACATCTGGCATGCACACAGTTGAAGCATATACGATCACAGTGACTGTATAAGACGACATTGAAGGGTATATAACGAGTACAATAGGCAAATGAAGATACATCGACTTCATCATAGTACACACTATATCTCTTTATCCTATCATCTCACATGTACACTATTGAAGCAGACAAGTTCGCATTTACCATATGAGACGACTTCCAATTGGGTATCGACTTCAACTATGTTTGCATTGTAACTCTGCAGTCTAGCATCTGACATGCATACAATTGGATCAGATATGATCGCAGTGACCATATAAGACGACTTTGGAGGGTATATAGCGGAAACAATAGGCAGATGAAGATACATCGACTTCTTCGGTGTGCACACTCTATCTCTGTATCCTATCATCTCACATGGATACTATTGAAGCAAACGAGTTCGCAATGCCTATATGAGACGACTTCCTAGCGGGTGTAACGCACACAACTCAAAAGGCAAACGGTGATACATCGAATTCATCGTCGTACACACTATATCTCTCTATCCTATCATCTCACATGGACACTATTGAAGCAGACAAGTTCGCATTTACCATATGAGACGACTTCCAATTGGGTATCGACTTCAACTATGTTTGCATTGTAACTCTGCAGTCTAGCATCTGACATGCATACAATTGGATCAGATATGATCGCAGTGACCATATAAGACGACTTTGGAGGGTATATAGCGGAAACAATAGGCAGATGAAGATACATCGACTTCTTCGGTGTGCACACTCTACCTCTGTATCCTATCATCTCACATGGATACTATTGAAGCAAACGAGTTCGCAATGCCTATATGAGACGACTTCCTAGCGGGTGTAACGCACACAACTTGCAGAACAAGAAAATTTTACTTCGACTATGTGCACACTGTAACTCTGCAGTCTAGCATCTGACATGCATACAGTTGATGCAGGAACGATTGCAATGACCATATAAGACGACTTTAAAGATATTTTAACGGGTACAACAGGCAAATGAAGATAGCTCGACTTCATCGTTTTTCAAACTATATCTCTCTATCCTATCATCCCACATGTACACTATTGAAGCAGACAAGTTCACATTGACCATATGAGACTACTCCCAAACGGGTATAACGCACACAGCTTGCAGAACAAGAAACTTCGACTTCGACTATGTTGACACTGTAACTTCGCACTCTAGCATCTGACATGCATACAGTTGAAGCATATACGATTGCAGTGACCGTATAAGACGACATTGAAGAGTATATAACGAGTACAATAGGCAAATGGAGATACATCGACTTCATCGTTGTGCACACTAAATCTCTCTATCTCATCATCTAACATTGACACTATTGAAGCAGACAAGTTCGCATTGACCATATGAGACGACTTCCAAGCGGGTATAACGCACACAGCTTGCAGAACAAGTAACATCGACTCCAACTATGTTAACATTGTAACTCTGCAGTCTAGCATCTGACATGCATACAGTTGGATCAGTTATGATCGCAGTGACCATATAAGACGACTTTGGAGGGTATATAGCAAGAACAATGAGCAGATGAAGATACATCGACTTCATCGGTGTGCACACTCTATCTCTGTATCCTATCATCTCACATGGATACTATTGAAGCAAACGAGTTCGCATTGCCCATTTGAGACGACTTCTAAGCAGGTATAACGCACACAACTTGCAGAACAAAAAACTCCGACTACGACTATGTTTACACAGAAACTCTGCAGTCTAGCTACTGACATGCATACAGTTGAAGCAGATATGATCGCAGAGACCATAAAAGACGACTTTGGAGGGTATATAGAAAGTACAATAGGAAGATGAAGATACATCGACTCTATCGGAGTGCACTCTATCACTTCATCCTATTATCTCACATGGATACTATCGAAGCAGACGAGTTCGCAATGTTCATATAATACGACTCCTAAGCGGGTATAACGCACACAACTTGCAGAACAAGAAACTTCGACGTTGACCATGTTCACACTGCCACTCTGCAGTCTAGCATCTGACATGCATACAGTTGATACAAGACCGATTGCAGTGACCGTATAAGACGACTTTGGAGGGATTATAACGAGTACAATAGGCAAATGAAGATACATCGATCTCATCGTTTTGCACACTTTATCTCTCTATCCAATCATCTTACATGGACACTATTGAAGCAGACAAGTTCGCAATGACCATATAAGACGACTCTCAAGCAGTAATTACGCACACAGCTTGTAGAACAAAAATCCTCGACTCGACTCTGTTTACACTGTAACCCTGCAGTATAACATCTGGCATGCACACAGTTGAAGCATATACGATCACAGTGACTGTATAAGACGACATTGAAGGGTATATAACGAGTACAATAGGCAAATGAAGATACATCGACTTTATCATAGTACACACTATATCTCTTTATCCTATCATCTCACATGGACACTATCGAAGCAGACAAGTTCGCATTGACCATATAAGACGACTTCTAAGCGGGTATAACGCACACAGCTGGCAGAACAAGAAACTTCGACTTTGACTATGTTTACACTGTGAGTCTGCAGTCTCGAATCTGACATGCATACAGTTGATGCAGATACGATTGCAGTGACTATACAAGACGAATCTGGAGGGTATATAG
>OU896708.1:30017337-30039337 GCA_918026855.4 Phaedon cochleariae
AATTTTCTTAAAAACAAATTAATGTATACTATTCAATGAAGTTGAAGAATCGAACTAAACTAGATAGTTCTAAGGATGTCAAATAAAATCATTCAAATTAAGAAACGAACAACTATCTAGTTTGATAAATATATTTTATGTGAAGGGCTTATCTAACGTGAATAGGGGCTATGTAGTACCTTGTATGATCATACGCTGCTTCAAAGCTAATTAACAACATTCTCCTCCCAAAATAGACTCAAAAAGGTATTGTTAGTGACGTTAACAAAAAAAAATGGGTTTCCTTACTCTTTGAGCTGTCCGTGAGCTGATTTTCCTATTTGTTGTGAGCCGCTACAGGCGAACACCTCTCGCCTCTCAGGGTGAACAATAAGATTCTCAAAGTTCTCACTTAAACCACCGTATCGAATTCCCGTTTTTACAAAGTCCACAAAAAAATATTAAGTTTCGGTAACAGTGCGTTTCTGAATTCTCTATTTATCCTCCCAAACTGACAACGAATTCCCTAAGACTCGCTAGTCCTCCCTCGTACGACCGTGACCTAAAGTTTTCCCGAATATCTGCCACCTGTCGCGAGCCTACCCTCACGATTTCTTCGCCCGAACCCTTTTTCGAACGCGACCTGTCGCTGACTCTTCTTCGCTCGTCCTGCAAAATCCCATTCCCTCTTCAGTCTCCACCAAAACAAAAAAATCCCATTCCCATTCTATGCTCGCCAGTCCGGTGGTCTTCGTCTTCAATTTTTAGTCGCGATCTTCATTCCCATTTGTCCAAGATTAAATTTTCCTCTTAGGTGCCGCCCATTATGATTATGGCCGCTATGAATTTTGCTTATGTCTCAGAAAGACAGCCTGCCTGAGAAAACCTACAACTTTATCTTATTCCCATCATTTCTCAGCATCAGCACCTCATGATAAAAAATTAACTGATAATCATTCTTTTATATTTTCGATCTCACGGTACTAAATCTTGCTCAGGAGTTCGGCGCTCTTTGCGACTTGATCCGAGCCACAATAACATGTATGGATATGATAAGGTCCCATTGTTCGGAACAAACAATCCCATCACCAAGTCGTCTGTATAAGAAAATGATTAAGTTTCAAGAGACTATTTCCAATGCGAAGCAATTCACATACAGGGTGCTACAATACTCCCCACAAAGAAAAAGTTTTGGCCACACCATGCCATCACTTTTCCACATACCTTTGACTACATAGAAATCCCTAACAATTTTTTATCACTCCAAGGAGAAAAACAGTGTCTCTACATATATTTCAGCTTATATCAAGTGTGCGGCGACATAAATATTAGTTAGGTGTGTAGCAGAAGTCCTGGGAATCTCGGATGTGAAGGTTATATCAAAATGCTATATCTTGTCGACAACAAAGACTACGATACAATGTCTTCTTAAACGAACAATTGAATTTCGTTTATGAGCATCTTGTGTTCCCAATGTTCAACTAAAGCTAATCTAACAACTACCCCACCTAACTAATATTTATGTCGCCGCACACTTATGAGTCCTATCTTGCGACATTGTCCAGAAAAATAACTTTTTTTTCTACTCAGTTCTTTTGAACGCGCACGAGGAATAGGAATTCGGTTACCCGGTAACTTCGTTCTTTACATTTCTTTCGTTTCGCGGCTGCTTTGTTGTTCTGTCCAATGGGGTGATGTTGGGACGCAAGGATAAATTGATGGGGTCCTCACCTCCTCCAACCGCTCCAAATTTGTTCCTTCCGCGTTGGTTGCTGCTGTGGTTAGATTAGAGGGATAGCTACGAGTCACCCACATAGTAAGTGTATTCCATAGACTAGCCAATATAACAACTCCACAGCCCATGGTCTGGCAAATGTGGAAACCATTTAAAATCACTCCTATTGCATATTTCAACATTCTGAATATTGCGTAAAATCCCATGAGTCCACTCATGAATAATCCAAGGTCTGTGAACCATACCCAGATCTGCTGCATAGTATTATGACTCCTTCATCTCTTCCGGGTTGAAAATGTTTAAAGTAGAGAAACCTTGCCCGGTTGTCTCCAATCCCGCTACCCTACGAGCTATGATGTTTTCCACAGCTTTTCTTTCGTTTCCGAGAGTCAAAATTCTCTGGGCATTGGTTATTTCCTCCTGAGTATATATTCCAAGTGTGCCAATTGGCTGGATAGGGGCAAAGCTCAGCGTTAAATGTGATTCTGGTGATAGCTCTTCTGGTGCCTTTTTAACCGTCGGGTATGAGGATAATCCTATCCATTGATCATCTATCAAATACAACGGTGACGTTAATGCAGTACAATCTACCTCTTCTGCATAAGATTGAATAATTCTTGTTACTGGAGCCATGAATTTGGTCAGATTATTTACTAAAATGGGAAGTTCATGGTAACATTTTTCGGTTCGTCGAATTGTTACGGTTCGGGGGACGCACTTCATAATATACAGTACTTCCCCAAGTACACGTCCTACATAGCCTCCTCTTTCCTTTACCAGCTGACTTGGGGTGTTGGGTACCAGTGGCGCCATCAGAAGGCGATTTTGCAATATCTCTCTTTGTAAGAGACATCGCCGGTGCACAGTATCAGTATATAACTGGTTCAATTTTCGCATGTACGCTTGTTCTACGTACAAGAATTTACTATTCACGTACACCATTATATCTGCATTATGAGGTGAAATGTTGATCTTCGGATTGAATAGATCCTGCTGCTTTCCTTCAATAACCAGTATTCTGGGATGCTCAGTCTGCCATATCTCCATCTGGCAGATATTTATCTTCTTCACTAGAGTTACCGCGAATACTTTGCTGCTGTCCTCCACTACAATTATTTGTTCAGTAGTTAGTTGATTGACAACTTTCTCTGCCTGTCCATTATAAAGTAAGCTGAATTTCTCCTCACAGGTTCGTAAAGGGTTGACGTCCCACGTCCCACCAGTTCATTCTCGTCCATCTTTACCCTGGCTAGGTAATCAGTCACCTGAATTTTTATTGTAGCAATGATAACCACATTCTCCCAAGTCTGTCCATTTTCATGGTATGTTAATCCTTGACAAGATCCATCTAAATCTACTGAACCTCCTATAGTCAGGGTCGCAATTGTGGTCCCATTCATAGTAATACTTCCAATGTCCTGTTGGTATATTTTCAACAATTTGTAGCGATGGAGCGTTCGACATTCTTCAGCACCGATACGGTATATAAAATTGGATATACCTCTGGCCACAATAGAACTATGGCTATGCATGCCACAGTGAGTTATAATTCGCGTAACATCGATTAAACAAGTCCACACCTGTTGAAGGTTTATTTCGTCCCTTTGCAGAATCTTGACTCTGCTCGATTCACTTTTATACGCAGATTCCAATTCTGGACACTTCGCGACCTCGCGGATTGAAACAACGGTGGTTTCAATATTTTTGTCCTCACAATCGTGAGCGATAGTCCCTTTCACCTGGGTCATGAACCGGAATAACAGTAAGAAGGTTATTTCCAAGATGATGGCCCGATGACTGTTCAGCTTCATGGCTTCAGTGATGATAGTCTGTGGGTTACGCCCTAAGTGTGAAATGAAAAATTACTACTACAACAAATTCATCGAAATCAACAAACGTCAACAACATCAACTAAATCAAAAGTAATCAATTAATATATGTACTTATAACCCATGTATCACGATGTGCTCGCTTACAGACAAAACATAAGCGGCCACCTCGTGCTTGACAACGTAGTTCGAAAATGAACATCACTCTCAATTTGGTGAATTATGAAAACAAAGTGGAATCACAATCTGAAGAATCCCAAATTTGCATCATGAGCTGAAAAAAAAAAAAAAAGAATAGAAACAACGAAGTATATTACTTCGTTACCAATCTTGATGTTAATATGTCAACCGGTCAGGTGGTCGTCTATTTCTCTGTGACCTTCTCAACATTGGCATTGGTTCTTCCAGCAACCCCTCTTCTTCAGATTCACTTTCGGTTTGTCCGTCGTTAGATTCATCATCTTCTCTCATCATTTCATTCTCCCTGTTCATTTCAGGGTCAAGGTTCACCCACTGTGGGACCATGAGTGGATGAAATCTTGCAACTCTCGCTGTCTCTTCGTCTGAGTCCGATTCATCATCTATTTTCTGACTTTTATGTACTTGGGACTCGTTTCTGCCAGTTGGATCCTTTAGTGTTCGCGAGATATACGCTTTCAGCCTATTCACATGCACCACTTGTTCTTCTTTCCCTCCACATTTCCTTATTCTGCAAGTTACAGGACCAACGATCTCTATAATGCGATAAGGTCCAATCCAACTCTTCACCAATTTCTTTGATAATCCTAGTTTCGCTCCCATATCTTTCAAACATACTTTATCTCCTATTTCGAAGTGGTGCTGTGAAGTTTCTTTATTATACTGGTCCACCCTGATGGTCTTATTTTTTTCAGTATTCTGGAATACCTCTGTGTATACTCTTCTCAATCTCTCCAATAGTTCGGAGGCATAATTCTCATCATAATCATACCTCGTTCTCCTCGATCTTATGAAATCATCTATTGGAAGCACTTGATTTCTCCCGTGCAGTAAAAAGTATGGGCTATATCCCGTAGAACTATGTTTACTTCCCCTATATGCCATCAGTACAAAAGGTATCCAGTTAACCCAATCTCTCTGATTGTCACTGATATAATGGGACAACAAATCTTTCATCACCCTGTGCATTCTTTCTATCTGTCCATTAGAAGTGGGAGCCTAGCTTGCAGTTTGTATCTTCTTCTTTATTCTCAATACCTGACATACTTCTCTGAACAAACTTGAAGTGAAGTTAGCTCCCCGGTCCGTTAACAGTTTCTTGGGACACCCATGTCGAATAATAATCTGTTCTACGAAGGCTTGAGCTATAGTATCAGCTTTCTGATCAGGTAGTGGGATTGCCTCAGCATATTTTGTGAAGTAGTCTTGAAATGTGAGTAGATAACGATTTCCATTGAGCGAAGTTATTAGAGGCCCTACAATATCCATCGACGTTAATGCCCACGGTTCTGTAGTAGAAGTGAATCTTTGTAATGGAGCTTTTTTCTGGTGGGGCGAAGTTTTTCTTCGATTACATGCGTCGCAACTTGTGCAGTAATTAATGACATCAGTTCGCATATTCGGCCAGAAAAATCTTTGTTTCAAGCTGGCTAACGTCTTTTGTTGACCCTGATGCCCAGCCATAGGTGAATCGTGGAAGTCCTCCATCACTTTAGTTACAAAAACTTTAGGAATGATCAATTTATCTCCGTCTGCATCTGTGCGATAAATTATTCCATCCTTGGACAAATAATACTTTGCTCCTAGTAGTTCATCTTCATTTCCCTCAATTTGTTTCTGTAATGTTTGACAAAAGTAGTCCTCATTCTGGGCTCTCTTTAGTACTGAACGATCCCATTCCGGTTCTATCAATAACTCCTTGTTCTCTTGCATATGTACAGAATTTATAATTATCGTCACTGCAGAGCTAGAAGAGTCAGCGAAAATGCCTTTGGAATTATGGCAAAAAAATTTCGGATTTTCTTAAAAAAATTCAATATATCACCGGACCATCTAGATATAATAACGTTAGCTTGTTCTGCATTGCACAATTTTTTGAGGAATGATTCTTGTGCTTGGCAACCTGACGAACTCGAAGCGCAGGAGGTACCAGAAGGTCTTGATAACCTGGTTAATATTGGTGGTAATTTTCAGCGAGAGGCTTTCAATATCAGAGAGCAGTTTAAAGAATATTTCACTTCCAATCAAGGGAGTGTGGCATGGCAACTTGACAAGATCAATGCAGGAAGATGCCCATCTCAAGAGTGAAGACCTGATGTGAAATAATGTAATGTTTTGCATACTATTTGGTATGTGCTTTATTAATATATATAAATTACGTGTCACATGTTTGTTCGCGATGGACTCCCAAACTACTCAACCGATTTTAATCAAATTTGCACACCATGTGCACTTTGATCCAATTTGAAATATAGGATAGCTTACATTCTAATTGTTTGTCTATTATATGACATTCACGATCAAAATAACGTTTGCCGGGTCAGCTAGTACTATATATGTTTAGTCGTCAATTAAATTACACCTTGTATTCGAATTCAAATATTGAAAGAGGTATCTCTGACGCAAATGAATGATCAATAATAAATAATTTCCACTTACCAGAATATCCTGTCTTTTTTGCACTCCAAGCGTGTTCCTTACGAATATTGTCGTGGTAGTACCTATTTTGAGGATCATACAATATGATATATTCTCGCACATTTTCGATCAACCGTTCATGCGACATAATAATAACTTCTTAATTTTCAGCTTTGTTTATATCCTTCTGTATATCTCAAAAACCGTACGAACAGTGAAAGCAGTCGGCACAATCGGCAGTTTTTGCCCCTTCTAGCATTCTCTGCCGATGCCGAGACGATCTGGCCGGTTTAGGCCGACCGTGCCGATTCAGTGCGCGGCGATGCATGCGTGGTCCTTTAGAATTATTATTACTTCCCTGGGATACGAAGATATGTGAGGCAACATATACAATCATGTTTACATTGTATAACTACCAAAGCCAGAACTGGAAAGTCGCTAGGCGAATCACATCCAATACACCCAGGACATCGACCATTTCCTATAGTTCATATTGATCATTTGGGACCATTCATAACTAGTATAAAGAACAATAAGTATATTCTTGTTATAATAGATAATCTCACGAAGTTCGTTTGCTTAGAAGCTATGAGAGATACTAAAGCTTCAAAGGTGGTTCAGAAATTAGAGAATTTTGTCTTGGTATTTGGAGCCCCAGATAAAATAATTCCTGATAGAGGTAGTTGTTTTACGAGTGGCAAATTTCAAGAATTTTGTGGTTTTCATGAAGAGATGTTATATGGATTTATACCGAGACATGATGAAGGATATTTGAGAGAATTTACCACAGAAGAAAATAGATATCGATTACCAAAAGAACTACAGGATGAGGCACGACAACAGATAGAAATGAAACAGAAAATCTTTAAAGAGAAATATGATGCAATGAAGAATAAAAATATTCATTATTCTATAGGTGACATAGTATTTATGAAGACTGTAGCCGTTTCTACAGGTGAACCTACCAAATTACAAAAGAAATATAGAGGACCACTTGTGATTACAAAATGTTTGCCACATGATACATATAGTGTTGCAGATCTTAGACAGACAAAAAATGGACATAGATATGCGACTACAGCTCACGTCAGCCAGCTGAAGTTATGGAAACCGGACCTGAACGAAGAAGATGATGAATTTGAAGAAGATGAAGCATTTCCTGTCGAGGAAATGCAAGTTCATGATCATTCTGATATAAATTTAGATACTGAACGAGACAATATCTCTGAAGAGAAAGTTGACTCAGATGAATCTTGTCCAGTTGTCCAGAAGAGAATGTAAGACCAGAGAGGATAAGTGAGAAGCCCAGAAGATTTGAAGAATTCATAACAGGACCTGAACTCGAGGACGAGTTTTAGAGTAGGATGGCCGATTGTTAGCGATTCAAAATAATGTATAATGAAATTTGGTATTAATGTGAAAAAGATATGTTGGTAGGATTGATAAAGAGAGAGAGAGAGAGAGAGAGAGAGAGAGTAGGGAGGAAGGAGGATAGCAAGTAAGTTCGAAGAAAAGCAAGTTGTACGTTTTTATGAGAAGAAAGTAATTCATGTACGAAAAGTTTGATAAATAATCAGCAAGTGCAAGTTGTTTGAATGTAAAGTATAGTTAGTCAGTCATAAGCTAACAGATGTGACAGCAAACGTTTGCATTAACCGAGCGAAGTGTGACTTGCAATATACTGGATGGGAATCACATAATTCCATATTATTAAAAAGGAGAAGATAGAATACTTTTACACCCATCGACCGAGCATTCATAATAGTGCACTTCGTTCCTTGAACTTGTTTTTATACAGGTAATCATTACCATCCAAATATAAATAGTGGCCGCTGTGAAAGGCTTCTATTCTTTCCATCCTGTGAATTAAAAAATCATTTTAATCGAATATAACGGTTACATCGATACCCCTCAATGTACAAGGTGTCTCAAATTGCTTGATTCCGGCAGTTTTTCCTTTTTCCACAACAGCTTCAAAACAAAACGACCATTAAGTCTACAGCTTAACTTTTGTGAAACCCCGATTGGTGAAAACCTTATTTCAATATCTCAAGCCGTTTCCGAGATATGTCATAACTTTTATGTATCTGGATATTTCATCAAACGATGAAAAAATTCTATATGCACTTTTTGACGTTCAATATCAAAACCACCTTTAACTTTGGTATTTCATTATATCGAAGACTGGAACCTTTGGCACGATAATACACTACACTGTTTTACCACTAACCAAACCGATTTTTTAACGCCTCGACACGTGTTTAGCTAACTATGTTAGCATCTTCAGGAGAAGATTAAAACTATCCTATTCTAGTGTGCTGCTTATATACTTGGTATTTCAAATGGAAACGATAGTTTGCTGAGACATCAGAAAATAAGAAAATTATATATGTCAAAATATATCGAGTCATCCTAGTTGTCAATATATCATATGTGTCGTAAAAAATGATCGAATGATTTTGGTGATACATCAACACAGTTAGCCATGAAAAGCAAGAATTCTGTCGTTTTGTCCATTCTTTTGTTGTCGCATTATTTGAAGCCACACTGACTCAAATTGACTTTCAATAACTAATCATAAAGAAGACATTTTTAAAACATTAATTTTTCTTCTATATAATATCAAGTTCCTTTTCATATCTGAAGTCAGTTAAACGCTGATTGACATAAATGTTGCGCACAATATTTAGTGATGTAGGTATTGATACAGTTATTCTTTTGTAGAAACCTTTGGATTCTCTAAATCTGAATTCTAAAACTGCTCAAATTACTTCTGTCTCCATCCCATCTCTACTTCAAAAGCATACTGTTTAGATCTATGCTTGAAAACTGATCTATAATTCATCTCCTTCAATTCGAGTATATATCTTATTTATTGTCGAAAACTACTGAATTCGTTGTCATTATAAATAGAATCCATCAAATTTCAATTGAAAAATGTTGCTCATTAGCGAAGTTACAACAACTTCAATTTTGAAATCAAAGTATTTGATTATATTTTGCAATATTTTACTATAGCGAATTCCGGACTGATCAACTTATCCTTTCCATGTCTCATCTTCCTCTTTTGCGCCAACCAATCATTCATGAGCTAACTCAATTCGATTTACTCCTTCGATAAGTGGTACCAGGTCAGGGCTGGGCAAATTAGAAATAATAATAATAATAATAATAATAATAGGTCTTTATTAGGCGAAAGTTTAGTATAAAACTATTCTTACACTTTAACCTAACAATTATAGAAATGAACAAAGATATCATTGTAGCATTCAATGTAATCAGAACTATACTCTGTATTGAAAACAAAAACAAAAAAATCAGAAGAAGAAAAATTCTTGACGAATGTGAGAGATAGATATATTACGAGATATGGCTTTCTATTAAGAGTTCAGGATGATCTTTTTGGCTAGAGGAGGGATATAGATTCATTGAGCTTTTCAAATTTTTACAATTTGTTGACGGTCAATTGTTTGGCTAGAAGGATTTTTTTTAAATTTGCCTTAAATGAATTTACTGACATTCTCTTCAGATGGTCATCTAAATTATTATAAATATGAGGAGCTTCGTAGGCAAAAGAAGATTCGAATTTCTTTGTATGGTGTGCTGGAATATGAATATAATACTGGGCACGAATATTAACATTATGGAGTTGACCGCGAAATCTCAATTTCTCATAAAGATAAGATGGTGTCTTCGTTAAAATGATTTTATGACAGAACGCAGCGAAATGTAAATAACGACGAGATTTCATTTTCAGCCAGCCTAATTTTGCAATATTCTCAGACACGTGATCATATTTTCGTAAGTTTAGTATATATCTACAACAGTTGTTTTGAACTTTCTGAATCCTGCAAGCGTCGAAATTATCAATATGGTTACCGTATACCACGTCACAATAGTTGAACTGAGATAATATTAATTGATCGCAGAGCATTTTCTTCAAACTATTATGCAAGTTATATCGATTGGAATATAATAGTTTCAAAGCGCTATAAGATTTCTGCAAACATTTGCTGATATGATCCGAAAATTTCATACCTGGATCCATGTACAGACCAAGATTTTTTGCAACCTTTGTGGACGCTAGAGTGACGTTACCAACTTTAATGGTCAATCTCTTTTCTGCTTCAGACGACGGCGTTTCATTGCCAAATATCATGAGCAAAGATTTCTTGGGATTTATATGCAAATTGTGATCGAAGGAACGTGATACGATATTTTCTAGATCACTATTCATCAGACGGCTCACATTATCCACATCATTCAGTGAAAAATCGTAGTATATTTGACTGTCATCTGCGTAATAATGACCCTTGCAATATTTGAGTTCATCATAAAGCTGGGCAGTGTAAATCAAAAATAGCAATGGGCCCAGTATAGATCCTTGCGGGACACCTTTGTGAATTCGCAACGGTGAAGAAATTTGTCCATTAATAATCACATGTTGGGAACGATTAGTCAAAAAATTTTCAAAAAAGGAAAGGACACCTTGCCTGCAACCATAGTATTTTAATTTCGCGTATAACAATTTGTGATCAATCGTATCGAATGCTTTAGAGAAATCTAGCATAACAAGTGCAGTCAGTTTTTTATCATCGTAAGCCTCAATAATATCATCACATATTGAGGTTAGGGCAGTTGCCGTGCTATACCCAGCTCTGAAGCCTGATTGACATTCTGGCAATATATTCGTACTAACACAAAAACTATATAGTTGTTTGTACACAACCTTTTCCAAGATCTTCGAGAGAAATGGAAGGATACTAACAGGCCTAAGGTCCTCCACATTTTCAGGAAAGCTTTTTTTAGGCAATGGACGAATAACGGCTTCTTTCCACTTCTTTGGAAAATATCCTTCTTCTTAGCACAGGTTGATAATATGAGTGATTGGTAAACGTAGTACTGAAAGACAATGCATCATCATGATTCTCGAGATCCCATCACACCCAACTGCATTTGATTTTAGAGAATTTATAATGTCAACAACTTCGTTTGGAGTAATATATTCAAAACCAAAAGTGTTTTCATCTCTTTATCGGTTGTTCGTATAAAAATCTATCCTTTCTGAGCAATCATTGTTCATATTTGCTGTCATGGCGAGAAAGTAATGATTAATTCCATTAGCATCCGCCAGGTGCGAGGGAATTTCGTTGGATTTATTAGGAGTAACATTCAAATTTCGCAGAATCTTCCACCGTTCTCTTGCACTATTATTACTTTTGAATTGGAATTCTAAATAGGCTTTTTTTTCTCTACGTATCGCGCCTAGTGTATAATTACGGAGATTTTTATAGGTATCGAAATCCTCCGGATTCCTAGTTAATTTATATTTGCTTAATGCTTGATCCCTTAATTTCATCATCAATTTCATCACATCAGTAAGCCAAGGTGCCTTGGGTTTACTTATTTTGACCGTCTTCCAAGGAGCATGTTGATTGAAAAGTTGAAGAATGGTTGTAGTAAAAAATTCGATTTTTTTATCAATCGTTTCTAAATTATATAATTCGTTCCAGTTTATATTATTCAGATCATAATTGAAATCTTCAGCAATGAAGTAACTGAAGTTCCTGAATGTCAACAATTTTGGGGCTTTTTGAGATGATTCAATATCAATCGAACAGTACAACAATCTGTGATCGGATATGGTATCAGCGCTCATAGTGCCTGAATTCGAAATAAAATCTGTGCAACTGACAAATATCTGATCAATGAGAGTACAACAAGTTCTACTTATTCTCGAAGGCTCACTGATAACTTGTGAAATCCCAAATGATTCCATTACAGAACATAATCTCTCCACAATTGGATCTGTAATGTTTAATAAATTCAAATTAAAGTCTCCCATACAAATTATGTGATCAACTGTAGGATGAATATTACTAATTGAATTTTCAATCAAATCTATAGAATTCAGAATACTGGATTTTGGTGGTCGATATACTATTCCCACAGCAAATAATCGTTTAGATAATTTCACTGTTAACCAAAGTTGCTCAAGGTCTTTGTTGCTATCTGAAAAAAATTGATTGCACTGAAATTCCTTACTCGCATAAATTCCGACTCCTCCTCCTCTACTTTGACGATCGCATCTAAAGAAATTATAGTTAGTTATATCTACGGTAGCAGTTGATACAACATCTGATAGCCAGGTCTCAGTCAAACCGACAATCGAGAACTCATTACTTGTAATCATCTCACATATATCATTGAATCCAGTAAATAGTGAACGAACGTTCAAATTAGCTATTTTGCAGGTCTCTCTCATGATTGCTTAAATTATGAAGTATTTTACAAATTATTAATTAAATAGAAAAAAGCAAAAAAAAAATAATAATAACAAAGATAGAGGATTACCGTTCCTAATATTTATCAATACAAGATATGACTAATAGGTCAATGAACCTTCACAATGAAAGAATATAAGTTTGCTACAAAATATCCGTTTATAGATGGAGCAAAAAAAAGTAGTCTTTTTTGTTGCTGAAAGAAGTGGTTAATAATCTCCAACAGCGATGAGTATGTACGACTATTGACTTCAAAAAAAACTATAATATAAATTTCATGAGCAAATGCGTGAAAAGAATTAAATATATGGTCCGTAGTAAAATTATCATGGGCCCTTCAAGCTTTGCAAGTATTCTTCTAGAATGGAAGGGTCTTCGAATTTCTTGATCTGGCCTCCCACTTTTGTGAAAACTGCTCCGTCAATTGACCAAACATTCTTAAAGTTCAACTTTTCCATTGCCATTTTGTACATACGCACTCTAATGTGTGTCAGGTCTTCTTTAAAAGTGATTCCAGTCGACCTCAAATTCTTCTTTTTATCGAAAACCATTTTCTTCGTTTTATAGGTATCAAAGGTAACCAGAATGGGTCTCTTCTTATCTTTGTTTTTGAAAGAACCTATTCTGTGACAGCGGTCAATATTATCCGTAGACAAGTTGATATCCATTTTACTTTTGATAATTGTACTAACCGTATCCACGGTTTTCTCCTTATCTTCTTCGGGAACCCCAAATATAAGAATATTATTTCGCCTTGAGTACTGCTCTGTCTTATCCATTTGCACTGATAGCGAATGGACTTGTAATTTGAGGTTATTATTTTCAGATACTAACTTGGTTATCATTTCTTCATGGAATTTTAGGCATTCATCAATTTTACTACCCACTGCGTCTTTGATCATTGATGCAATCACTTGAAGAAAATCCTGAGAACCGATAACTTCTTTGACCACACTTGCTATGTCGACATCTGGCATTAGAGAAGATGCAGATTGACTCAGTTGACTTCTCAAATTTCTCGACATGTTTCCACTATCAAGCAATCTGAGATTATTTAAAGTAATTATGTAAGTCGTTTACACGCAATTGAGATCTAGT
The DNA here is from genome assembly GCA_918026855.4 of Phaedon cochleariae. Lineage (NCBI taxonomy): Eukaryota > Metazoa > Arthropoda > Insecta > Coleoptera > Chrysomelidae > Phaedon > Phaedon cochleariae. Next base: position 30,030,879 of record OU896708.1, read on the forward strand.
CAATATCAAAAACTCAATTTAAACGGAGAACCACCTTTCGCGTGTGCTACTCGTGCTGCAGCGCCATCTTGAGAGAAATGATTGCATCATCATACATTTTTCCGAAATGTATACTCCATAGCCCGTGCTATCATGGAATACGTTATCCAACTAGTGTTCAATATCTCTGATCATATGCGCCCGCGTCTGTTGGGAATGACAAAAAGTTCGCAAAAGCCGTCCTATTTCTCGATTCATTCTTTCAGTAAAATTCCCTTGGGGAGAATACACTGACGTGTGGGCAACACGTATGCCCAATTCCTACAAACCTTTCACCCACATACTGACTACCATTATCTGTTTGCAGTGCCCTTGGCGTATTACCAACAAACTCAACATACTGATGTAGACACCTCAAAATTGCTTCACCTGAAGCTTTTCTCGAAGGATGAAATTTCACTAATTTTAAGAATGAATCAATATAAACCAACAAATACGTCATCCCTGCTTGCGCTTTCGGTAACGGCCCTATCAAATCCCTAAAAACAATTTCGTTGATATTGTTAGGAACTACATTTCCCATAGATCCCTGCGTATGTTTTGACACCTTCGTCTTTGGGCATAAATCACATGATGCCACATACATCCGAATTTTCTTAAGATCCTTCTCGGAATAAAATGTCCTTATATAGACAATACCACTACGCAATCCGTTGAGCAATTTCTTGACTTTTTAACATCAGTCTAACGGAAGAACATGATTCATCCCCCTTCTGCAATTCTACAATATTTTTAAATGATTTCTTCAAATGTTTAAATATCTCAGATCTGGCAATAATACAAACTTCAAACTTCCAAAACCGGTTCACTCACATACCTAGTCAGCGCATCCGCCATTTTATTTTCTGAACCCTTCAGGTACTTCAATTTTGCTTGATATTCCTGAATATACAGGGTCCAACGAGTCAATCGGAAATTGAGTAGTGAGCAATCTTTTAAATAGGTTGATGCCTCATGATCACTATAAACGGTTAACTCCCTCCCTTAAACAAATACTCTCCATTTTCAAAGGGCATGCACTACAGACAGAGCTTCTTTCTCGGTCACTGTGTATCTTAGTTCTGGACCACGCAAAGTGCGACTAGAAAAAGCCACAATTGTTTTGTCACCCCCCTCATTCAACTGATAAAGACATGCATCCACGGGATAGTCTGAGGCATCTGTCTCTATAAAAAATTCCTCATTTGAATTTGGATGTTTCAACAAAGATACACTGAGAAAACATCGTTTTAGTTCCTCGAAAACATTTGTTCCTAATTCGGCCACCTCCAAGATACATACTTTTTCAATAATCGAAAAAGCAGTACTGTTTTCTCTGAAAACTTCTCACAGGTGTTTATACATAGTTAGTCATTGATAATAATAATTTGTCCCAAATACGGACCTGTCCTCTCGTTTTCCAATTAGGTTGGGATCCAAAAATTTGGGAAGTTAGAAATAGTTGATGATTTCATGGTTTGAAAAAGGAAAGGTACCATTTGAGGACGACAATTAATTTTTTTTTCAATTTTGTGCCACCTCATTATCGAAACATCTAGATTTGACTCAAGTTAATAGGTATGAAAGTTGTATGCGGAAACATACAATTCATTCAGCCTGACTTATTTTTTCCTGCTCTCTTCAAATTTGTGAATGAAAGTCCAGAATATTGATATACAGGGTGTTGTTTCGACTCGAAACCTACTGATTATTTTTTTAAGACCGGACCTGGAATTAGACTTCATCTTATTATGTCAATCGTCACATCTGTGGACAAAGAACATGTCCATCAAATATCACAAAAATGTTTAGGGTGGTTCATAAGTTATGATTAATTGAAGAAAATTAGAAAATTGATAAATCACCCAGTATCTCAGCTACGAAGAATGATAGACTCAGGAAATATATATTATTCAGAAGCACCTCGGTGTCCCCCGTCTACCCTTACTCCATGCACGTTTCCCAATATATCACCCTGTACAATGCTGGTGATTTCGAATATACGGAATTGAACGACATTTTGGAAAAATATCTGTTGCATTCGGTATGTACGTGAGGGGCAATCAGAAAGCTGACTTTTTGAAGACGAAATGTGAATAACTTGAAGTATTTCCAACTGTATACGATGTTGCTATGTATGATGGAACAACCTGTTCCAGTAAAACCTACCAGCAAACTATATCGTTCTGCCCAACCACGCAAATGGAAAATTCAAGTGTGCTCAGCGGAACGTTGATCAACTGTACTCGTGGTTTATAAATGTTATATAACCTAAATGAAGATGTATTGTTTGGCTCAATAAACATTATAATACGGATTGGAGTTTTATTGAAATACCTTGTATAAGTTCATTCAAAATGAACGGAGCTGCTAATGTCAAACCAAGTTACATGAACATTTTATTAATTTCATTCTGTATTCCTGTTGTGGGGGCTCCTGTAGTTTGCCAGTCGGTATCCTCTTCAGATCCACCGGAAAACATCAACTCGAGTTTGAAGAAGGAATTATTCGTCTCTGGTATCTCTTTGTCGAATACTGGTAGACATTTATTGTTCACAAACTTATTTCCGCATCGCTGTCCACGATGATCGATTGCAATCTCCTTTCGAGTCATTGAAACATTCTGCCATGTTCTTGACATCGTTGGGAACATTTGTATACAATACGTTATTCAAAATGGCTGTCAGAACTATGAATGCCACCCGTGACATTTCGAGGCTGGATGTGTCGTCTCTGCTCAACAGTCACCTCTACTGCTGGATCTCTTCTACAGCTGCTGAAAACTTAACCCCACAAACTCAGATTTTCCAATTGAATCAACGCTCTGGTTTTGTCTTCTTACCATGTTACGTCTTTGTTCAGCTGTCCAACCCGCTCCCGCTTCTGGACTCGTCTAAGGACATCGTAACACTGATTCAAAGGTCAAGTCTGAATAGTGGAATTGGTGGCTGCGCATGCGCACATATCTTACAGCGGATTCCAGCTATTGGGCAGATTCGGCAAACGTTCCTTGAGACACATCCAGTATCTATTCATGTTTAAATGGCTCGTGACCACAACAAACAAGTTTGAACATGTCTGTTGAATAACTCATCGGCCACCTGCGTCAGAACAATGGACCCATTGTTCTCACACAGATGAGGATGATGCAATCGGATGAGGTTGTTACGTAATCGAACACCCGCAAACGAAGGCGGCATTGTTTTACGAAGTCGAGATAAGGATGACTCATCGGCCACCTGCAAACATATCATGCATATCGAGGACCTTGAAACAAAGTGCTGCCAATTGTAGTAATACCAACCTGAATCTGGTGAGAAACAAAAAGTCACAAGATTGTGACGTCATCCACCACCTTTCAAAGAGAAGATGAATGGATATGTCCTTGAACACGCCCATAAGGTCTAGAGTCCAGAGTCCAGAAGGCTAGGTTCAGAGTATTGAGTCCCACGTGTCATATGCTATCTGTCACTCTTTGTGTTCCATGCCATCTGTCACCTCTCAGTTGTCACTTGCCATCTGTCATTCCTTGTGTTTCATGCTCCATGCCATCTGTCAATTGTCATCTGTCACGTGTCATCTGTCACGTGCCACTTTCGGCGGTGGCCATCTTGTGACGTCTTATCCGGAGGTGGGCGTCTTGTGACTTCCGGCGGTGGCCATCTTGTGACGTCACTTCCGGCGGCGATTTTGGCCTGATGGTAACGTAGGTACACGACCCACACTTATCTAAAACATAAATATCTATGAGCATGATAATGAACAGAAAAGAAAAACACTATTACAACCAATGGTTGAGTTACTTTGATATGAGCCTATACAGAGCTATTTTGATGTGACCAGAACTCGAAAAAAATATATATACTGAGCGTTAATTATTGAAACATCTACACATATAATTAATAGTTAAAGTTAGGCTAGTTCTAGAGACTGAGCAAGGAACACTGATATTTAAGAGAGACAACAAAGTTGATGAATCTATTTCATTGTGGATAGATTTCTGGATGAAGGAGATAACAGCAATTTCACGAAGTTTTTTTCAAAAAGACAATGAAAATTGAAATAAATAAATTTTTAAAATTCACGTTGAATGTTCTCAAGTTCGTCAATATACTTATAATGATAGGGAAATGCCTTAGCTGCTTCGTACACAGCATGATTCATACGTTAGATATCTGCATTCTGTCCAGATCTCAGGGGCTTATTATTATTATCATCATCACTTTTATTATAACTATTATTATCATTACCTCCATCTACTGTCCGTAACATATTTTGATCATTCGGAATGGGGGTTCGTTCTTCAAGGTATAGATCATTTTCACCATCCGTGTACATATTGAGATCTGTTGAAAAACATGAAATTACCAGAAAATACCATCAACTGTATTATAATAGTTGCAGTGAGACCACTGTTCTGATTATTTCAATAGTTTTATGTGATGTCCTATATCGTTTTTTAATAATATATTTGAAATAATTATGATTTTTACGATAACTGACCTTGTGCTGGTTGCAAAATTCTTGTTAGTCTTCCTTCTAAATGAGTCATCCTTCCCAAGAATAAACTTGTTATTCTCAGTCTCCAAAACAGTTTGCGCCCTGCTTATAGATCTTTCGATTTGAAGGTAAGTAGGACGGCTCTGTTTGGGGAGCACAATACCGCTCTCTAACCTCCTTTGGTCGCAACTTTTCGAGTGCTCCATGATCTGGATCATTTCGATAAAAAGCCAAATATTGGGATGAGGATTGGGAAATGATTCCACAGCATTGTTCGTGCGCTGTGGCAGGCGATATACCGAGATGTTCCTAGCTAACCAGTTCTCCCTGAAGTACTGAAGGAACTCTCTTGTTCCTGGAACCTCCTCTTCCACTAAAATGTTCATCCCAGCTTCCACTTGATTTTCCGGTAGAAGGGGGAGAACCATAGCCATCTTCACTATTTTTTTCTGCCGATCATTGCTATTTCTTCCCTACAACATTCGATGGTTGTGTATTTCTTATTTCTTCTTCAGGGTGTCTCAGGTTAGGTCGTCTAACTTTGACAATCGATAGCAGAAATGAAAATATCATAATAGTTATTTAACCAACTAGTGTATTAATGAGGACGATTAATGATCGAGATATTTTAACGTGCGAGCGAAGCGAGTGCGTTAATGTTCGAGATCATTAATCGCCTTTTAATATACAAGTTGGTTACAAAATTTTTCCGTCGACTATGTTTCTCATTTCTCCTGCAATGAAGAAAACTTGGTTCGCGAATTCATCATCCATCCGGAAACTGCTAAGAATCACCCAGTAGCCTTGTTACTGACATTAGTGTCATTTGACATTTGTCGAAATGATCAACATAGGAAATAAATTCCTTCTGTTAGAAAACAGGGATTAATATCGTGTCAGAAACTTGGAAAGGCGAACCCGTTAACGGAAAATCGTCGATGAAATCCATATTTTCGATTTAAATGCAGATTCCGCTAGTTATAGCATAAACAATGAATGCACGCGGTGTATGTTTGGTTGCCTATAAAACAATCGTGCATTTATAGACAAATCGTCCATTAATAGGGGTCATTAATGAACGATTTCATATACATTAAACTTAGTCGTTAATACGAGGTCGACGGAAAACGTATTTTTTTGTTTTGTCGTGGAGACACTTGATTTCATTCTATGGGGTGTTCGCATAAATTTTGTGTTCTTATTTTTATCTCTGTTGAAACAAAACCTAGCAATATTGGATTCGATAAGCACTTCTCTATCTGTTATATGAACAGTCTTTATCAATAGGTGGCCAGGTAGCCGTGCGGACAGAGTGTCTATATTCTAATTCGCATTCGCTTGCCGGTCGTGGGTTCGATCCCCGTCGACTGCAGAAATTTTTCTGATGGCCCAAGAAAGTGTTTGGGATCACACGTTAAAAGGTAAGGCCCCCGTCATTCCTTGCTCGCACAAGACTTTCGAAGACTTTTGAGGGTTGCTCGTAAGGGGGCAACCGAATGACGGATAGAACAAATTTTAGAACAAATTTTAGAAATTTTTTTAGAGGGGACTTAGCTACACTGGGTGTTATTTTTTCTATATCAACTGATATGGAATCCTACAGATTCTCTCCATAGGGACACTGATGGTGAATTATAGCGAATGAAAAATTACCCCTATTCATTCACCTAGCTATCTGTGTTGTGCGAATATCCAGAATCATAAAAATTGACGGATCGCGTGAGATTGAGTGGACTGTATTTCGTGGTGAGAAATGGGAAAATGAAGACGAGAGAGTTTGATGTTCTTACCTCAGGCTTAGACGACTTATGAACGAAACCGCTACGCTAGAAGCTGCTGATGTAATCCAGCGATGAGTCTGCAGCCGGCCGGCCCGAAGATGTTACACAACTGTGCCACAGGTTGTTCAAATATTGAAGTCTTTCACTATAACATGGAAATTGATTCCACACTAGTAACCGATCACTCGATCACTTTTAGTAACGGATGAGAATAATGAGAATAATGCGGCGAACCCGCACTGAGAAATCGCGTGATTGTACCAAATATGGCGATGCAAGTGGTGACACTTGGAGATAGTCTATTAATGCCCAAAAAACCTGGTCTTGAGCTATCTGTCCTTTTTCTTCACCTCATGGAAGGTGTCGCCGTAGTAAGCGGCGCAAACATTGAACTCTCGTATGCGCGAAAATAATGATATACTGGGTGATTATTATTTAAAGTTACTTATGTTAGTTTATATAAAATATTGAAACGTAAAAATACAATAATGATGAAAAAAAAAAAGAAAATTAAAATACTATAGTTATAGGGACAGAACAATCTGCGCTTCATTTGTTTTGATATGCTTCTTAGTTTCCTTGTTATTTGAAATAATGTTATACTATGCATAACAATTTTTTAACCTGAACGTTTATCTTACATCAAATTATCATTCGAATTGAATATTAGATGTTTCACAGACACGAAAGATATTGAAACAAATGAAAAACACATGGTGAGGTGAAGAAATAATAATGATTTTTCATTAGGTTATTCAATCCACTACACTGGAATCCCAATAAAAATATCTGATGAGTTCCATATGTAAAAAGGTCAAAACAAAATAACACTCAGTGTATTTTATTGATAAGAACTGTTTATATTGCCGATAGAAAAGTGCTCACCGAATTTCAGATAGCTATGTTTCGACTGAGATAAAAAATAAAATTCAAAAATGTCTGCGGAGTTTAACACCCCGTTTAATGAAAACAAGTATCTCCATGACAAAACAAAAAAAATACGTATCTGATATTTTGGTTTTTGCTATCGATTCCAGAAGTTAGACGAGTTAAATCTGAGGCACCCTGTATATCAAGCACAGAAATTCGAAGATATTCTGCAAGCGTAATTTACTAATGAGTACAGTGAGATATCTCTCTTTTCGACGACTTGTGAACATTTTGAGTTTTCAATTATCCATTTATTCAAACCTGTAACCCAGGTTGCCTGGATTTGTTGAAGACAGCCTGGCAGTAGTGAAACCAGCATCCAATCAATGAGGCTTCCGGCCAGATATTTCGAATGGCTGCCCTCAGAGCAGCTTCATAATCCGCCATTATAGATGATGGTTGGAAATTAGGAGGAAGGATGTCTTTGAAATATTGTAATAGTGTTTCATACGCCACTCGTGCCTTTCTCTGCATTAGGTAGTACATGAGTGGGAATACCTGAAGAAAAAAATAGGTAGTCAAGTGATGTTTGTAGACGTAGAATTGCTGGTGACTTTACTGTATTATGCAAATATAAATGGATTATTAATAATTGCATAGCTTCTCTCTTACGAGGAATCACTTAAATGGTTGCATCTATTTGTAAATTAGCAGTGCTGCTTGGCTGCTCCCTCAATATTCCTTACACAGTAGGAGAAATGAAATTAGCAGTTTCTACTTGATCATTAGATCTAATGACCGTATGGAAAAATCGATTATCTTCCCCGATTGTTTTTCCATAACGTGCGTTCCATCTGGAAATGATTGAAATAGAATTCTTGAAAATTATATCAACCTGAGCAATGACAAACTTAGGTGGGGTTTTGAATGGAATGCATCAATTCCGGGAACATTCCAGTTACCGGAGGTGTCTCCTTCTTCCACGCTCGATACAGGAGGTTCCTATTTTTCTCAAAGGAACCAACGAATTTCACAACATCCTTATACCTTCTCTGTTGGTCTTGGAATATTTCCTGTAAGGAAGTTTTCTCGGATGCCGCCCTTCTTCGCAATTCCTGAAGAAATTTCAGTAATCCAACGTCTATTATATTGACAGTATGATGATGGTCAACGCTCAGATTTATGATAAATCCTCTCTCTGTGATGCGAGCGGAACTCCCCTCGACCAAGCATCCATAATAGTGCAAATCATTCCTTGAACTTTTTTTTATACAGGTAATCATTACCATC
>OU896708.1:30039837-30086133 GCA_918026855.4 Phaedon cochleariae
TTGCAGAGCTCCTGGTGGGTGAACTGAAGAACTCCGACGTCATGCATAATTTAGAATGTATCTAGGATGCCTGGTTCCTAAATTTTGGTAACAGTTTTCGTTGCCAGTCTTTGGTCCAGAAATCACCCTGTTTACGTTTCCTATGCCATCATCTCATCAGTATGTTGTAATGAATTCAATAATAATTTGCTAGGTGTGTCTGTTTATCACGCTCGATTATCGATTAACATACCAATAATCATGTATGTCATTAAAGTAATCGATTGTCGTGATGCATATGTAAGTAAGAAGGTTGTGTAATTGTCCAACAGGTCGTGAAGGAATGCTAGTTTGGTACTATCAAATGAACATATATTCCTGTTTTTAACCCATCGTGTGATAGTAGCTTCAGTTTGTGGAAAATTTTTCATTACCGCAGAACATAATTTATTCAAGATGATACACACATTCTCATCCTTCCCTCCCTCAATGAATTGTTTATAAAAAAGCAATCACAGAATTCACGATCACTTTTTTTATTGTTTCATTCATACCGACTAACCTTACCTACCCTCATCATGAATGAAGAAGTTGGTGAGTACATTTTTCTGTGGAGTATCATGTATAATATTAATTGAAGGTGTTTTTCAGGATCCATACAGGAGAGCATTGTTCGAAGCCAATTGCCGGAATGCATAAGGGTTAGTATACTGAGTGTTCTGATTATGTGAGCATGATTTCAAGAATTTGAATTGATATTTTTCAGCACTTGAATATCATATTATTTTATAGAGCCAATGCAGACGACGATTTTCTTCCAGATAATGCAATCGAATTCGGGTTGTGTGGTGAATATAAATTGCACTACGCAAACGATGCAGTATTGGAAGATTTATTTGATTCATTGATGGTATTTGCCTTGAAATAGGTATTTATTTTCAAAAGATGTTTGATGTTGAATTGATTTTTGTTGTTTTGTTTCAGATGCTGTTTGTTATTCGTAAACAATAAAAAAAATATTGGTAAGGTATTTGTAATTATTTTCATCACACATTCTCATTCATTCCCTAAAAGTGTGGTTTAACGGACGTGTAGACACTATATTTTCGTGATCTAGCAAGTTGCAGGAGCATATTGTTAGTAAAACTAGTGTTCTTGTGTCTATCTATGGTGGTAGTCTGTGTCGGAGGAAATTGGAGTGGATTGGGTGAGTTTTTGATTGATATTATTTGAGTTAGAATCCCCTCCGTGGGTGTTTGTGCTCGTTACACCTTATTGTAATGAGATTAATTCAATGTTAACTGCCATTACGATAATCAAGTCTGTAATGAATCAATTACGTTATTCAATAACAAGTGCTCCACACCTCCATGATCGCATTGATATTCACGTTATTATTCCAAATCGTCATTTCATGAGGTGAAAGTGTTTGTCTATGATCGCACGTAGTTCATTCTGTTCAGCAAGTTAGCGTTATCAAGTAGTGTTCTGCTAAGTGGTCGTCTGAGGCAACTGGATGAAATAGGGTGAGTTAGACTTTATGTTACGAGTTGATTTCACTCTAACCAGAAAGCACTGCTAAATCTATGGATATCGAATGATTTTGTACTTACCTTCGAGCTGAACATTTGAGCATGATTGTGGAGCCCTACGCCTGACTACTTTGGTGGACAAAAGTAACATATCGATCTGACAGGATCTATTTTCTTTCTGAAAGTCAGCAAGCTATTTTGTTCACGGTATAACTCAACCACCAGTGCTGCTTTATAAATCTCAAATAATAGAATTAGGCACTTGAAGAATGTTGCATCAGTATTTCACCTTTGTTATTGGTTACATTGTCAAAATTCCTGTGTTCATTTAGTGCTAGTAATGAACCTCAACCCAAGATATGCTTCTTCTTCTTTTGACAATTTACTGACAGGGGACATAGCCAGCAGGTCGCTGAGCAGTGTGGTTGGTCAAGGAATGGTGTGTTCCGAATGAGCGCGTTGCGGCCGCGGGTAATCAAACAGTTTCAATGGTCTGATAGGAATTCTGATGTTCCGTGTTCTGTGATGTCATTTGGGCAAATATGCTATTTCGGCTCCTGATTTCTGATTTCTGTTGTTCTATGGCTCTATGCTGTCATTTGAGTGAGGACTTGATGAGTGATATCGGTCATGCGCATCCTTCCTCTTGCACGCATAATCTAGGAGAGAGATAACAATATAGTGGGGATTCTTCCTGGAAAATCGGGACCTGATTTTTGGGATTATGATTTTGGTGACTGGCTACGGTAGAACGTAAGATAGGATTGAAGTCTTTCATTTCGTTGAGTATCGCTTATCGTATTTCGTTTATTTGTCCACTACTGGTGGGATCAAGAGAGAATTCTTCCACTTCATTCTGGACTTGGAGTTCAGAAAATCTCGAAAGAGGATTATTGTGTCTTCGTTCGACGGCCATCTTCATCACCACGTGAAGCCCACACACCATCCAAAGGTATGTAATATTTCTGGTACTACTCCAAGGATAATGACTATCAACACCCAAGATGAAAATGGGTTTACAGGTGTTTTCTCTTTTTAGGGCTTCTTGATGTGAATGCACTTCTTATTGGTGTACTTGGACTTATTGGTCTAGTCGAAGTTCTCGAAGTACTTGGATTCCTGGTATATTTGGAGTTTTTTTTGTTGGTTAACCTCCATGATCTAGTCTAAGGCTATCAAGTTGGAGTTACAAATTCCGTCCCCTGTATGATTGATTTCTTGGTTGTCGAACAAGGAGTCCAACTAACTAGCTGCTGACTGCTTGCCTGCAGTAGTCACCATAGGATTCACAGCATCTTACTGCTTTGAGCCATCCCGGACTGTACTGTTTAGAAGATGGTAGTATAAGTGGGAACATAACACATTAAACTAAGATCCTGCTCTCTGGTAAGCGTTTTATAGTTATTTTGGGGCACTACTACCTGGATATTGCAAGATCTATCAGAATCACGTCATCAATCTACTGGAAGTTTACCATCAATCTGCAAAAGTTTTAATAAATAGGCCATTCTTTTTATTAAGTGGAAGTTCTATGTGAACTGAGGTGATCACCAAGGTATAAACAACAGTACTGTGTTATGTGATATTTCTTATCAGTAGGGAGAAAACCCAACTGCTTGTAAAGTATAAAAGAGGGGCCAAATTCATAACTGCAACACCAGAACAGCACCTGTGTTGTGTTTCATCAAATTTAGTATACATTGAACACTCTGCCACTTTTATTCACACCAACCTTACTCACCCCACCGCCCACTGAACTAGTCAGTGTTCTATTCCTTCGGAATGAATGGGGCACTTTAAACACTAACTTTTATTACAAACCCCAGTATATTTAGCCACCCCAGCAGGGTTAAAGGGATAACATCCATTCTCTTTTGAAGGAATTCCACAGCCACCTCTTACCCTTCAAAACTTAGTAATAAATGGCGCCCAAATTAAATTAACCTATTTCAGTTAGTTACAGGGTGAATAAGGTGGAGTGGTCAATATGTTGATAGTAGTGTAAATTATTATTTTGATCAAGATAGTATCTCTCATACAGTTCTGCAAAAAAAATCTCTTGTTCAAAATCAAGTTCATATTTCCAGTATACAGGGTGGTGAAACCTTGTGGACAATTTTTTTTGTTTTGCCTTATTGAGTTTACAGGGCGGTTCAGCAGAACAGTAGATGTAAGTTTGACTCTGTTTCTAGTATTTATTGGAAAATATATTGTAATGATATTTCCCTTGAAGGGGCTTTAGAAACATCAGCAGGAAGGCAGGAGTACAACGATCATCCTGTATCACGCATACCAGATTGCTCTCCTACCTCCCAATGCACTAGCATATTCCCGAACACTCAATATATGCCGCGGTGACAGATAACGTCACAGAAGATTCTGGAATGTTCTGGAAACAATCGATGGAACAATTAGAGAGAGAGGTTCGTTCTAAGAAGCTTCTAGAACAAAAAGAAGGAGACGGAAGTTCATTCGAGAAGGTTCTCGAACCAAAGCCTGTCTATATAGTTATCTCATATATAAACGGCCGAATAACTGCCGTCGGGGAGTCAAACAGCGAGTGTCGGAGAGATAGTTATATACCGCGTGTTATAAATCGTTTTACATAAATAGTAGTTATAAGTTCGATATAAATTAGTGTTTCTTTAGTTTGAATAAATAAGTCCGAAAATAAATAGTGTCGTGTTCGCTTCTGCACCCGAATAACGTAACAATTGGTGTCAGAAGTGTGGGATATTCCAGTGTAAAGTGAACAGACCGTTGTGATGAAGAAACTACACGAGTTGAGAGTGGTGGACTTGAAACGCGAGTTGGAGGAGAGAGATCTCGACACAACAGGGATCAAGGCTACACTTCAGCATCGTCTCATAGAGTATATAGTGAGCGTAGGTCAGGACCCAGAGACGTTCACCTTCGAGGAACCAGCTTCAGCGGAATCGATGTTGGCTGGGATCTCGGAACAGATAGCGGCTCAGCGACAGGACCTTGCGGCCCAGATGGTGGCTCAGCAGGAGAAGATTACGGAACAGATTACGGAACAGATAGCGGCTCAGCGACAGGACATAGCGGCTCAGCGACAGGACATTGCGGCCCAGATGGTGGCTCAGCAGGAGAAGATTACGGAACAGATTACGGAACAGATAGCGGCTCAGCGACAGGACATAGCGGCTCAGCGACAGGACATTGCGGACCAGATGGTAGCTCAGCAAGAGAAGATCGCGGATCAAATGCGTGCTCAGCAGGAGATGATCTCAGCTCAGCAAGATCAGATAGCCTTCCAAATCTCAGCCCAACGAGACGAGGTATTAGCTCAGATAACCACACAGCGAGAAGAGGTGCTGGCACGTATTTCTGCTCAGCAAGATCAGATCGCCTCCCAGATATCAGCCCAACGAGAAGGAGTATTGACTCAGATATCAACACATCGGGAAGAAGTTATGACTCAGATCGCTGCTCAGCAAGAACAGATCGTTGCTCAGCAAGATCAGATCGCTCAGGTTTCAACCCAATTCACCACCCAGATAGAAGAAATGAAGAAGGAGTTGCAGCTCGAAAGAGAAAGAATAGCTGTGCTGAAGAAGTCTGAAAATGGTCAAGGACTCATGATTCAAACCACAGTAGGGCCAGATGCAGTGAGTACTACCAATCGAGTGAAACCACCTACATTCGATGGAAAAACATCGTGGCCGAACTATCTGAAGCAGTTCGAAGCAGCTTCCAAAGCCAATGGGTGGACATCCAAGGACAAGGTTGTGGCTCTGACAGTAGCTCTACGGGGTGATGCTTTGAACATCTTGCAAGCCATTCCGGAAGGTGAAGTCGATAGCTACGATCATCTGGTCAAACGTCTCGACATGCGATATGGCCATGAACATCTGCAGCAAGTGTCTCAATCACAAATGAAGAGCCGTCGACAGAGAGCCAACGAGAGTCTTCAAGAATTCGAGGTGGATGTAGCCCGATTGGTCCACTGTGCCTACCCGTCAGCCCCAGAGTCCCTTATGGAATGTCTAGCTGTTCAAACGTTCGTGGATGGATTGCGGGATATCGAAATGCAGAAAGCAGTTCGCCTGACTCGACCAAAAGACCTCACTTGTGCTCTGGCAGCTGCGCTTCAGATCGAGGCCGCAGCAGAAGCTTCCCGAGGATCAGCGAAGGTACGAGCTATGAATGAAAGCGAGAACATAGCCGAGAGCCACAGGCAAGATCCAAATGAAGCCTTGATTAACGCCATCAAGGGCCTCTTGGATAAGAAGAGGAGACCAGTTCGCTGTTGGAATTGTGGGGAGTTGGGTCACCTCCAGCGAACTTGTAAACGTGCCAAGCAGGCTGCTGAGGAAGCACCATCTTCCACGCAGCCACAGGAAAACTAGAACGGGTCGACTTCGAGAGGGCAGGTTCGACCCGTCATTCTCAAGACCCTATCATCTTTGTGGCATCCCTACGGCGTGATAACAGCAGCGTCTACCTAGATGGACAGATCGACGGAAAGAAATGCGCATTTTTGGTGGATACTTGTGCATCGAAGACAATCCTGCGACGTGGACTTCTGACGTCTTCAAGAAAGCAACTTGTGAACTCAAGATGGCGTCTGAGAACTGCTACGGGTGAAGCTGCCACCGTTTATGGGGAAATCGATGTGGATATATCGATCGGGACCGTCAAATTTCCAAATCGAGCTATCATGGCAGATATTGAAGAAGATGTTATTCTGGGAATGGACATCATGGGTGCGCAAGGTATTCAACTGGACTTTAGAAGCCGAACACTCAAGGTGGGTGCCGAAGTGATCTTCTTACATCCACGGGTGGAGGTAGCGGCAGGGGTAACGTTAGAAGAGGACGTCCTGTTACCGAAACGGAGCGAGACCATTGTCGCAGCGCGGATTGAGGGTACATTGGAGCGAGGCAGTCCCTTCATCATGGAACCCTGGAACCATGACGAGGAAGTCGGACGTGGAATTCTAGTCGGCAAGGCTTTACTGTCTGCAGACGACCAAGTACCTGTTCGATTTATCAACATAAATAACTACCCTGTGACGATTGGCAAAGGAACCAAGATTGAAACCTGTGTCCCGGCAGCCTCCATAATCCACCAGGTGACAGCAACCACTAATGGGGCCGGCAAGTATGAAGAACTCGTCTCTGCTGCAAGCGACTCACTCAACAACCGACAGAAAAAAAAGTTAACCGAGTTACTACAGAGGTATAGATCCATTTTCATTCCTGCCGATGGAAAAACAGGTAGAACCAACATCGTCAGTCACAAAATCGATACGGGAGATACCAGACCGATTCGTCAACCAGCTCGAAGATTACCACAGGCCAAGAGAGAAATTGCAGAAAAGATCATCCAGGAAATGGAACAAGACGGGGTAATCGAGCCATCCAATAGTCCTTGGGCTTCACCAGTGGTACTCGTAAAGAAGAAAGATGGAAACACTCGTTTCTGTGTGGACTATCGCCGATTGAACAACGTGACGAAGAAGGACAGCTATCCTTTGCCTCGAATTGACGACACACTCGACACGTTGGCGGAATCGAATCTTTTCTCCACTCTGGACCTGAAAAGTGGATATTGGCAGGTGGAAATGGATCCGGCAGATAAGGAAAAGACAGCTTTCACCATTGGCACTGGGTTATGGCAATTCAAGGTGATGCCTTTCGGACTATGCAATGCTCCGGCCACCTTCGAACGAATCATGGAGAATGTGTTAAGGGGACTCTCCTGGAAGACATGCCTAGTTTATTTGGATGATATCATCGTGATCGGTAAAACTTTTGAAGAACATCTGGTTAACCTAGAGGAAGTTTTCAAGAGACTTCAGGCTGCAAACCTCACACTCAATCTGAAGAAATGTCATCTGCTGCAGAAACGGGTTAACTACTTGGGACACGTCGTAGGAAGGCAGGGTGTGGAAGTCGACCCTGAGAAAGTACGAGCAGTGAAGCAATGGCCAGTACCAACAGATAAGCATCAACTCAGGAGCTTTCTTGGACTCTGCACTTATTATAGACGTTACGTTCGAATGTTTTCGGATATCGCAAAGCCTCTAACTCGTCTCACCGAGGAAGCACGCCCCTTCCACTGAGATCCAGAATGCCAGGCCGCCTTTGATGCTCTGAAGGAACGCTTGACCACGACACCAATTCTTGGGTATCCACTTCCACTAGGACAATTCATTCTTGACACAGATGCCAGTAATATCGGCATTGGTGGAGTAATTTCGCAGTATCAAGATGGGCAAGAGCGAGTCATCGGTTACTTCAGCAAGGTGCTATCGAAGGCAGAACGAAACTACTGCGTTACCAGGAGGGAACTATTGGCCATGGTGAAATCAGTGGAGCATTTCTATGAGTACCTCTATGGGCGAAAATTCCTTCTCAGGACGGACCACGCTGCATTGAAGTGGCTCCTGAATTTCAAGAACCCCGAAGGCCAAGTAGCTCGTTGGATCGAGAGGCTCCAGGAATATGACTTCGAGATAGCACACCGAGTGGGGACGAGCCATAAGAATGCAGATGCATTGTCCAGAAGGCCATGTCCACCTGAGTGCTCACATTGTAGTCGTTTGGAGGATAAGGAAGCAGCCCTTCATAGAACCACCGTTGTCAATGAAGATTGGTTACCTGCAGCAATCAAGCAAGAGAAAGAAAAGGACCCAGAACTTCGGAAGCTTCGAAAATGGAAGAAAGCGAATCGCCGTCCTTCTTGGCAAGAAGTAGCACTATCTTCACATACTTTGGAGGCGTACTGGAGTCAGTGGGACTCCTTGGTATTAGAAGATGACCTGCTCAAGAGGAATCTCGAGAGCGATGATGGGTCGGATAATCGAATGCAGTTGGTCATTCCTAGGAGCCGAGTGTCGGAAGTACTTGGATATGTACATGATGGAACTTCAGGGGGACATCTAGGAGTGAGGAAGACACTGCAGCGGGTACGAGAGCGGTTCTACTGGGTGAACTGCAGTGACGACGTCAGGGAGTGGTGCCGTAAATGCACTGTGTGCTTTGCCAGCAATGGTCCTCATCGTAAACCAAGGGCACCCATGAGACAGTACAATGTTGGAAGCCCTTTCGAGAGGATTGCTATGGATATTGCGGGGCCGTTTCCAGTGACTGATAATGGAAATAAATACATCCTTGTCTGCATGGACTACTTCACCAAGTGGGTGGAAGCGTATGCGATCCCTAACCAGTAAGCCGTAACTGTCGCCGATGTCCTAATGAATCAACTCATCAGTCGTTTTGGGGTGCCATTGGAACTTCACTCTGATCAGGGCCGAAACTTCGAGGGTGAAGTGTTTAAGAAGATGAGCGAGAAGTTAGGAATCAAGAAAACAAGAACAACTCCATTGCATCCACAGTCAGATGGCATGGTGGAGCGAATGAATCGAACCATAGGGAGGTATCTCTGCAAAGTCGTAGATCAACACCAACAAGACTGGGATCAACATATTCCTTTCATCTTGATGGCCTACAGATCTGCAGTACAGGAATCCACAGGACAGACTCCGGCGAAGGTTCTATTTGGACGAGAGATGAGGCTTCCATGTGACTTGGTCTTCGGATGTAGACCTGGTGAGGACATAGTAGGGGAAGATAACGTTACGAATCTGATGAGAAAGATGCACGATATTCACGAATTGGTTCGTTCTAATCTGAAAATTGCCAGCGATCGCATGAAAGACCGGTACGACATCAGAGCTGGGGGTGCAGGATACGCAGAAGGAGACCTGGTGTGGTTGTACAATCCACAAAGGAAACGAGGTATTTGTCCAAAACTACAGAGATCTTGGGAAGGACCTTATACCGTCAGGAAGAAGATCAAGGATGTCATATACCGCATCAGTAAAGAACCCAGTGGCAAACCAAGAGTCGTTCATTTCAACAAACTAGCACCATTCGAGGGAACACAAGATCAACAAGTTCAACAAATTTGTCCAGAAGAAAATGAGCTTACATTCGACGAATTCATTGGGACATACAGTGGTTCATCAAAAGCAAGGTTTGGCGTCACCAAGGAAGAGCACCGTGACCTTTTTGCCATTCCTGTAGAATACGCACTAGCTCACTGCGTCGCCGAGGACCTTCAGATGTCTCAAGGAATAGCGAACAAGTTCATGAGGAAGTTTGGGAAGTTAGAAGAGCTTCATCAACAAGGTCCCTCCGTCGGTCGAGCACTAGAAATAGAAGATATCAGCACTGAAGGAAAAAGGTCTCTATTTTATCTTATAACGAAAGAAAGATCTTCTGAGAAACCCACTTACAAGGAACTCTGGGAGACGCTAGTCGACTTGCGAAGCATCATACTCGAGAAGGACATACAGAAGATAGCTGTTCCAAAGCTGGGGTGTGGACTGGATGGCTTGAATTGGAGAGTTGTAAGGAACATGCTGGAGGTTTTATTTAGATTCACCGGAATTGAAATTCTGGTATGCTGCTGGAACTCCGAGGGAACTCCAAGAGAGAAGACAGTGCCATGTTATTTCTACCATACTGCACGTTGTTAAAATGAAACCAGTTGTCCCTATCTTCATAGTGATCAGAATGCATTCCAGGAGGAATGCGTTTTAAGGAGGGAGCAGTGTAATGATATTTCCCTTGGAGGGGCTTTAGAAACATCAGCAGGAAGGCAGGAGTACAACGATCATCCTGTATCACGCATACCAGATTGCTCTCCTACCTCCCAATGCACTAGCATATTTCCGAACACTCAATATATGCCGCGGTGACAGATAACGTCACAGAAGATTCTGGAATGTTCTGGAAACAATCGATGGAACAATTAGAGAGAGAGGTTCGTTCTAAGAAGCTTCTAGAACAAAAAGAAGGAGATGGAAGTTCATTCGAGAAGGTTCTCGAACCAAAGCCTGTCTATATAGTTATCTCATATATAAACGGCCGAATAACTGCCGTCGGGGAGTCAAACAGCGAGTGTCGGAGAGACAGTTATATACCGCGTGTTATAAATCGTTTTACATAAATAGTAGTTATAAGTTCGATATAAATTAGTGTTTCTCTAGTTTAAATAAATAAGTTCGAAAATAAATAGTGTCGTGTTCGCTTCTGCACCCGAATAACGTAACAATATATATGATATTTTCTCGAATATCATACAGGGTGATATTGAGATATTTTTTATTTTTTTTGTACATTTTGTGTGAGGAGTTGAAAAAAAAACAATTTTTTTTGACATTATAGAAGGTCAGTATACTTACAGTACTCACAGTTGGAATCATACAGGGTGATTCTGCATTGCGGTTCAACTTGTTGGGTGTCTTGTATTGGATTTCGATTTTTTTTTCCTGCTGGAAAAGGGAAGGAACTGCTGTTTCACTTTACATTGAAAAAAAAAATCGAATAGTTTTCACTTGCTGTCAGAAAAAATTTGAGGATTGCTGACTCGGTAAATTTCAACTAGGATTGAATACAGGGTGATTCTTCTGGGAGAGTTGGTGCTTGTTATTCTTGGACTTGATTTTGCGATTTTAAGTTGAAGATTAATTCAAAATGGACGTCAACAGATTATTAGGAGACGAATTGACCTACGAATTATTGATTCATGGTGCAGGTTTGGGAAATGGTACTGTTCAAGAAAAACGTGTTTTGTTGGGACAGGCTTTGGTTCGTGAACGCGATGGTTATGTAAGCCCTGATACAATGCGATGTGACCCGAATAACGAGATTACAGTTTGTAGTTATAAATTAGAAGAGTTAATGGAAAATATCCAAGATATTAACATCGTTAATTTAGAAAATGAATATAGACGTATCGGAACTCGACTTTACCACATTAATAATCGGCTGTCAAGAATCACTTCAGAGTCTGACGAGATTGAGGGCGAGAAAAATAAATTGTTATCAATAGTTGAGGAGGCACATCGCGCATTAGAAGAAGCTTATGCCACTAGTGTTGAGGTTAAGGCAAGCAATGCAAATAGGTCCGAAATTTTAGAGCAACCGGTCCAGTTGGACAATGTATCACTGATTGATGAACCAAATTGTTCATTACCGAATTCATCATCTTCACGTGGCGATCCGGAGCCGGTCCCAACAAACAACGCAGAAACAAAGAATGATAACGAGGACTTGATCGAGTTCCTCCAACAACCCGCTTCGAAACCAAACTTAACCAACAATACTAAGCCTAATGTCTAACCTAAATCAAAGAATGTCACTATCGTTTCCGACCATTTGGCGGAAAAATTGAAAAATATAAGCCTCGGTCAATATAAGAATTCGAATTTATCGATGAATAAATCACAGCCAACGTTGCCAGACTTAGGTAATTTTCCTCAGACTTCCGGATTTGGTCGAGATGCTAATTCTTTCAACACTCAGTGTGCCACGTTTAATTCTACGACACATCAACCATCTTTTGCTAATACCGCGCTAGGATTTAACCCTTCAGTTTCAGTACAACCCCCACAGTATAATCAGCACTACAATCCCAACCTTCGCTCAAGTCAGTTAAATATGAATAATCCAAATTTTCGCTCAAGTCAATCTAATATGAATCATCCAAATGTTGTAGACCCGTACAACTTTGCCGCTTCTAAATTCGTAGATGTCAGTCGCTGGCGGTTGAGATTCAATGGAAATTCTAGCGTTACCGATTTTATTGAAAAATTTGATGAGATGCGAATCTCAAGAAATGTTTCGAAGAAGCAAATGTTTGATTCAGTGTCGGAATTATTTGGGGGTGATGCCGCTGTATGGTTTCGATTTGCTAGGCATCAGATGAGGGATTATGACGATTTTCTGGAGTCAGTTCGGGTAAGCTTTTTGCCAAGGAATTATAAAGAACGGATTTGGGATACCCTCAAACGTAGAACACAGGGTGCTACAGAATCAGTAACCATTTATGTCGCGTATATGGAGAATATTTTTGCGAAATTGTCTAGTAAGCCTAGGGAAGAATCTCGCGTGAACTTTATTCGGGGAAAAATATTACCCCATTTACAGATGACTATGGCTGGCAAAGGCATTACAACTTTGAGTTCATTGATTAGTGTCGGTCGCGAAATTGAGGAGGCAAGTTTGAGCGCTCAGGAGTATAAAGCTCCGGTGGTGTTACCCAGACATTCCGTAGAACCTGGCCTCGAGTATCAGCGTACGAGTCAGTCGAGAGTATCGATGATCGGTACCTGTCCTGACCAGCCAAATCAGGGTTCCGGTACGGGAGACTCCGGGAGCCGCTCGTTGCTGGAATTGTGGCCAACCTGGACACTTGCGCTCGGTTTGCACTCAAGCACCTCGTAGGCACTGTTTCCGTTGTGGAGCTCAGGGTGTGACGGCCAGGACCTTTGTGAGTTGTTCGGAAAACGGTCAGGGAAGCCACTTACTGGTCGCACAGTGTGCTCTAGTTTGCCGCCTTCAGCGACCACATTTTCTGACAACTTACAACCAGTTCTGTCCTTCATCATGTCTCATTGCGAGGGTGACAACCGACCGTATCTGGAGATTGACGTACTGGGACTGGAATTTAAAGCGTTGCTGGATAGCGGTTGTAATAGGACTGTCATTGGGGGACTTGGTTGGACAGTGTTGCGGAATCTAGGGATCGAACTTAGTACATCTAATATAAAATCATGTACGAAGCTAACGATGAATCCTGTAGGGTAATCGGAGTCGCATGCATACCCTTTAACTTAGAAGGAAAAGTACGGACCCTTGAGCTGTTGATCATCCCTGAACTTGCCCATACGATTATTCTTGGTGTTGATTTTTGAGTTTCCATGGGTATTATTCCGGACTTGAAGCGTGGGTGTTGGGAGTTCGATCAATCTCTTCCCCAAATTAATTCAGTTAGTTCAGTTGTCCCTAAAGAGGTCTCAACATCAGGACAGCAAAGCGTCCTAGACAAAGTCATCAAAGAATATTTCGAGCTACAGGGTGATTCCTTAGGTTGTACAACTATGGTACATCATAAAATCGTGACTGAGTCGGATCCGATAAAACAAAGGACATATCATGTTTCGCCTGCGATGCAGCTTCATATCGATAACGCGGTGAAGGAAATGTTAGGAAGTGACGTGATCGAACCTTCAGAGTCAGCGTGGTCTAGTCCGGTACTCTTAGTCCCAAGAAAAATTGGGGAATATCGTTTGTGTGTCGACTATCGGCAATTAAATCGTGTGACGAAGGAGGACGCTTACCCACTTCCTTTCATCACTTCGATACTTGATAAACTCAGGAACGCGAAATATCTCAGTTCGATCCATATTAAGTCGGCTTATTGGCAAATGCCGATCTCTCCTGAATCTCGTGAGTATACCGCATTCACCGTCCCGGGTCGTGGATTGTACCACTTTAAAAGAATGCTATTCGGGCTATGTAATGCACCGGCCACATTTCAACGACTTATCGACAAAGTCTTAGGGGCTGATTTGGAGCCAAACGTATTCGTTCACCTAGACGATGTTATTTTGGTAACACAAGACTTCGGAACGCACTTGTCATCAATTCGTGAAGTTTTTAATCGGTTTCGTAAAGCAGGGCTAACTGTTTCGAAAGAGAAATGCTTTTTCTGTAGGCCAGGATTACACTATATCGGGTACGTCGTTGACAGCCAAGGTCTTCACGTGGACCCTAGTAAAGTTTCTGCAATACTCAACATTCCGACTCCTAAAAACACGACTGAGATTCGACGTCTCGTAGGCATTGCATCGTGGTACCGTCGGTTTATTCCGAATTTCTCGAGTTTGGTCGCACCAATGACAGCTTTGTTGTCGAAAAACAAAAGGTGGTCTTGGACAGAGGAATGTCAGAAATCTTTCGTTGCTATCAAAGATGCTCTCGTTTCGGCTCCCATACTTACATGTCCCGACTTCACTCTGCCATTTTTGGTTCAGACGGACGCGTCAGCTTATGGTATCAAAGGTGTCCTTTCAGTAGGTCACTTACTAGGCAAGAGAGAAACTATAGCACGACCGAACGTGAATGTCTCGCGGCGCTGTACACTATCGAAAAACTCCGAGCATATCTGGAAGGGTATAATTTCACCTTAATCACGGACCATCATAGCTTGATATGGTTAAACAATTTACTCGAACCGACAGGTCGTTCAGCTCGTTGGGCTGTTAGATTACAGCAATTTGATTTTGATATTTTGCACCGCAAGGGAAAGGACCATATTGTCCCTGATGTCTTGTCGCGAGCCGTTCCGGAACTGGCATTACTCGAGACAACTCTGAATGAAAATCAAGATTCTTGGTATAACCGTATGATTTCCGATGTACGTGAGGACCCGTTGAAATTTCCGCAATGGCGCCTAGTAGAAGGCAAACTGTACAAGTATGTTAACTGTGAGTATCCAAATTTGCGAGATACTAATGATTTTTGGAAGTTAGTTATTCCAAAGCAGGATCGTATTCAAATCTTTTGAACAGCTCAAGAGTCGATTTGATTGGTCAAAAATGCGGATAGATGTTGCGAGTTACATCAGAAAATGTACTATATGTCTTACTAGAAAACCTATTCGGAAGGCTCCACCTGGTATTATGGGTATACCTCCCGAAGTAAAAGTACCTTGGCAGATGATCAGTGTCGACCTATTTGGCCCACTTCCACGTTCTTCACAAGAGTACAAGTTCATATATGTCATAACCGACACGTTTAGTGAATTTTCGCTGTTTTTTCTGCTGAGAACTGCAACAGCAGCAGCTGTCACTCGTATTACCG
Source organism: Phaedon cochleariae (assembly GCA_918026855.4). NCBI lineage: Eukaryota > Metazoa > Arthropoda > Insecta > Coleoptera > Chrysomelidae > Phaedon > Phaedon cochleariae. The sequence goes on from OU896708.1 coordinate 30,055,034, forward strand.
AAGAGCAAATATCTTTGGTTTTTGGATGCCCACAGTTTCTTCTATGCGACAATGGGGTACAATTCTGTTCGAATTTATTTCAGAATTTATGTAAAAGTTATAACGTCACTATTCGGTTTTCTCCTCTTTATCGCGCACAAGCCATCCCTGTCGAAAGAGTGAATCAAGTCCTTAGACTATGGTGTCCTGTTATAATAAAGATAACCATCGGAAATGGGATACCTTACTTCCTAAGGTAGGCTGTGCGATCAGAACAGCTGTCCACGAGACAACTGGTTTGACACCTTTCTTCGTAAATTTCGGGCGTGAACACATTTTTAGTGGCGAAGATTACCAAAAACCAAGCATTGATGCTAATGAAGAAGCACCGGTTAGTAAGGCTATGATATCTGCGGAGTATAAGAATATTTTCAATGACATAAGTAAGCGCCTTAAATCCGCGCACGAACGTTCAAAAGTCAGGTACAATCGGCGACGCCGGCCAGAATCGTTTTAGGTAGGTGATAGAGCATATCGTAAGAACCATGTTTTATCGGATGCGACTAGGGACTTCACGGCAAAATTTGCTCCGAAATATGTAGGCCCGTTTGTTGTTAAGAAAAAGTTATCACCAATCACATACGAGTTGGCCGACGAAAATGGCAAGTCTAGGGGTACTTGGCATGTTGAGGACCTCAAAGCACATCCGCCCGACATAAAACTAGACGACCTTGATTCAGATATTGACGAGTAAAGGCTACGTTATAGATCAAAGGATACGGATGTTTTTTTTGTGTAGTGTTGTCATAGTTTTGAGTATGGTGGATGCTTGTGTCTCATTATCGACGATTTCTCCGGCTGGATTGGAGTTCTCCGGTGTCTTCCAGTGAGCAGTATATGTATAAGGTTGTCGTTTTGTCTCGTTCTCGTTCCGGTCTGTTGTAACCCTTCCTGATTGAGGGATTATTACCGCTGCTCAACAATTTTTCTCTTGTAGAATATCACATCGGTGGATAAAAAAGGATGACAGTTCGAATGAGATCCGGACTTGCCGAGGAGGTCGGCGATAGGTGAGTTCACTCGTGTTTGTGTCTGTCCAGGAAAGACGCAGCTGTGCAGTTGACGGCTTGAGAATATCACTGTAGGGGAGGTCTCCTGGCGGTAAGAGTCCGACCGAATGGGCCTGCTGTCCGAGTTAGTGGTACACAGATTTTGTATCGGTATCGTTATTTGTGGGTTTCGGTTGAGTAACGATCTCATGTTTTGTAAAGTGTGTACGATGATTCTTGCAGCTCACCCAATTTGAAATTTCTCTCGCGTTGGAGAGGCCTTTTTGTTTTTGTTGTTTCTACTGTCAAGATTGATGGTGCTCGTTTCCTGGCTGTGGTTAGCGTGGTAGTTGGTGATAAGCTTTGGAGAGCATTCGTTCGGATTTGTAGGGGACCACATGACCTGGTGGAGTTGTTCTTCGGCTGGCGCTAGGCCTGGAGTGCGTGTCGTTTCCTGCGGGTCCAGAAGCGAGTGACTTACTGGGACTGCATCATGACGCCGGCCTTGGAGACCGAGTTGGACAATACTGATAGGCGAGGCGATTTTTTTTTGTTTGTTTGTCTTGTGTTTTCCCTGGTGTTGTAGGCGCTGAACTATGACAAGCATTATTCCGGGTGTAATCCTCCGAGTTCTCCAATCTTCTTCTTCTTTCTTATATTCAGTATAGGGACTCGTCGGTATTGGGTGTGGTCCGCGTTCAGCTGAACTGTCTTCAATGATGGGACCATGGACGAAGGCAAGTATTGGGAGGTAGCAGGGCGGCTCGGCAGACAAACCTACGGGTGTCTGTTCACAGTGCCGGTTGGCTACTACTGTGCTTTCTGGAAGCTATGCAATCCGTTCAGTTGAGGGGACGGTCCACAGTGCTACCGACGGGAACACTCCCGCCTTAGAGTTCTTTCCCGGCATTGGTCTGTCAATGTCGTTTCAGCTGGTAGGGCTATCTTTACCCCAATTGAGGTGGCCATTTTTTTTTATTGGTAACTTTGATAATTTGATAGTTTTTGTTCCACCTGTGGCCCTCTGTAGGCTGGTCACTGTTTCTGCGGATGGGTCGCGGAGCGGCTGCTGTGTTAACTCAGGGGCGAGTAGGTGATGGATCCTCGACGGCGCTGGATTACCATCTCATAGCGAAGAGATGATCCTGGCTGAGTTTTCATAGGGGGCGTTTGTGTGTCCTGGTCGCGGAGGTAGGGATCGCCCTGCAGGGACGTCACCATCACCTGCCATTCAGAACGCTGAGTTATCGCGGAATGGTAGTTTCACTTAGGGGTGCATCTTCTATGTTCCTGGGCTTCGTTCCCAAAATAAAAATTTACTTCATCGTTTTGGCTTTATCATTTTTTTTATTGGGTAGTGTTGCAAAGTAACATACTCACTTAGGAGAGATTTACAGGTAAACCTCTTGGGAGTTGAGGGGGAGTTGTTACGAGTTGATTTCACTCTAACCAAAAAGCACTGCTAAATCTATGGAAATCGAATGAGTTTGTACTAACCTTCGAGCTGAACATTTGAGAATGATTGTGGAGCCCTACGTCTGACTACTTGGGTGGACAAAAGTAACATATCGATCTGACAGAATCTATTTTCTCTCTGAAAGTCAGCAAGCTATTTTGTTCTCGGTATAACTCAACCACCATGGACTTGGAGTTCAGAAAATATCGAAAGAGGATTATTGTGTCTTCGTTCGCCAGCCATCTTCATCACCACGTGAAGCCCACACACATAACTGCAACACCAGAACAGCACCTGTGTTGTGTTTCATTAAATTTAGTATACTGTCACAATTAAGTAATTTTTCCAAAATCATAATCAAAGTCATCAATGATTCAATATTTCTATAAAATTATAAATCGTGCTTTTCTCATTGAACAGAAAAGTTTATAAACATTTCGAACACGTTTTGACATTGACTCGTTAACAACCTGTACGACTGAGTAACCTCCATTAGTAACGTACCGAGAATAACCTAAACAATAATAGTTCTTGAGAATTCAGATAAATACAGATTATGATTATTGAAGAGATAGTTGATAGTTGATAACTGATAGTGGATACTTGATTAGCGGGTAGTTGCCGTCGGGCGTGGAAACTAGGGGTTCGCACAGTCAGTCGTCGCGTTAACGAGTTAGTTAGGTCTTTGTGCATCCTACCAGACAACCCTCTCCGAAATGGCCCTATTTATATTGTAAGTACCACTTAATTGTTTTGTATCGCATTTGGATGATTCCTCTTTTATATCATTGATGTAATAAATGTATTTGTGGTTTTGACACGGTTTTTACTACTTCTCATACCTCTTAAACTATTAGTGTCTGAGTTGATATGATCTACCCTATCTGAGCTACCCTCAAAGATGATCCAGTGGCCTTATCCCATCAGGAAGACCAGGATCGTGACAATACATTGAACAATCTGCCACTTTTATTCACACCAACGTTACTCACCCCACCGCCCACTGAGCTAGTCAGTGTTCTATTCCTTCGGAATGAATGGGGCACTTTAAACACTAACTTTTATTACAAACCTCAGTATATTTAGCCTCCCCAGCAGGGTTGAAGGGAAAACATCCATTCCCTTTTGAAGGAATTTCACAGCCACCTCTTACCCTTCAAAACTTAGTAATATTTATTTGTATTTTTGTGATAACTACTTAAAATTGGGTAATGTGAATACCATTCCACCAATAGGGCGTCTGAAAAAATGAAACAAAAAAGGTCGTGAAAGGCTTGCGAGATACAGGGTTGTTGTAAATAATTTTCATTGCCAGATAACCGTTCATTACATTCTGGTGAAGTACCTGATTTAATCATTATCTAGTGGATCCCAGTGGCACCTAGATTTGTGAAAAATAACATGGGTGGTCATGAAACTTGTCGATACAGGGTTAAGAAAGAATATTTGCAATTTCAACGCAAACCTTTTACGACCTTAGTTTATGGAAACTTTTTTCCTTGAGACATCTCTCTAAGGGCGTCCCACATATCATGAAATACCATGATGTTTAACAATATCAAACATTCAAAGGGTTATTTCTGCTTGGACTAAAAATATTTTTAAAAATCCGTTTGAGAGAGGAACAACATTTTATTGCTAAAAATACATGTTAATGTTGAATGTTACTAGCTAGAGGGTGATTATTATTGTAGGTACTTGGTGAACACAGTGTAGTACTTTCATTTAACAATTTTTGAAATATCGAAAATGTCTCAAAACAAAAAGGGGTTTTCGGAATTCATTCTTGGTCCAAGAAACAACCCTTTTTTGCCGCATGTTTAATCAACACTGTGAGAAAAATGGGCTTTTGAGGGTGTTGAGGGGCCATATAGTAAAGATCATCTCAACTACATGTAATAAAATTAACTTTTGGAGGGTCGAAAGGGCCAAATAGTGAAGATTAGCTCAAATTTATGTTATGGCACACCATTTTGAAGATTTCGCTCTCAACTTTTCGAAAATTAACTTTTGAAAGGCTTGAAAGGCCAAATAGTGAAGATTAGCTCAACTATAAGCTATGATACACCATTTTGAAGATTTCGCTTTGAACTTTTCGGAAATTAACTTTTGAAAGGCCTAAAAGGACACATAGTGAAGATAAGCTCAACTATATGGTATGGCACACCATTTTGAAGATTTCGCTTTCAACTTCTCGAAAATCACCTTTTGAAGGGCCAAAAGGACCAAATAGTGAAGATTACCTCAACTATATATGATGACACACCATTTTGAAGATTTCGCTTTGAACTTTTCGAAAATTAACTTTTGGAGGGTCAAAAGGGCCAAATAGTGAAGATTAGCTCAACTATAAGTTATGATACACCATTTTGAAGATTTCGCTCTGAACTTTTCGAAAATTAACTTTTGATAGGCCTAAAAGGCCAAATAGTGAAAATGAGCTCAACTATATGCTATGACACACCATTTTGAAGATTTCGCTTTCAACTTTTCGAAAATCAGTTTTTGATGGGCCAAAAGGACCAAATAGTGAATATTACCCAACTATATGTTATGACACACTATTTTGAAGATTTCGCTTCGAACTTTTCGAAAATTAACTTTTGCAGGGCCAAAAGGGCACCATTTTGAAGATTTCGCTTTCAACTTTTCGAAAATCAACTTTTGATGGACCAAAAGGACCAAATAGTGAAGATTACCTTAACTATATGTTATGATACACTATTTTGAAGATTTCGCTCTGAACTTTTTGAAAATCAACTTTTGCAGGGCCAAGAGGGCCAAATAGTGAAGATTAGCTCAACTATATGTTATGACACACCATTTTGAAGATTTCGCTTTCAACTTTTCGAAGATTAACTTTTGAAGGGCCAAAAGGGCTAAATAGTGGAGATAAGCTCAACTAGATGTTATGGCACACCATTTTGAAGAATTCGCTTCGAACTGTTCGCAAATCAACTCTTGAAGGGCCAAAAAGGTCAAATAGTGAAGATCAGCTCAACTATATGTTATGGCACACCATTTTGAAGATTTCGCTTTGAACTTTTCGAAAATTAACTTTTGAAGGGACAAAAGGGCCAAATAGTGAAGAGTAGCTCGACTATATGTTATGACACCATTTTGAAGATTTCGCTCCGGACATTTCAAAAATTAACTTTTGAAGGGTCAAAGGGGCCAAATAGTGGAGATTATCTCACTATATGTTATGACACACCATTTTGAAGATTTTGCTTTCAACTATTCGAAAATCAACTTTTGAAGGGCCAAAATGGTCAAATAGTGAAGATTAGCTAAACTATATGTTATGACACACCATTTTGAAGATTTCGCTTCGAATTTTTCGAAAATCAACTTTTGAAGGGTCAAAAGAGCCAAATAGTGAAGATTAGCTCAACTATATGTTATGAAAGACCATTTTGAAGATTTCGCTTTCAACTTTTCGAAATGCAACTTTTGAAGGACCAAAAGGGCCAAATAGTGAAGATTAGCTCAACTTCATGTCATGACACACCATTTCGAAGATTCCGCTCTGAACTTTTTTAAAATTATTTTTTGAAGGGCCAAAAGGGTCAAATAGTCAGATTAGCTCATCTATATAGTATGGCACACCATTTGAAGATTTCGCTTTCAACTTCTCGAAAAGTAAGTTTTGCAGGGCCCAAAATGGCCAAATAGTGAAGATTAGCTCAACTATATGCAATGGCACACCATTTTGAAGATTTCGCTTTCAACTTTTCGAAAATTAACTTTCGAAGGGCCAAAAGGGCTAAATAGTGGGGATTTATAGGTATCACATGAAAGGTCTCGCAAGTCACAGATTTATTCCAATTCTAATACAGAATGTGTGTGTTTTTTTCCATAATATAAGTAAAAGGAAGTACCTATTATCGCTATTGTGAATAACAGATTCATCAATATAATAGTGCTTATTTCAAAGTAGAAATCTGGTGACATAGATTTTTCACAATTATGAAGATTTCGCCACTTTCTTGAGTATCCCACATTTCGATCTTGAATCATAATTCTCAATTTATATACACTCGCATTTTCGGGTACGTCTGCCATCGAAGTGAATAGATGTTCATTGTTCATTATTGTTGGTGATTTTTCAGTCCATTCTGAAGGCGAGCTATCATTTTTCACACCATTTTTATCGAAGCAAATGAACATATTTTTAGCATTATATGACTGATTGATATACATTATATCATGTATAATGGTAAAGAGAACCAGAAAATTTGAACTCGACACTGGCATTGCTAATGAAGTACTGAGATATTTTCTCAAAGATTATATTAATGTACTCGGTGAATAAAACAATTTTGTTCATTCAAAAACATTTATTCATGAATAGATTATAATTTGAGGTTATTCAGTTGTACTACAATCGCTTCACTAAAGCCTGCCCTTGGATCGGTCCGTTGTGCTGTTGGGATGAGGTGTTTGTGTTGAAGAAACAATCTTCATTTATCATATTTTCATCTTATTTGATACATTCTGTATACAGTTGCTATGATGTTGTTTTTAGTTCTTTCGATATAATAAAAAGGTGTTACATCGTTCCATAATAAGCAATCTCTGCAGATACACAAAGAGTACCATTAACAGGTTATAGGCCCAGGCTGGCGCTGAAACATCTAGCAGTATTCTGAAAAGCTGAAAATACCATATTCGAAATATATCTTATCATTTGGATTGAAAAATAATTTCCAGCTGTCAAAGACATCATAAATTGTCAAAATGGATAAATTTCCAAAATTCGAAAAATTACATGGGATATCGAACTTTCACTCATGGAAAACTATGGTTTTTGCATATATGGATGTTTATAAGTTATATCGAATAGCTACTGGCGAAGAGAGGGATCCTGCAGGAATGTGTACCCAAGTAGAATCAACAGACGCTGGTTACTCCGTAAAAATGGAAGATCATCGAGAAAAATGTGAAAACTGGCGCTACCGACATTCACTAGCAAGGGCGTTTTTACTCTTCAATGTCGATTCTAATATTGTATCTCAAATTACCTGCTACTCAAATGCCAGTGATATGTGGAGAACACTTAATGATTTGTTTGATAAACAAAATGAATATTCATTGCATGCATTGGTGAAATCGGTAGTGGGTATCAAATGTGAATCGAAACATCACATAGCAGATCATATAGCTAAGTATAACGAACTCTGGTCGAGGCTTGTTGAAAGAACTGCTGCAAAGTCAATTCCTGAGGTCAAAGATTCACTTGAAGCAACCATACGCCCCCTCGCCAATTCTTCGGCAGCAAAAGGTTCATTATTTTTAACTACCCTTCCCGATGAACTTGAAAACATCGTTGATAATTTGGAAACTAAGCAGAACCTAACTTATGATGATGTTTGTTCGAGACTTTTGGAATTATCAACATCAACACCATCAACATCCCAAGACAGTACAGCATTTGTTGGGATGGAGAAGAAAGAAAGAAGACAATTTCCAAAAGAGTGTCATTATTGCAAGGAACGCAAGAAATGGTACACAGGGCACACAATAAAAAATTGTAGAAATGAAAAAAGGGATGAACAGAAGGCTAACATAATATTCAGTGATAATTCAGACGATGAAGTGGCTTATCCAGCATCTCCTTGGAAGCAAGCTTCCAATAAATGGATTTTCGACACAAGAGCTACGTCACACATGACAGGAAATAAGAATGCGTTTGTAAATCTTTATCCCTATAAAGGGTTCATAAGACTTGGTAATAATGATGAAGTTGAAGTAACTCACATTGGGGATGTCAAGTTGAAGGCCTTGCTACCTATAGGATCTACAATAAATGTTACCCTACATGATGTTATTTTCTCACCAGAATTGAAATGTTCATTGATATCTTGGGAAACAATAAAATCCAAAGAAATTTCAATGAGGGGTGATGAAGATATTACGTTATGGAAGAATTCTGAAATGGTAGGCTGGATATTATCGAAGAATAAGGAAAATAATTTCCAGGAGGCAAGTGAAGACGTAGCCAATGTTAGTATTTCGACTTGGCATAGAAGACTAGGTCATGCTCCAATTAGCTTGTTTGGTGGAATTCGGAAATCAGTAGCAGATCCATGTGTGTTACCAACAGAAAAAGGTGAAATTGACTGTATATCCTGTGAAAAGTCTAAAATGACAAGAAAAATAAGCAGACGAGAAGGAAATTCCTGTTCTGGAATATTAGAGAAGATTCATTCTGATGTGGCTGGACCGTTTCCCACAAAGTCTGTAGGAGGCAAGAGCTATTATGTTTCCTTCATTGACGAGTACTCTAGATATGCCGACATCAAATTCATATCAAATCCGATAATGGAGGAGAGTATAATTCTAATTCGTCGAAACTATATTTCGAAAGTATTGGTATAAAATCAGAACATTCTATTCCACGAGTGCATGAAACCAACGGATTAGCTGAACGTTTCAACAAAACAATGACTACGATGGCTAGAACAAATATTATTGATTCTGGACTCTCTGAATCTTTGTGGGCAGAAGCCATAGCTTATGCAGTTCACACCAAAAATCACCTTCCTCATGCATTCACTGGAAAAACGCCCTTCGAAATGTTTTATGATAAAAAACCGTCCATAAGCCATTTAAGAGTATTTGGTGAAAGTGCTTTCATCCATATTCCAGATGAAATACTGAGAAAAGGTGATAAATTCAAGGAGCGAGCCTACGAGGCATTCTTGGTTGGATATGGTGCTAAGGAAGGATGGTATCGCTTCTGGACAGGAAACAAAGTTATAATCACTAGAGACTACTCTTTCTCACCTGTTAATGATGGAGCAATAATTATGAACCCATTGTATGAAGGAAAAGTTAGAGAAAAAGAATTTCAGGAAGAAAATGGTGACTGCAGCTCGAACAAAAATAAACAAATTCACAAAATTGAATATAATAAGAATGATTCAGAAGATATATCAGACCTGAAAACTACTAAAAATGACAAACATGTCACTCAAAATGACGAAGACAGTTTCGCTGGAGAAAATAATACTCCAGATAATCATATTCCTCTACGGCGAAGTGCAAGGCAACATATTCCCCCAATGAGATTTCACGAAGAATTTTGCAATCTAGCTTTAGAAGAACTGATATCATTCGAGGAAGCTATATCTGGACCTGAAGCTAATGAGTGGAAACAAGCTATTTCTGAAGAGCTCATCTCTATGGAGAAGAATAGAGTATGGGATATCGTTGAAGTACCTCCTGATCAAAGAATTGTGGAAAGTAAATGGGTGTTCAAGAAGAAACTATCAGAAAATGGTGACATTTCCAGATACAAAGCACGTCTTGTGGCTCAAGGTTTCAGCCAGGTACCCGGAATTGATTTTGCTGAAACATTTTCCCCAGTGGTTCGGTATGAAACCATCAGAATGTTATTAGTTTATGCCATACAAAACAAAATGCTATCGAGACAAATGGATATCAAAACTGCTTTTTCAAATGGAGATATTGATGTGAAAGTATTCATGAGAATTCCTAAAGGATTATGTGAAAAACCTGGCAGGGCGTGTAGATTGAATAAGAGCATTTATGGTCTCAAACAATCACCTCGCCAATGGAATCAGAAACTGGTGATGGTGTTGAAGGAAATCGAGCTCAAACAATCTGTTGCAGATCTTTGTTTATTCACATCTGTGGACAGATGCCAGATTGTTGCTGTCTATGTAGATGATTTGCTTCTGCTAGGTTCATCAGAAGAAAAAATCAAGATCATCGAAGATGTGTTAGTAAAACATTTCGAAGTCACATTTTTGGGAATACCAAAATATATTCTGTCTATTCAAATCACTTGGCATGATGACTATCTACCTTTATCGCAAGATCGATATCTGATTCAGTTACTAGAGAAATATCAGTTTCATAAATTTAATGTAAACCCTCCCCAGTTCCTACGGATCCTGGAGCAAAACTGAAGAAAGCAAAACATAATGATTCTAGGGCAGATAAGAAATTGTATCAATCTCAAATTGGCAGTCTTTTGTATCTAGCATTGGGAACAAGACCCGATATTACGTATACCGTAAATATTTTATCACAATTTTGTGTTGATCCAACTACTATTCATCAAATCTTGATTCATCATCTTTTTCGCTACCTGAGAGGATCTATGGACAAAAAAAAACTCATTTTCAAGCGAACAAAAACACCTGCATTGAGAATTTACAGCGATGCTTTATTTGCAAACTCCTTGGATGACCGAAGATCTTATATGGGATACATGGTTTTTTATGGTGGATCAGTTGTATGTTGGTCTTCGAAAAAGCAACAGAGTGTGGCAGTATCAACGACTGAAGCTGAATATATGGCTGTGTCAGCCTCTTGCAGACAAGCAATGTGGATATTTCAGCTGATGAAGGATTTGGGTCAAGAAGTTTGTCCATTGTTGCTGTGTGACAATCAATCAACAATCCATCTATCAGTAAATCCTGTTCTACATCAGAGAAGTAAGCACATTGATGTGCACTACCACTATGTCAGAGAACGAATTCTTAGCCAAGATGTCGACATTGCTTATATCGCTTCTAAAGAAAATGTTGCGCATTTGCTTACTAAGCCACTGAAAAAGGAGCAGTTTGTTTATCTTTCATCTATGTTTATGAAGAATTCAGATTGAGGGAGGCTGTTGAAGAAACAATCTTCATTCATCATATTTTCATCTTATTTGATACATTCTGTATACAGTTGCTATGATGTTGTTTTTAGTTCGTTCGATATAATAAAAAGGTGTTACATCGTTCCATAATAAGCAATCTCTGCAGATACACAAATAGTACCATTAACAGTTTGTCAACATGAAGTTTTTTTTATTCCTGTTGTACATTCGTAAATGTGGATTTGTTTTTTGAGAATTTTTAATTTCTGAATATATTCGTTGATCAAATTGGCTATTATATTGACTAGCAATATTCATATGAGAATTTTATTGTGGTAAAAGATTATTTATCCAATTGTGCAAGTCTTTACAGTTTCTGAAACTGCACATGTACGGATCATTGTTTTCGTGATGCATGCATAGAGGAATGTCGGCCTTGAAAGTCATTGTGTGCATGAATGTATCTAAATATTCGATGTTGATAATTTTGGGTCTACTAGTTGGTAAACACAATGAAGTGAGGAATTGAAACTTCTGATTTCCTCTCACGTATACAAGGTCAACATCACTGAAATGATCTTGCAATATTTCATTCATTTTCTCGTAATCTATGAACCCTGAGCTGTATTTGAGTCCATGGTGGTTACGTTCGAACCACCTCACTTGTTTCTTATCCGCTTCCTGGAGTGCACCAAACGGAATAGCTGGTTTGAATAAGTAGTGACTCAATTGAAAGCCATTTGAAATTGATATTTCCTCGGGGTAGAATTCGTTGGATATCTGGTACCCTTGAATATCGATACTCAACAGCTTCATGTTGCAATATTCAAGTAATAACTGACACTTTATCAAAGTGGTTCCTCTTAAATAATTATTTTTGTAGTGGGGATTTTTCACAACTGTTTGACAATTTTGGTGAGAGGACTATAATTGAACAACTTATCATGCAATATGAGACAATACGCTGTTGTATTATCTGGTACTGCTTCAGATATTTCAAACTCTATTCTCATCACAACAGACCCAGTTTGCGTGGACTCTTTTTGATGTGAACAGTCTATGTGTGACATTGGTATGATTTCAGCAAATACTCTCGGTGAAAATATTGGCTCTCTTCCAGAACCGTAATAAGATGGCCTGAAATTTGTAAACATCGAGTATAGCTGTGGAGTTTTGTTGTCTTTGAAACTCAAATGAAAGCCATTGTATGGGTATCGATCACTATTCAGGAAGACTCGAATATTTGTCGGGTTACAATAATCGAATTTGCTCGTGTCAGACTTCACTTTCCCCTGCTTGTCAGTTTGGAATACAACAATGACATGGCGTGGAGTTTCCAATTGATTTGTGGTTTTCACTGGCCACTGGTTCTTCTGAACCATTTTGGTGTATATGAGCTGTTGTGGAATATTTACCAAGACGTGTGGTACCCTCCAGAATGATTTGTCTACCTGTATTTTTGTTTTGTTTTTTTTTCATCAGAACTGTACACTGAATCTGTATCATCGTTATTACGAATCATTTCTAATTCTTGTTTCATATTCACGATGACCTTCCGACAGTCTTCGAAGAATCCCATTATAAAAGACAGAGGTATGCAAACGCTGAAGTTGTCTGTACCATCTACTAGTATTTCCTCATCTTTGAGCTTGAAATTAGATCTGGGAAACCAACCTGCGTTTTGCAACTCGTTACTCTCGTTTGTGTTGTATGACAAGTAACCTTCAATTGTTGATATCATTCCGAACTGAATCTATAGTAACACCATTTAGTTCATACCTAACTTCTCTGAACAGGAAGTTTATAGCATTATTGATGAATCTTAATTGGTCGGTTGCAGTTCCATCGGATTTCGTCAAACGACCTTCGAAATGAAGGTAACTTTGACAGGGCAGCGTATACGTGTCTAACTCCTGTATAGATATCTTAATTTAATCATTATATTCGAATTTCTGTAAAAACGGCTGATAAGAATAATACTCTTTTTCTTGAATGGTTTGATCGACCAAAGGTTTCTGATGAATATTGAGAATGTCCATTATACTAGAACTTTCAGGCCAAGAGACTGCAGAAATAGACGATTTGCACGTGTGATTCTCTTGGTATTCTTCTTCACACTGTAAGATATCCTATTATATCTAATAACCATGTTAGATTTTTTTCAAGTGGATGCTAACAGTTATTGTTTCTCCTCGAAAATTAACCAGTTTTTCTGCTTGGTCTAGGATTTTGATCGTTATGTTATCAATAGTCCCTACACTGATTTTGAAATAAATGATATTCTCAACTCTCAAGACGATCTTGTATCCAGGAGCAACGACTGGGAAAGACGAGAGCAGTGAGTGAGCTTCTTTTCCATTATGAAAGCTCCCAGTAGCAATATTGCAATATATAATGATTGCATTCACACTTAGAATGTTGACTTTGGTATCTGATGTATGTCGTTCATTTGCTTCCAAGATACGGCTATGGAATCCGAGTAAATCTCGCACTGTTCGATCGCTTTTGAAATTAATTCTTCTATTCGTGTCAATTGTCACTTTTGATGTGTTGAAATTAGGAGTTATGTTGATTCTTGCATCTTTATCAATATCTCTCACTCGTGAAGAGATGATTTCATAAAGATCTCCAATTTCATAAGATCCTACTGGGATTGTCACTGAGGAATTGTTGTCTCCAAAAACGAATTGATTATTATAATCATCAACGTTAGGAATCACATTGAGAGTTGCGAATCCAGTTAAACCGATTCCATAGTCAGTATCTTCTTCCAAGTGTATTGGAGGATTAAAATCGAAACTTAGAACCGATGAATTTCCAGTGAATGCCAATGACATTTCGAACTAAACTGAATGAGATTCATGTATAGTTCTCATTATATAGGAATTTGAGACAAAGATGATCACAATTGTAGGATTTGTTGATTGAAAATTATCATGATTATACTTAATAATTTTAGAGCAACCATCACTGTAGAAATATTTCATGAGTTCGAGAGGGGGTCTCAGGCTACCATAGCTATCAAAATATTTGATACTTCGTTGGGATTTGTTATAACAAACCCAATGGGTACCATCCCCACTCTTATCATCTAAATTAATCATACCACTTTTATACTTTCTCATTTTCCTGGGTATCTCATCTAACATAAACACTCCTCGAAAGAACGGTATTCTTAATTCTTCAGTGTAGTTCAATAAATCTACATTTGTTAATGGACGGTGTGGTAGCTTGATGTTCAGTTTTTTGAATACGGTTTCAGGAATGATCCATATCCACGTTTGTAAGGTTTCAAAAATATACCTTTTCCCAAAGCTGATTGTTCTATTTTCATGTTATGTCTCTTTTGTTCATCCAGTTGCTCCCTGACTGCCTTAGCCTTGTTTATGGCTTGGGCAATCCCAGCTGCCCCTCCTCCAAGACTACCGAGAGCACCGTGAGCAGCAAAGAGGGGAATCAGTGGAATGAACCCTCCAGATTTGGGAATGGGTATAATTCTCTCTATTGGTTTCGAAACCTTTTTTCCACCGATAGAAGAGAGAGCTAGATTCGCAGCCTGAAGTATGTCCCTATTTCGACCTTTTATACCTTTTCTTGCTTTGCGCATTGCTTGAGTGAAACTTATTGCACCACCCCTTTTTCAGCTTGTCGTCTTCTCAATTCCATGCCTTATTTACTCTTACTCTTCATTATTCCTGCAATTCCAAGTGCTGCGATTTTTTCCCCGATTCTCCTGTCTTTTTCCTTGAAACGGTTCAACGCTCGCTCTGACAGAATGCGGTCCGCTACGTTTCTGTTCTCTGAATCAGTGTATTTCGAATAGGCTATATCGTGATCTCTACAAGCTTCGTCCAATGTGTTGATTCCTCTATCCCCACGTGCAAGCCCTTTCAGATCATTTGGTTCCGGAACCACAAAAATTATAACCTGGCAAATGCAATTCGACGGGTAATCTATTTATGAGAGTGTTCAATAATGCTCTCCCTTTTATATCATTTCGAGCACCGTAAACGAGCATACCAAGAGTACAAAAGTTCAGTACCGAATGTTATAAATAATGTGAAAAAAAGACAAATATATATACCAGTGTTGAATCGGAATCTGAACATGAAAGTTGAGAAACATAAAGTGAAACTATCTGTTACTGATCATGATAGTTTCATTAGCTCAAACCAATTCCAGAAAAGTAAATATACAACAAGAGCACGGGCTCAATTTGGACAGTTTCCCCATGTTAATTCCCATAAGAAAATTTAAGGTCAAAAATAGCAAAAAGGACTCTTTTATCATATACACCCAGAGCATGGGGACTCAATTCAGTTTTCCTATGTCAATCTCCATAAGAAAATCTAAGGTCGAAAAATAGCAAAAATGGCTCTTTTATCAAGGTCACCGCAGTTGACCATGTTGGTAGGAGTACAGAACGGGTAAACATTTATAGGGAGGAAAGACAGGTTGGAAAAATAATGAGTACTGATACATGATAATATTTATTATTCGTTAGTGTATATATATAAACAGGCTGATTTTAAAATGAGTGCATATATTCAAGACATATAAATGAGAGAGTCTAACAAAAATTACTAAAATATCCGATTTTTCCTAAGTCTTCACATTAACGAGAAATTTCATTTTGAAAATTGAACATAAAATGCTTCGAAATTCGAGTACGCCACTGGGAAGCAAGTGAAATCTGCGGAATCCCAGGAAATCCCCAATTCGTCATTCACTAAAGTCAAAACAAGACAGTGATGCCAGATTGTTTCAGAGACGAATATCCTGATAAGAATTTGTCACAGAATGAATATGAATTGAAATAGGTTATGGAAACTAATAGAGGTGAATGTAATATGTACAGGAGCCTTATTTTTCAAAGTTTACTGAGAGAACTGTGGGGTGATTATCTCCATGGATCACGAGAGACGGAGAGAAACATGAGGGGAATGATAGAACATCCCCCTTCCTTCAATTCGAAAATAAGGTCCCAGCGGGTAGATACAAAATTAGCAGACAATAAATAGGTACACAACATACACAAAGTTGAAAATCGACTCACCTAGTAGATTTTCTCATACCTGCTCGAACAGCAAAACTCCCGAGAGCAAATAATTACTAATATCGAGTCCATTCCAGACTTATATCGTCCTGTTCTTGTTGGTTCATATTCGCACTTAAACCATCGAAAACGACTCGACGACGACATATTCTTTCTGGCAATCTCACATTGAAAATCAGGATCACGACCATATCACGATTATCACGCCACAAGACACAACATCCAATCATTTTATTTTTTATTTTACGTTTACAATTAATTTACAAACCAGCAACCACACAAACAAAACTATTATCAAATGATCTGTCAACATCATTTCTCAGAACAGTAGTATCTGTGACCATAGATTTCCTCTTCGCTGTGACCTTTGACAGTACTATTTAGGATTGTTCGCGTTCAGAAAATAAACAATCCGAAACCGTCAGAAGCATGCACAAGTCCACAGAACCCAAAAAAATCATACAGTTCTGTGAAACTGCGCATGCTTCTTACCGTTTCGGACGCAAGAATTCAGATGATCACGAATGAAAGTAGCGCTTGCGTGGTTGCGATTCATCCTGATTGGACACAGCTGATTGGATTTGTGAGATTAGTGTATAGTGAGGAAGTATCATTTCATTGAATTAAACTAATAGATGTTTTTTCCAAATTAGTTTTTTATGAAAATGGTAGTTTCATTTACAGATATGATCCTTCCTCACTAATACATTAATCTCAATCACCTGTGCCCAATCAGGATGAATCGCAACCACGCAGGCACTACTTTGCTGTTTCTGATTGGTCCGTAAAAGTCGCCTATTAGTAATTCATGGTCATCTGAATTCTTGCTGCTAGCACACCATGAGAACAATCAAAACAAAGATCCTTCCTTGACAGTTTGTTGTTCTGAGAATGTATGTTATTTTGAAAAACGTCAAAACGTGATACTAGTAAATGTAAATTATGTGAAGTTTGTCAATTCTGTTCATGACAATTTGCTTGGAATGTGACGATGCATTTCTCAAACATTGAGCTGAATGATATGGTTCTTATGTCGAGTCGTTATTGTGCGGGGCCCATGAGACTCCTCGAAGACCACGAAATTGTAACGATGCAAGGAGGTGGAAGGAAGGGTCTAAAGGATTTTTCAGTAAAATAAAACCCAACCGTGAGGTGTTAAGTTATACGCTATTCTTGCTAATGTGTAGAAATCTTGGGTGAGTCCATTTTGAAGTTTTTGTATTATCTTTCTGAAATTCAAGACCAGGGTTAACTTCTTCCCCATGTACATTTACTCGATTATACATTTTATTTAATATCTCCTAATTTTCATGTAGAGTGGCATGGTCGCTTCGTTCATCACGGTCGACTGCGGATCGCAAACGATAGTTGTGACAGAAGTAGAAATCTGGGCGAAAAAAGAGTATTTTGCCCCAAATCTATTTTGATCCTAATAATATTTTTAATAGTGCTATTCGGTAGTATACCTCAAGCTTTCTTAGTGTTTAAAATATATGCACTTATTTTAAAATCAGCCTGTATATAAATGAAATAATTCTCAAGATATCACCATCAATTTATGAGCCATATTCCACAACATCTTCATCGATTGAATAGTGTCCCCATGGTTACGTTTCATTAATTCCTGGAATAATATATCTCTTATCATCATTCGGACTGAGAGCAATCTTCTTTTGTATGATAGAATAAACTTGATGTTCATCTGATTTGATCAAATTCTGAGTGACAGTTTTTTCCTTCCAATTATCCAAACACTCAACATAATCAGTGAAGGTGATTGATGTCTTCACAACAGACGACTTCACACCCTCAGCATTTTTCGTTATACCAAAATTCCTCAGAATATCATCAATTTCAAAATCATCATATCCTTCATGCATCAGTTCTTCTCGTTTACTCATAATGTCATCAATCGTAGTAAGAATTCTAGTTGAATAGAGTTTTGATCTCAGACCAACGTAGTCGATTATCGGTACTCCGTTTTGCTCATCTTTTAACATTCCCAGCACTTTCTTATTGACTTGAGGAATATTATAAATGTTATTCGATATATAGTCGGAGGTATCGGAGCGCTGATGACAGTCCTTCTTCATAACCTCATATGGATCTTGACCAACAATCTCATAAATCAAGCTGTCAGTATCAGTGTAGAGAACTGAGCAATCACGAAATGTGTTGAACATATTATAGTCGTAGTGAAAGTCATATAATGTTGTCTTAGCTAAATCTAAAATAGCTTGACCAACATAAATGAGTTTGTTAAGATAGATTTCCAGTTTTTTCATTTCTATAGCAATCAAATTTTCATTGAAGACTGTACAATTCTTGAACTCGTGTTTTGAAATGTACGCCTCAGCACCATATCTTCCCACCCACTCTGTCAAAAGTCTGTCATTAACTCTCTTCCTAATGTTTTCCATTGTCTTACCAAAAACAGCGTTGTTCATGAGCTTGAACAGATTCTTCTCAAACTCATTTTTTGCTTGTCTTCGGAGTTCAGTGTTTAGGTCTATGTATGATCTCAACCACGTAGCTTGCCGGAACTTGAGAACTCGATGTATCTGTTTCAGCACTAAACCATGTTTCAACGCCTGTTTCAGGGCTCGGTAGTGAATGACATACTTCTCCTTGTAGCGTAGGGTTGCCATCAATTTGGCGTGTTCTCGTACAGATTTGGGAGGCTTTCCAGTCTTAGGATTGATGTGTTGAGGACAAAATGGAATATCTCCATGTACATCGTGGAGGTGTTGTGGATAATACAAATCGACTTCTAAAATATATCCTTCTTCTGCATCATCGGGAATAGCCGTGACGTCGATATTGGTGTCAGTCCATTCAAAATCTCCATATGGTAAAGCTTGAGACATAGCCCATCCGTATTGGTTATTGACGTCATAGTACATCAAGAAGGAATCGGCTTTCGAAGGATCATAATCAGGAATATATTTATTGTTTGCATGAGCTCTTCTTTTTGAACAAACTTGACTGAGACCTCCTCGGATGCCTTGCTCAACAAACAAAAACATGTCAGGGTCAGTGATAAGTTCCAACTCCTGATTCGTATATTTCAACATGGCATCCTAAGTGAATCCTGGCAGGGTGTAATAGTGTGCGAGGTCAAGATTGTGAGTTCTGAGGCAGCTGGTACAAAACTGTTCAAATACGTCTGCGAGAAGGAGAATATCAGTCATCATGTATAGATCCACGTACTGACCCAAGTCTCGACAATTGAACCCATTCTACACAAGATTTGCACGAAGATAGAGTCTGCGAGGGCAGGCTTTATCGTCTAATTTATTATAAAAAGCATCAATTGGAGGTAGCCGGGTTTCGCTGGAACGCTCAAACGAGTCGAAGTAATCATACGGCATCACACCTTTCTTAGTAAGAAGATAAAGTTGATCTTCGGCGACGCTACAGAATTGAGACCTTAGATTGGGGAATTCGGTTAAATGAGATGCCAACGTGTCCAGAGAGGAATTCATGAAACGGAAGCTGTCGATAAATCTGAACTGAACACAAGTTCCGTCAACATGTTCATTAAAGGAAATGTACTTCTCCTTCGTTATGGGCAGTAAGTCGATAGTTCCTTTCATTTCACTGAAAATGTCAGCTATTACAAAATTTGCATCATAACCACTCAAATCATGGAATACAACAGGCACCACAGGACTGTCCTTATTATTTATATTACAAGAATCGTGAGCAGCTCCTCTGTAATTTTTTTCTCACATCATCAAGTCCAAATTTTTGCTCACAAATGTGACAATGTGTGACATTTCGAAAATCTGCTTCTTGTTCTGAAGTCATATGAATATCATAAGGATACCAGTATACGGTAGTTATATCTTCTGTCAACTGCTTCATCTCATAGGCGAACCAATCCATGCAGTCTTCTCCTCGATAGGAACGATAAAAGGATAAAGAATTGTCATAAGAACACTTGAGGTAATATCCAACAGAAGCAGGAATATGATGCTGGGGCTTCTGGGGGTAACTGTTCGCTCTAAAACAGATTCGAGATCAGCGTAAACAATGAAAGCTACTTTCTCTAAATTTTTGTGGTTTTCGAATTTTAAAATATTTTTTTCCTCTTCAGGCATTTTGATAGCACTTTAATTCATTTTTATACACATTTCAATGTGATTATCTAATTTAGCTTCGATCTAAAGTAGTGCAAGCAGCGGTCGCAAAAATATTTACGTCCATTTTCTTTGCTCAGTTGAGTTGAAGGGAGCCTAGACATGTCTTTAATCCAAACGTAATGGTGTCTACTTGGAGCGGTGTTCTCATGTCCTGCTTTATTGATATGATCATGAATCAGTAGCAGGTTGGCGTGCTTTTCTTTTTTATCTCTGGCAAGGTAGGTCGGTAGAGTAATCAGCTCCTTTTTATTCTGCTTCAGTATATAAACATTGATTGACATTCCATTCTGCCGCTCGAACAGGGGTATTTGATTGACTGTCATCGGGAACTGAATACCTCTCAGATCAAAAACGGTAGATGGGTGAGGATAGAAAGAAGTTCTGTCGTTATTTACTTCGACTGGATACAAAGCTGAGATGACTGCCCAAGAATAACATGCATTATCATCATTTGTTACGTTGATGCAAGCTTGTTTTTGCTTGATTTGCGGGGGTAACTCAATGTATGAGGATCCAAGTTGAGGAATGAACTTGTTCATGTTCACACCTAGATTGATGATGCTCTTCAATGCCCATCCGCTGTCACGCTCCTGGAACTCCTCTAACTCCTTCATAATAGGATCAATCACTTTCTCATTGAACCACTTGTTTATGTCTGTATTCCTATAGATGGGTGAGTTAGGAGTAGTGGAGTATTTGTAATCAGTCTGTATGAGATCTCCTTTAGTGATCTCAAATTCTCCGCAGAACACAGCGTTAACTTTAACTGCTTCAACTTCTTTAACAACAATCAGCCATGATTGCTTCAGGGTCCTTATGTTTCAAATTTGAGATAACTCCAGTTCTGATGCGAGACTGAAACGCAGATTCTGAATCATTCCAACGAACTCTATCCCGTGCAGTTTCTTTTCTGGAAGATAACCCAGTTCCCCTCTTCTGGATCGCTTCGAACTGGTTTCGGAAGGTTTCCATATTTCTAAGGCAAGCCTCCAGATGCTGCTTCTCGCCCATGAAATGTTGCGAAAGGTCCTCTTGAAATCGAAATTTTTGTCTGTTTCACACCGAATGACTTCACACCCACAAATTAATTATATCTTTATTCAACCCCAGAAACATAAGCTATTGCGAAATGGAACAGATATCCAGAGCTGTATATAGGACCCATGGGATTTGGAGGCGCGACAGATACACCTGCCGTAGATTTCTTGAAGGAAATACGGTTCTTTGATAGCCTTCAGGCAACATTTTCCCCTGAACATGTTATATGAAACAAACGAACAACACTATTCATACCTGACTTTACAATAGTGACAACCTCCTTTGCAGAGAGGGATTATTGTCACTTAAGCCGGTACACTCCCCTCGCAAGGGTACCTGACGTGTTTTCGTGCGAGAAAAGTTGACCGTTTCGTTATACTGTCGTACAATATATTCCTGAGAATCGTCCATGTACATCTCACTACCTGGAATACCATGATGTACTATACCAGCTTGAATTACGAATTTATTTATAGCTTCACACTTCCTCAGAATCCGAAGAATACCAATATGTTCAAAATATCCACATTTATTCATGATTTCGTTAACAATTTCCACTTTCCACACACGCAGTTCGGAATTACATCAATTTCAAATTTGATTGTCCTGACAAATAATCACCCCTCACAGCGCCAGTTACCACAAAAAATGTATATTCAATACGAAAAACAATATTATGATAGGACGCGAAATAATTCAGTTCATTGAAAAAAATGATTCACAAGTGTATATTTTTCGTACAAAGTCCGAAAGAAATCGAAATCGCCTCGATACCAAAAAATCTAGATCCAAAAATATCCTTACAACACTGGCTCAGTTCATTGAAAAAAAAAAGAGCGACAAGAGTATGTTTTCATGTGGAATGCGATAGGCAGCAAAACGACAAACAAAAAAAGTACACCTACATTATTGCTCAAAATTGCCTCATTACTGAAAAAAAAATTGGAAACGTATTATTATGCTGAAATTTTTTGAGTATAACCGCATTACAAAAAACAAAACAAATTAGTCCCGATATTCATATTTTCCCAAATATCTCGAGAACGGCACAAAATATCGACAATCTGAATCGAAAAATGCCCCAACACCCTTGTAGACTTTTGCAACAGCCTAACACATGGAGAAAGTTCGAACACCGTATCACAATAATCAAAAAAATTAGTACGTCATGACGCGAAATAATTCTAAGTTCATTAAGAAAAAAAAAGTGAATGACAAGTGTATGTTTTTCGCCCGAAATTCGATAGAAATCAAGACGACCAACAAAAAAGTCTTTATACATTGCTACTCAAAATGGCTTCTTTACTAGAAAAAAAAATATGGAAAAGTATTATTTTTGATGAAATTTTTTGAGTATAACCGCATCACAAAAAACAAAACAAATAAGTACGATGTCATGACGCAAAATAATCCTAAGTTCTTTGAAAACTGAAAAAAGGTGAATGACAAGTGACTGTTTTTCGCACGAAATTCGAAAGAAATCAAGACGACCAACAAAAAGAGTCCCTAACATTGCTACTCAAAATGGCCTCTTCACTAGAAAATAAAAATATGGAAAAGTATTATGTTTAATGAAATTTTTTCAAGTCCCGATATTCATATTTTCCCAAATATCTCGAGAACGGCACAAAATATCGAGAATCTTAATCGAAAAATACCCCAACTCCCCTGTCGACTTTCGCAAGGGCCTACCACATGGAGAAAGTCCGAACACCGTATCACGAAAATCAAAAAAATTAGTACGTCATGACGCGAAATAATTCTAAGTTCATTGAAAAAAAAAAGTGAATGACAAGTGTATGTTTTTCGCCCAAAATTCGATAGAAATCGAGACGACCAACAAAAAAGTCCCTATACATTGCTACTCAAAATGGCCTCTCTACTAGAAAAAAAAAATGGAAAAGTATTATTTTTGATGAAATTTTTTTAAGTCCCGATATTCATATTTTCCCACACAAAAAGCCCCAATAATACATGTAAGCATTTTGTGGAGAAGTAGAATTCCAACACACATTTGAATTTACCTATTTGGAACTCTAGATCATGAGTTGAAGTTGTGTGTTGTTGAATCGTGGGTACTCATCGTTCAGTCTGCGGTCCGTCTAGAGTATTGTGGCAGATATTTAAGAAAATGGATGTCGTCGATCCGGCTACTTGCAATTCGATATTTTGCTTTGATTATTGCTTCATTCGATAGAGGAATCATTTCCCTATCAAATGACACCACTACCCATCAAATCGGCCGAGAAATGGCCAAGATATTCAACATTTAGATTTTTCACTCACTTCTTGAGATTTTGGCCAATCAGAGACGCCAGACTTGCTGGCGAATCGAGTAGAAAAATCAATGCTTCAGTTAACGGACTTTTGGGCTTTCAGCCAATGGCCGTCCGAAGACAGCGTTTTCTCGAGAGGCAGGGCATAAGAGATTTTGAGTTTTGTCTATAAAACTTGGCACTTTTTAGCCAAAGTCAGCAGTTATTTTTGAGATTCTTTTTAGGTGTCACGCTGTTGTTGGCTTGATTGATTCGCCTTGCTGCGTAGCCGAATTTCCTAAGGAATAGTCGAACCCGACCATCCCATTGTGTGAGGTCGCTATTAAGCTCATAGATTTGGGGAGCGATAAGGTCGCCCCCAAATATTTCAATAAAGAATTCGTTTTGCTGTCTGCACCTGAGTGCAATTATCATTGCACTGTCATACAGTATACTCCTGACACCAGAAGAAAGAAGAGAGAAGAGCTCCTGTTAAATACTAGGTTGGAAAGACTACCATCCGTGTAAAGTTGAGTCTGGCTGTTTGATCGAATCCAATCCTACTTATTTCTTCAGAGGGTCGTGGTGTTGATTGGTATAGAGGAATCCAAACCCTGAGCGTAGGGTTAGTCGTGGCAAATTTATTACATTGAGACATTCTTTTGATAGAATATGGATTCTGCCAATTCAACAATGCACCATCGATTACATGGCGCCCAACGTGGGGCGAGTGTTCAAGATTCGGCAGATGTTCAAGTTCCAGCTAGAGTTCGTCGATTGCATGAGGCTAGAGTTCGAGTACATGGTATTCAGCAATGTGGGTCCGATGTTGATAGTGTTCGATTACATGAAGCCCAAGCTGATGTTCAACAAGTATATGTTCCTGCAAGTGTTCCTGCCAATGTACAACTAGAGAGTTCTACAAGTATGCAGCGATTACCTGGTATCCAGCAAGCATTGGAGTCGGTTTTAGATTTTTGCGGGAGTGTGTTAGAACAATCCACTGAGAGGAGTGGACGAACCCACTTAAGTAGGTTGGAAGGTTCGATTGGAAATCCGTTTTTGACTTTAGGTGATCAAAGTCAATGGCGCCCATTTGAGAATGAAGATGTTGTAAATCCTGTGGAATATGATTCCAGGTTAGCCGATTCGATAATCGAATTGACTAAAGCCGTTCGCACTTTGGAAAGTGAGAAGCCGAAGTTGTTTTTACCCGATTTCAGTGGCACTGATTCGGAAGACCCTGAAAAATTTATTTCAGAGTGCGAAGGGGAGTTTGCGAAAGACTCGAGTATTGGTCGAGAGAAGTTTTTCGTGTTTGCGAGGAAGAGACTGAAGGGAAAGGCCCTCGGTTGGTTGAGATCGATGTTTGGTAATCTGCGGATTACGTGGGAGAATTTTTGCAATAGGCTGTTGCAGAAATTTAATAGTAAACCGGTCATTGCACGTCTGATATCCCAATTATACGGGCAATCACATCAGGGGAGGTGTTCGCCTGAGTGCTTTATTGCTGAGAAATCGGCTTTAGCTCAGAGGGTTGCTCCGAATATGAAGGAATCAGAACTGATCGAGTTACTGATACCACAGTTGAAGCCTGATATTCGAATGTTTCTGAGAGGTAGAAAATTCGAGAGTTTGGAGGAGTTGACTCAGGTGGTGAGTCTCATTTCTGAGGATCAGAAATATTTTGAATTTTGTTTTGACGGAGATTTTCCTGGTTTAGGAAATGGTGATGTTCCCCAGGAAGATGATGTTCGTCCAAGAAGGAAGAGGAGTCGTCGGAGGAAGCGGAGTATTCCGTTTGTTAAAGTTTATGAGAGTTCGGATGATGATAGTCGAATGGAGCAGTGCGATGCCATGACCTCGCAGAAAGTTTTCCGGAAGGACCAAGTATGCTAGAGGACTGATGATGAAGCTGTAGTTCGAAGAGTATCCTGGTCGAACGAGAATAGGGACTTTGCGGAATCATTGCACGGTGTTGATTCCACAGAGAGGTTGAGCGACAGAGGTGATGTCGTAGATTTTGATGAGAATTGTGGAGTTGAGAATTCTCAACTGGTAGATGAGATTGATCTTCGGTGTGATCATCTCTCTACTGTCTACGAAGATGAAGCCGAGGAGGAGTTCCAGGATGAAGATTTCCCTGCGGACGATGGAGTTGAATATTCTCAACAGCGAGTTGAGAAGTTGAATCCTTTTGTACCATGGTTTAACGGTGTGCCCATGGATGCTGAAGTAGAGGAGTTTGCTGATGGTATACAGGATCGTATACAGGGTGTTTTTGGGAGTGACTCGTTCACCTCAGATTTCAGTTACATGGCGAAGGTGAAAAAGAAGAGGAATACCAGGCCGTTATCCAGGGTGGATAATCGTGTTAATGGGTTTCGTTATTAGAAATTGTACTTCGGATATCGTGAGTATAGTGAAAAATTCTATCACTCACGTCGTTGATGTTGAAGTTGAGTTGTGGGAGATTTTTCAAGTTGAGAAACACTTGAAAAGTTGAGAAAAGTTGATAGGAGATTCGGATGTTGGATTCCCGAATGATTCCTAGGTTGTTTTGTTTTTGAAGCAGCGCATGAGGAGTAGACTGGACATAGTTCCAGATCTATGGTTTTTGGTTTTCGAAATTCTTGAAATTTGGTCCAGCGGTTGCTGTAGATGTTCCCACTGGTTAGTGTATGAGCTGATGGATGTTCCAGCTGAGAGTAGATTCTGAAGGGGGTGGTGATGTGATAAGTTCCCACCACGGATATAGAATGAGGTTGGATTGAGATGTGTTCCCCTAGGGTTTTCAGGATTCGGTAAATACATAGTGTTTTTGTATTCGAGTGTTGTCGCCGATAAGTGCCCTAGAGACATTCTGCGGAATGATGGTCCCCTTATAGACGTTCTACGGAATGTGTTCGACGTTCTTCGGAATGATATGCAGATCGATACTTGGACTTACGCCTACAGTTGTAGTTGAATGGGATGAAGTTTGACGAATACTCGTGGAACGGACGAATGAGATCTTAGGGAAGAGATCAGGGATGATTCGAGATGGATCAGAAGTATGAATGCGTATGTACATTAACTCTGATTTGCCTGTTTAGCTACAACGACCTATGATGAAGCCACATCGAGCCTCACCGAGCCTTGACGAGCCTCGACGAGCCTCACCGAGCCTCACCGAGCCAAGGAGCACCAGCTTGATGAGCACCCGACAATTGTTCCTCTCGGAACAGCGATCTTAAGGCTTCTCCAATCTATGAGCTAATACCGTTAAAGGGGGGTGGTGTCGTCGATTGTGGCCAATCAGAGACGCCAGACTTGCTGGCGCCTCGAGTAGAAGAATCAATACTTCAGTTAACGGACTTTTGGGCTTTCAGCCAATGGCCGTCCGAAGACAGCGTTTTCTCGAGAGGCGGAGCCTAAGAGATTTTGAGTTTTGTCTATAAAACTTGGCACTTTTTAGCCAAAGTCAGCAGTTCTTTTTGAGGTTGTTTTTAGGTGTCACGCTGTTGTTGGCTTGATTGATTCGCCTTATTTCCTAAGGAATAGTCGAACCCGACCATCCCATTGTGTGAGGTCGCTATTAAGCTCATAGATTTGGGGAGCGATAAGGTCGCCCCCAAATATTTCAATAAAGAATTCGTTTTGCTGTCTGCACATGAGCGCAATTATCATTGCACCACCATACAGTATACTCCTGACAATAGGAGGAAGAAGAAAGAAGAGCTCCTGTTAAATACTAGGTCGAAAAGACTACCTTCCGTATAAAGTTGAGTCTGGCTTCACCCCTAGTATACGTCGTTGCATTCCATTTGTATTTCGGAATAAATATCTCTGGAAAGCCGTCTCAGCTCCTGGCCCTACGTCAGTAGTTTACTTCGGTAAGCGAACACACTGCATAGGCTGGAGTGACGTTAAACGAGTACTGAGTTCTTGCGAGACTCTCGGACGCGACGCGAATTAGGATTTCCCTGACTTTGTGTGTCGTAGGCCTTCTGCCAAGTTAGGTCTAGGACGATAGGGAACGATCTTGGCCCGGTGCAACGCCGACGTGGTGGTCTTGATTGGTTTGACGGAAGTTCTTTAGCTTGCATTGTAGGGAACTAAAATCAGACATCTTAATAAAAGCGTACAGTCATATTCTCTCAAAACCTAATAAACTGGGTAAAATATAATATATCGGGAATATTGTATGAGAGAGAGAGAGAGACTGATCGAGAGTGAGTACTGATAGAGAGCTGTTTGATCGAATCCAATCCTACTTATTTCTTCAGAGGGTCGTGGTGTTGATTGGTATAGAGGAATCCAAACCCTGAGCGTAGGGTTAGTCGTGGCAAATTTATTACATTGAGATATTCTTTTTATAGAATATGGATTCTGCCAATTCAACAATGCACCATCGATTACAATGGAAATACCATGTGGATTATCAGTATAGTGATGTCAGTGGTGCTGTGCAGTGCTCCCAAATAGAACCTCCTACTGATAAGGTGATTATTTTTTTTTTCTGTATCAAAGATGTTTTGAAGATATATATGCTCGCGGAGGAGAGAAGGGATAGTGGTGACCGGGTTTTAAAAATAGAATCGTTTTCGATGGTATGCTCGAAGGCGGCAGCTCTGAATGATAGGGTATATATATCTAAGGAACATTGAAGATCACAAGACACATACAAGACATATTAATTTTTTTTTTTTTTTCAGTTATCCAACTTGACTCTATCATCATCGATCACAAAATCAACATGCCCACGAATTTTCATTACAATGTTATTGAAATTACCAGGGAATTTATATTGCAAGTAAACTCTGAAATGCAGAATGAATTGATAATAATTGCATTTTGTGATATTCTGAACAATAGTTTCGAAAGTTATTGTATGCGAGAGTGCTTATTGTATTATAGAGATATAATCATAGAGGATATAAATAAAAAATAATTGAATATGTGTGGTTTTTATTTTATTTCCATCTACACTGTATGTTTAACAATATCAAGTGAATATAATACTATAGTTTCCCCTAGGTGAAGTATCAGTTTTTTTCATTTGATGAATTTTCATCTACACTGTAAGTTTGACAATATCAATCTATAATAATACTATAGTGTCCCCAAGGTGAAGTATCATGGGAATTCCTATGTGAATATCTTTTGTCATCATGTGGACTCAGGGCAATTTTGTTTTGTTCTATAGATAAAACTTGATGGGCACGTGATTGTATACACCTCTGAGTCTCGTATTTCTCTATATTTTGTATTAAACATTCCAAATCATCTTCAAATTCAATTTTATGCTTGACTACGTAATATTTTAATACCTTCGGATTTCTCAACACACTTTTTACCTTTTTCAGTATTATTAAGGGTGGGTTTCTTATTGTCGACCAAATAGGTGTATTGTTTTGATCGAAGGCCTACAAAATCTGTCATTATGGATCCTTCATTCTCATCTTTTAACAAACCAGTTACTTTTTTATTAACTAATTTGTCAATATCCGCTTTTATAATCTCTTCGTAAACATCGTCACAATACAGTTCATGAATGAGACAATCTGTATCGGTATAAAGTAATTTACATTTCGATGGATCAAACTTTTTCAACATGTAATCATAATGGAAATCATGAACACAAGTTTTCGAGATATCTGAAATTGCCATACCAATGTATAATGGTTTATTGAATACCAGTTTGGTTTTCTTCATTTCAATTGCCATCAAATTTTCATCAAATATAGTTCTATTATGGAAATTTGGACTAGATATTAAATTTTTCGCGCCATGCCTGCCTTCCCAACAAGTTTTACAATTCTGTATCTTTTAATGTTCTCCATTGTTTTACCGAAAACAGCATTGATCATTAATTTGAAGATTTGTATGCCATCATTAATTTGGAATTTGCACGCAATGAAGTATTCAGATCAATGTATGGCTTCAACCACCTGGACTGTTTGGAAGTCGATATTCTATGAATTTTATCGATAATGAGACCATTAGCCAGATATTGTTTAAGATTTCTAGAATGCAATATATACTTCTCCCTGTGATACAATGTTGTCATTAGTTCGGAGAATTTTGATTTTGGGGGTATTAGATGTTCAGGGGCGAGGGGTAAATCTTTATGAAGCTCATGAAGGGATTCTGGATATTTGAGATCAACCTCCAAAATGTTTCCAGAAGAAGATTCATCAGAAATGGAATTGACATCGAAATTCTGAGTATCTTTCAACCATTCAAATCCAGTATAAGGAAGAGGCTGAGACATAGCCCAACCATAGAGATACTTATATGGTTCATCACTATTGAAATTGGTCATGTATTTATTGTTCGCTGTAGAGTACCTATTCGAACACTGACTCATTCCACCACGAATGCCCTTTTCTATGAACATCAATATGTCAACGTCTTGAACTGTATCTAATCGGCACTTTGTATATTTCAACATGCAGTCATGTATATCCAGGTGAGGTATAATAATGAGCAGGATCTAATCCGTATGTTGCATGGCACATGTCTCGAAAATTCTCAAAAACATCAACCAATAACATGATATCCATTTTCAAGTAAAGGTCGGAGTATTCTCCTAATGTTTTTAACTGGAATGTTTTCCATACTTTCTGTGCATGCTCATAATCAGAATCCTTGATATGCTCATCGTTCAATTTACTCTAAAATGATTTTACACTCGGTAGTTCAGTGTCTTGGAGTTTTTCCAAATTATCTGAATAATCATAACAAAAAATTCCTTTTCTACAAAGCAAATCAAACTTTTCTCCTTCTAGATCACTGAACTTTTTTCTGAGGTTGATGAATTGTGTTTTTCTCCAATAACGATACCAATTGATCCAATTTGAATGCCATGAAACGATATGAATCGACAAATCTTAATTTTATGTTAGATCTAGAATCATGTTGGGTGAAACTGATATATTATTCCTCATTCATTGGAAGTAGAGTAACCCGAGAGGGTTTTGGCAAATCTTTTATAATGAAATGGCTATCATATCCCGAAAGGTTGTGGAAAAAATGGGAACGGTATGGGAATTTGTGTATTTGAGGTCACATTTCGAATGACTGAATCCGCGGAATCTCCCTGAATAGTGATCATGGTCGCGAACGATGGTATCCGATTCGATAAATGTTTTTTCACATATGTGACATGTAGTTTTATTCAAAATTTTCCCAGCATCTTTGCTCATCGGTAAGTTCATACGCATTTTTGCCTCAATGAAGAGTGCTAAGTCATCTTACTCTTCCACGAACCACTCAATGCAGTCGGTACCTCGGTAACTTTTATAGAATGATAAACTGTCATCAAAAGTACACTTTACATAATATCCCACACTGGATGTTTCATGTTTCTGATACCGAGATGTTTTTATAATTTTTTTTCTACATTGTTCTTCTTGTAGTGGAATGAGCACTGATTCAAAATCGCTGTGAACGACGAAAG
The DNA here is from genome assembly GCA_918026855.4 of Phaedon cochleariae. Taxonomy (NCBI): domain Eukaryota; kingdom Metazoa; phylum Arthropoda; class Insecta; order Coleoptera; family Chrysomelidae; genus Phaedon; species Phaedon cochleariae. Next base: position 30,086,073 of record OU896708.1, read on the forward strand.
GAACTTTTTCTTTGTGACGAAAATCTTTGAACTCTGAAAATTCTTCCTCTGGGAAATCTAT
>OU896708.1:30086633-30200633 GCA_918026855.4 Phaedon cochleariae
GAAGATACATCGACTCTATCGGAGTGCACTCTATCACTCTATCCTATTATCTCACATGGATACTATCGAAGCAGACGAGTTCGCAATGTTCATATAATACGACTCCTAAGCGGGTATAACGCACACAACTTGCAGAACAAGAAACTTCGACGTTGACCATGTTCACACTGCCACTCTGCAGTCTAGCATCTGACATGCATACAGTTGATACAAGACCGATTGCAGTGACCGTATAAGACGACTTTGGAGGGATTATAACGAGTACAATAGGCAAATGAAGATACATCGATCCCATCGTTTTGCACACTTTATCTCTCTATCCAATCATCTTACATGGACACTATTGAAGCAGACAAGTTCGCAATGACCATATAAGACGACTCTCAAGCAGGTATTACGCACACAGCTTGTAGAACAAAAATCCTCGACTCGACTATGTTTACACTGTAACCCTGCAGTATAACATCTGGCATGCACACAGTTGAAGCATATACGATCACAGTGACTGTATAAGACGACATTGAAGGGTATATAACGAGTACAATAGGCAAATGAAGATACATCGACTTTATCATAGTACACACTATATCTCTTTATCCTATCATCTCACATGGACACTATCGAAGCAGACAAGTTCGCATTGACCATATAAGACGACTTCTAAGCGGGTATAACGCACACAGCTGGCAGAACAAGAAACTTCGACTTTGACTATGTTTACACTGTGAGTCTGCAGTCTCGAATCTGACATGCATACAGTTGATGCAGATACGATTGCAGTGACTATACAAGACGAATCTGGAGGGTATATAGCGAGTACAACAGGCAAATGGGGATACATCGAATTCATCGTCGTACACACTATATTTCTCTATCCTATCATCTTACATGGACACTATTGAAGCAAAGTACGCATTGACCATATGAGACGACTTCTAAGCGGGTATAACGCACACAGCTTGCAGAACAGGTAACATCGACTTCAACTATGTTCACATTGTAACTCTGCAGTCTAGCTTCTGACATGCATACAGTTGGATCAGATATGATCGCAGTGACCATATAAGATATAAATCGCAGAGTTACAGTGTCACCATAGTCAAAGTCGAAGTTTCTTGTTCGACAAGCGTTATACCATCTTGGAAGTCGTCTCATATGGTCATTGCGAACTTGTTTGCTTCGATAGTGTCCATGTGTATGCGTTACAACCGCTTGAAAGTCGTCTTATATGGTCAATGCGAATATGTTTGCTTCAATAGTGTCGATGTGAGATGATAAGATAGAGATATTTACTGTGCACAACGATGAAGTCGATGTATCTTCATTCGCCTAATGTACTCGTTATATAACCTTCAATGTCGTGAGATGATAGAATAGAGAGATATAGTGTGCACAACGATGAAGTCGATATATCCCCATTTGCCTGTTGTACTCGCTACATACCCTCCAAATTCGTCTTATATGGTCACTGTAGTTGTACCTGCTTCATCTGTATGCATGCCGGATTTCCTACTGCAGAGTTACAATGTAAACATTGTGGAAGTCGAGGTTTCTTGTTCTACAAGCTGTGTGCGTGATACCTGCTAGAGAGTCGTCTTATATGGTCATTGCGAACTTGTCAGCTTCAATAGTGTCCAAGTAAGATGATTGGATAGAGAGATATAGTGTGCACTCCGATGAAGTCGATTTATCTTAGGTCTTTCAGTCTGGGATAACTACTAATATTATTCATTATCTGGTTGCTCAACTTTCCAGGTAACTTTTCTTTTGTATTAAAAGTTGCAGTGGCGCCCCATCTTTTTTGTTTAACCTCATGATTGCTAGATAACTGAAATGTTGCTATTTTAACTCATTTCGATAACTCGAACCCATAGTGCCTACTGACGAAGAGCTGTCGTTTGCAAATGCACCTATTTTTCATAAAAGAAGGGCTGCAAAGATCCTATCCTATTATCACACATGGATAATATCGAAGCAGACGAGTTCGCAATGTTCATATGAGACGACTCCTAAGCGGATATAACGCACACAACTTGCAGAACAAGAAACTTCGACGTTGACCATGTTTACACTGCCACTCTGCAGTCTAGCATCTGACATGCATTCAATTGATACAAGAACGATTGCAGTGACCGTATGAGATGACTTTGGAGGGATTGTAACGAGTACAATAGGCAAATGAAGATACATCGATTTCATCTGTTTGCACACTATATCTCTCTATCCAATCATCTTACATGGACACTATTGAAGCAGACAAGTTCGCAATGACCATATAAGACGACTCTCAAGCAGGTATCACGCACACAGCTTGTAGAACAAAAAATCTCGACTTCGACTATGTTTACACTGTAACTCTGCAGTATAACATCTGGCATGCACACAGTTGAAGCATATACGATCACAGTGACTGTATAAGACGACATTGAAGGGTATATAACGAGCACAATAGGCAAATGAAGATACATCGACTTCATCATAGTACACACTAAATCTCCTTATCCTATCACCTCACATGGACACTATCGAAGCAGACAAGTTCGCATTGACCATATAAAACGATTTCTAAGCGGGTTTATCGCACACAGCTGGCAGAACAATAAACTTTGACTTTGACTATGTTTACACTGTGTGTCTGCAGTCTCGAATCTGACATGCATACAGTTGATGCAGATACGATTGCAGTGACCATATAAGACGAATCTGGAGGGTATATAGCGAGTACAACAAGCAAATGGGGATACACCGAATTCATCGTCGTACACACTTTATCTCTCTATCCTATCATCTCACATAAACACTATTGAAGCAGACCAGTTCGCATTGGCCATATAAATAGACTTCTAAGCGGGTATAACGCACACAGCTTGCAGAACAAGAAACATCGACTTCGACTATGTTCACATTGTAACTCTGCAGTATAGCATCTGTCATGCATACAGTTGAAGCAGATATGATCGCAGTGACCATATAAGACGACTTTGGAGGGTATATAGAAAGTACAATAGGAAGATGAAGATACATCGACTCCATCGGAGTGCACTCTATCACTCTATCCTATTATCTCACATGGATACTATCGAAGCAGACGAGTTCGCAATGTTCATATGAGACGACTCCTTAGCGGGTATAACGCACACAACTTGCAGAACAAGAAACTTCGACGTTGACCATGTTTACACTGCCACTCTGCAGTCTAGCATCTGACATGCATACAGTTGATACAAGAACGATTGCAGTGACCGTATGAGACGACTTTAAAGGGATTATAACGAGTACAATAGGCGAATGAAGATACATCGATTTCATCGTTTTGCACACTATATCTCTCTATCCAATCATCTAACATGGACACTATTGAAGCAGACAAGTTCGCAATGACCATATAAGACGACTCCCAAGCAGGTATTACACACACAGCTTGTAGAACAAAAAACCTTGACTTCGACTATGTTTACACTGTAACTCTGCAGTATAACATCTGGCATGCACACAGTTGAAGCATATACGATCACAGTGACTGTATAAGACGACATTGAAGGGTATATAACGAGTACAATAGGCAAATGAAGATACATCGACTTCCTCATAGTACACACTATATCTCTTTATCCTATCATCTCACATGTACACTATCGAAGCAGACAAGTTCGCATTGACCATATAAGACGACTTCTAAGCGGGTATAACGCACACAGCTGGCAGAACAAGAAACTTCGACTTTGACTATGTTTACACTGTGAGTCTGCAGTCTCGAATCTGACATGCATACAGTTGATGCAGATATGATTGCAGTGACTATATAAGACGAATCTGGAGGGTATATATCGAGTACAACAAGCTAATGGGGAAACATCGAATTCATCGTCGTACACACTATATCTCTCTATCCTATCATCTCAAATGGACACTATTGAAGCAGACAAGTTCGCATTGACCATATGAGACGACTTCTAAGCGGGTTAATCGCACACAGCTTGCAGAACAGGTAACATCGACTTCAACAATGTTCACATTGTAACTCTGCAGTCTAGCATCTGACATGTATACAGTTGGATCATATATGATCGCAGTGACCATAAAAGACGACTTTGGAGGGTATATAGCGGGAACAATAGGCAGATGAAGATACATCGACTTCTTCGGTGTGCACACTCTATCTCTGTATCCTTTCATCTCACATGGATACTATTAGAGCAAACGAGTTCGCAATGCCTATATAAGACGACTTCCAAGCAGGTATAACGCACACAACTTGCAGAACAAGAAACTCCGACTTCGACTATGTTTACACTGTAACTCTGCAGTCTAGCATCTGACATGCATATAGTTGGAGCAGATACGATGGCAGTGACCGTATGAGACGTTTTTGAAGGGAATACAACGAGTCCGATAGGCCAATGGGGATACATCGACTTCATCGTCTCACACACTAAATATATCTATTCTATCATTTCACAGGGACACTATCGAATAGACAAGCTCGCAATGACCATACAAGACGACTTTCAAGCAGCTATTACGCACAAGGCTTGCAGAACAAGAAACTTCGACTCCGACCATGTTTACACTGTAACTCTGCAGTCTAGCATCTGACATGTATACAGTCGACGCAGATACGATCGCAATGACCATATAAGACGAATTTGAAGAGTATATAGCAATGACAACAGTTAGTATGAGTATAAGTAACTGCAGTATAACATCTGGCAGCAGCAGATACGACTGCAGTGAACATATGAGACGACTTTGGAGGGTATGTTGCGAGTACAACAGGCAAATGGGGTTGGAGCAGATACGATGGCAGTGACCGTATGAGACGTTTTTGAACGAGTTCAATAGGCAAATGGGGATACATCGACTTCCATCGTCTTTCACACTATATATCCCTATCCTATCATCCCGCACGGACACTATCGGAGCAGACAAGCTCGCAATGACCATACGAGATGACTTCCAAGCAGGTATAACGCACACAGCTTGCAGAACAAGGAACCTTGACTTCGACCATGTTCACATTGTAACTCTGCAGTCAAGCATCTGACATGTATTCAGTTGACGCAGATACGATCGCAATGACCATATAAGACGACTTTGAAGGGTATGTAGCGAGTACAACAGGCAAATGGGTATACATCGACTTCATCGTAGTACACACTCCATCTCTCTACCCTATCATCTCACATGGGCACCATCGAAGCAGACAAGTTCGCATTGACCATATAAGACGACTTCCAAGCGGGTATAACGCACACAGCTTGCAGAACAAGAAACTTCGACTTCGACCATGTTTACACTGTAACTCTGCAGTCTTGAATCTGGCATGCATAAAGTTGTTGCAGAAACGATTGCAGTGACCATATAAGACGACTTTGGAGGGTATATAGCAAGAACAACAGGCAGATGAGGATACATCGACTTTATTTTCGTACACACTATACTATCCTTTCATCAAACATGGACACTGTTGAAGCAGACAAGTTTGAATTGACCAAATAAGACGATTTCCAAGCGGGTATAACGTACACATCTTGCAGAACGAGAAACTTCGACTTTGACTATGTTTACACTGTGACTCTGCAGTCTTGAATCTGACATGCATACAGTTGAAGCAGATTCCATTGCAGTGACCGTATAAGACAGACGACTTTGAAGGGTATATCACGAGTACAATAGGCAAACGAAGATACATCGACTTCATCGTTTTGCACACTATATCTCCCTATCATATCATCTCACATTGAAACTATTGAAGCAGACGAGTTCGTATTGACCATATAAGACGACTTCCAAGCGGGTATAACGCACACAGCTTGCAGAACAAGAAACTTCGACTTCGACTTTGTTCACACTGAAACTCTACAGTCTATCATCTGACTTGCATACAGTTGAAGCAGATACGATTGCAGTGACCTTATAAGATGACTTTGAAGAGTATATAACGAGTTCTATAGGAAAATGGAGATACATCGATTTCAGCGTTGTGCACACTGAATCTCTCAATCCTATCATCTCCCATGGACACTATTGAACAAACAAGTTCGCAATGACCATACGAGACGACTTAGAAGTAGGTATATCGCAGACCGCTTGCAGAACAATAAACTTCGACTTCGATCATGTTTACACTGTAACTCTGCAGTCTAGCATCTGACATGTATACGGTTGACGCAGATACGACCGCAATGATCATATAAGACGACTTCGAAGGGTATATAGCGAGAACAACAGGCAAATGGGGATACATCGACTTCTTCATAGTACACACTATATGTCTTCATCATATCATGTCACATGGACACTATTGGAGCTGACAAGTTCGCATTGACCATATGAAACGACTTCCAAGCGGGTATAACGCACACAGCTTGCAGAACAAGTAACATCGACTCCAACTATGTTTACATTGTAACTCTGCAGTCTAGCATCTGACATGCACACAGTTGGATCAGATATGATCGCAGTGACCATATAAGACGACTTTGGAGGGTATATAGCAAGTACAATGAGCAGATGAAGATACATCGACTTCATCGGTGTGCACACTCTATCTCTGTATCCTATCATCTCACATGGACACTATCAAAGCAGACAAGTTCGCATTGACCATATAAGACGACTTCCGAGCGGGTATTACGCACACAGCTGGCAGAACAAGAAACTTCGACTTTGACTATGTTTACACTGTGAGTCTGCAGTCTCGAATCTGACATGCATACAGTTGATGCAGATACGATTGCAGTGACCATATAAGACGAATCTGGAGGGTATATAGCGAGTACAACAAGCAAATGGGGATACACCGAATTCATCGTCGTACACACTATATCTCTCTATCCTATCATCTCACATAAACACTATTGAAGCAGACCAGTTCGCATTGGCCGTATAAAATGACTTCTAAGCGGGTATAACGCACACAGCTTGCAGAACAAGAAACATCGACTTCGACTATGTTTACATTGTAACTCTGCAGTATAGCATCTGTCATGCATACAGTTGAAGCAGATATGATCACAGTGACCATATAAGACGACTTTGGAGGGTATATAGAGAGTACAATAGGAAGATGAAGATACATCGACTCCATCGGAGTGCACTCTATCACTCTATCCTATTATCTCACATGGATACTATCGAAGCAGACGAGTTCGCAATGTTCATATGAGACGACTCCTAAGCGGGTATAACGCACACAACTTGCAGAACAAGAAACTTCGACGTTGACCATGTTTACACTGCCACTCTGCAGTCTAGCATCTGACATGCATACAGTTGATACAAGAACGATTGCAGTGACCGTATGAGACGACTTTAAAGGGATTATAACGAGTACAATAGGCAAATGAAGATACATCGATTTCATCGTTTTGCACACTATATCTCTCTATCCAATCATCTTACATGGACACTATTGAAGCAGACAAGTTCGCAATGACCATATAAGATGACTCCCAAGCAGGTACTACACACACAGCTTGTAGAACAAAAAACCTCGACTTCGACTATGTTAACACTGTAACTCTGCAGTATAACATCTGGCATGCACACAGTTGAAGCATATACGATCACAGTGACTGTATAAGACGACATTGAAGGGTATATAACGAGTACAATAGGCAAATGAAGATACATCGACTTCATCATAGTACACACTATATCTCTTTATCCTATCATCTCACATGTACACTATCGAAGCAGACAAGTTCGCATTGACGATATAAGACGACTTCTAAGCGGGTTTAACGCACACAGCTGGCAGAACAAGGAACTTCTACTTTGACTATGTTTACACTGTGAGTCTGCAGTCTCGAATCTGACATGCATACAGTTGATGCAGATACGATTGCAGTGACTATATAAGACGAATCTGGATGGTATATATCGAGTACAACAAGCAAATGGGGAAACATCGAATTCATCGTCGTATACACTATATCTCTCTATCCTATCATCTCAAATGGACACTATTGAAGCAGACAAGTTCGCATTGACCATATGAGACGACTTCTAAGCGGGTTAATCGCACACAACTTGCAGAACAGGTAACATCGATTTCAACTATGTTCACATTGTAACTCTGCAGTCTAGCATCTGACATGCATACAGTTTGATCAGATATGATCGCAGTGACCATAAAAGACGACTTTGGAGGGTATATAGCGGGGACAATAGGCAGATGAAGATACATCGACTTCTTCGGTGTGCACACTCTATCTCTGTATCCTTTCATCTCACATGGATACTATTGAAGCAAACGAGTTCGCAATGCCTATATAAGACGACTTCCAAGCAGGTATAACGCACACAGCTTGCAGAACAAGAAACTTCGACTCCGACTATGTTTACACTGTGAATCTGCCGTCTAGCATCTGACATGCATACAGTTGAAGCAGATATGATGGCAGTGACCGTATGAGACGTTTTTGAAGGGAATACAATGAGTACGATAGGCAAATGGGGATACATCGACTTCATCGTCTCACACACTAAATATATCTATTCTATCATTTCACAGGGACACTATCGAACAGACAAGCTCGCAATGACCATACAAGACGACTTTCAAGCAGCTATTACGCACAAGGCTTGCAGAACAAGAAACTTCGACTTCGACCATGTTTACACTGTAACTCTGCAGTCTAGCATCTGACATGTATACAGTCGACGCAGATACGATCGCAATGACCATATAAGACGAATTTGAAGAGTATATATAGCAATAACAACAGTTAGTATGAGTATAAGTTACTGCAGTATAACATCTGGCATCAGCAGATACGACTGCAGTGAACATATGAGACGACTTTGGAGAGTATGTTGCGAGTACAACAGGCAAATGGGGTTGGAGCAGATACGATGGCAGTGACCGTATGAGACGTTTTTGAACGAGTTCAATAGGCAAATGGGGATACATCGACTTCCATCGTCTTTCACACTATATATCCCTATCCTATCATCTCGCACGGACACTATCGGAGCAGACAAGCTCGCAATGACCATACGAGATGACTTCCAAGCAGGTATAACGCACACAGCTTGCAGAACAAGGAACCTTGACTTCGACCATGTTTACATTGTAACTCTGCAGTCAAGCATCTGACATGTATCATGCAATCATGAGAGAGACCTGCAAAATAGCTAATTTGAACGTTCGTTCACTATTTACTGGATTCAATGATATATGTGAGATGATTACAAGTAATGAGTTCTCGATTGTCGGTTTGACTGAGACCTGGCTATCAGATGTTGTATCAACTGCTACCGTAGATATAACTAACTATAATTTTTTCAGATGCGATCGTCAAAGTAGAGGAGGAGGAGTCGGAATTTATGCGAGTAAGGAATTTCAGTGCAATCAAATTTTTTCAGATAGCAACAAAGACCTTGAGCAACTTTGGTTAGCAGTGAAATTATCTAATTGATTATTTGCTGTGGGAATAGTATATCGACCACCAAAATCCAGTATTTTGAATTATATAGATTTGATTGAAAATTCAATTAGTAATATTCATCCTACAGTTGATCACATCATTTGTATGGGAGACTTTAATTTGAATTTATTAAACATTACAGATCCAATTGTGGAGAGATTATGTTCTGTAATGGAAACATTTGGGATTTCACAATCAGTGAGCCTTCGAGAATAAGTAGAACTTGTTGTACTCTCATTGATCAGATATTTGCTAGTTGCACAGATTTTATTTCAAATTCAGGCACTATGAGCGCTGATACCATATCCGATCACAGATTGTTGTACTGTTCGATTGATATTGAATCATCTCAAAAAGCCCCAAAATTGTTGACATTCAGGAACTTCAGTTACTTCATTGCTGAAGATTTCAATTATGATCTGAATAATATAAACTGGAACGAATTATATAATTTAGAAACGATTGACAAAAAAATCGAATTTTTGACTACAACCATTCTTCAACTTTTCAATCAACATGCTCCTTGGAAGACGGTCAAAATAAGTAAACCCAAGGCACCTTGGCTTACTGATGTGATAAAATTGATGATGAAATTAAGGGATCAAGCATTAAGCAAATTCAAATTAACCAGGAATCCGGAGGATTTCGATACCTATAAAAATCTCCGTAATTATACACTAGGCGCGATACGTAGAGAAAAAAAAGCCTATTCAGAATTCCAATTCAAAAGTAATAATAGTGCAAGAGAACGGTGGAAGATTCTGCGAAATTTGAATGTTACTCCTAATAAATCCAACGAAATTCCCTCGCACCTGGCGGATGCTAATGGAATAAATCATTACTTTCTCGCTATGACAGCAAATATGAACAATGATTGCTCAGAAAAGATAGATTTTTATACGAATAACCGATATAGAGATGAAAACACCTTTGGTTTTGGATATATTACTCCAAACGAAGTTGTTGACATTATAAATTCTCTAAAATCGAATGCAGTTGGGTGTGATGGGATCTCGAGAATCATGATGATGCATTGTCTTTCAGTACTACGTTTACCAATCACTCATATTATCAACCTGTGCTTAGAAGAAGGATATTTTCCAACGAAGTGGAAAGAAGCCGTTATTCGTCCATTGCCTAAAAAAAGCTTTCCTGAAAATGTGGAGGACCTTAGGCCTGTTAGTATCCTTCCATTTCTCTCGAAGATCTTGGAAAAGGTTGTGTACAAACAACTATATAGTTTTTGTGTTAGTACGAATATATTGCCAGAACGTCAATCAGGCTTCAGAGCTGGGTATAGCACGGCAACTGCCCTAACCTCAATATGTGATGATATTATTGAGGCTTACGATGATAAAGAACTGACTGCACTTGTTATGCTAGATTTCTCTAAAGCATTCGATACGATTGATCACAAATTGTTATACGCGAAATTAAAATACTATGGTTGCAGGCAAGGTGTCCTTTCCTTTTTTGAAAATTTTTTGACTAATCGTTCCCAACATGTGACAATTAATGGACAAATTTCTTCACCGTTGCGGATTCACAAAGGTGTCCCGCAAGGATATATACTGGGCCCATTGCTATTTTTGATTTACACTGCCCAGCTTTATGATGAACTCAAATATTGCAAGGGTCATTATTACGCAGATGACAGTCAAATATACTACGATTTTTCACTGAATGATGTGAATAATGTGAGCCGTCTGATGAATAGTGACCTAGAAAATATCATATCACGTTCCTTCGATAACAATTTGCACATAAATCCCAAGAAATCTTTGCTCATGATATTTGGCAATAAAACGCCGTCGTCTGAAGCAGAAAAGAGATTGACCATTAAAGTTGGTAACGTCACTCTAGCGTCCACAAAGGTTGCAAAAAATCTTGGTCTGTACATGGATCCAGGTATGAAATTTTCGGATCATATCAGCAAATGTTTGCAGAAATCTTATAGCGCTTTGAAACTGTTATATTCCAATCGATATAACTCACATAATAGTTTGAAGAAAATGCTCTGCGATCAATTAATATTATCTCAGTTCAACTATTGTGACGTGGTATACGGTAACCATATTAATAAATTCGACGCTTGCAGGATTCAGAAAGTTCAAAACAACTGTTGTAGATATATACTAAACTTACGAAAATATGATCACGTGTCTGAGAATATTGCAAAATCAGGCTGGCTGAAAATGAAATCTCGTCGTTATTTACATTTCGCTGCGTTCTGTCATAAAATCATTTTAACGAAGACACCATCTCATCTTTATGAGAAATTGAGATTTCGCGGTCAACTCCATAATGTTAATATTCGTGCCCAGTATTATATTCCTATTCCAGCACACCATACAAAGAAATTCGAATCTTCCTTTGCCTACGAAGCTCCTCATATTTATAATAATTTAAATGACCATCTGAAGAGAATGTCAGTAAATTCATTTAAGGCAAATTTAAAAAAAATCCTTCTAGCCAAACAATTGACCGTCAACTCATTGTAAAAATTTGAAAATCTAAATGAATCTATATCCCTCCTCTAGCCAAAAAGATCATCCTGAACTCTCAATAGAAAGCCATATCTCATAATATATCTATCTCTCACATTCGTCAAGAATTTTTCTTCTTCTGATTTTTTTTCTTTGTTTTCAATACAGAGTATAGTTCTGATTACGTTGAATGCTACAATGATATCTATGTTCATTTCTATAATTGTTAGGTTAAAGTGTGAGAATAGTTTTATACTAAACTTTCGCCTAATAAAGACCTATTATTATTATTATTATTATTATTATGTATTCAGTTGACGCAGATACGATCGCAATGACCATATAAGACGACTTTGAAGGGTATATAGCGAGTACAACAGGCAAATGGGTATACATCGACTTCATCGTAGTACACACTTCATCTCTCTACCCTATCATCTCACATAAGCACCATCGAAGCAGACAAGTTCGCATTGACCATATAAGACGACTTCCAAGCGGGTATAACGCACACAGCTTGCAGAACAAGAAACTTCGACTTCGACCATGTTTACACTGTAACGATTGCAGTGACCATATAAGACGACTTTGGAGGGTATATAGCGAGTACAACAGGCAGATGAGGATACATCGACTCCTTTTTCGTACACACTATACTATCCTTTCATCAAACATGGACACTATTGAAGCAGACAAGTTTGAATTGAGCAAATAAGACGATTTCCAAGCGGGTATAACGTACACATCTTGCAGAACGAGAAACTTCGACTTCGACTATGTTTACACTGTGACTCTGCAGTCTTGAATCTGACATGCATACAGTTGAAGCAGATTCCATTGCAGTGACCGTATAAGACAGACGACTTTGAAGGGTATATCACGAGTACAATAGGCAAACGAAGATACATCGACTTCATCGTTTTGCACACTATATCTCCCTATCAGACAACAGGCAGATGAGGATACATCGACTTCTTTTTCGTACACACTATACTATCCTTTCATCAAACATGGACACTATTGGAGCAGACAAGTTCGCATTGACCATATAAGACGACTTCCAAGCGGGTATAACGCACACAGCTTGCAGAACAAGAAACTTCGACTTCGACTATGTTCACACTGAAACTCTGCAGTCTATCATCTGACTTGCATACAGTTGAAGCAGATACGATTGCAGTGACCGTATAAGATGACTTTGAAGAGTATATAACGAGTTCTATAGGCAAATGGAGATACATCGATTTCAGCGTTGTGCACACTGAATCTCTCTATCCTATCATCTCCCATGGACACTATTGAACAGACAAGTTCGCAATGACCATACGAGACGACTTAGAAGTAGGTAAATCGCAGACAGCTTGCAGAACAATAAACTTCGACTTCGATCATGTTTACACTGTAACTCTGCAGTCTAGCATCTGACATGTATACGGTTGACGCAGATACGACCGCAATGATCATATAAGACGACTTTGAAGGGTATATAGCGAGAACAACAGGCAAATGGGGATACATCGACTTCTTCATAGTACACACTATATATCTTCATCATATCATGTCACATGAACACTATTGGAGCTGACAAAATCGCATTGACCATATGAAACGACTTCCAAGCGGGAATAACGCACACAGCTTGCAGAACAAGTAACATCGACTCCAACTATGTTAACATTGTAACTCTGCAGTCTAGCATCTGACATGCACACAGTTGTATCAGATATAATCGCAGTGACCATATAAGACGACTTTGGAGGGTATGTAGCAAGTACAATGAGCAGATGAAGATACATCGACTTCATCGGTGTGCACACTCTATCTCTGTATCCTATCATCTCACATGGATACTATCGAAGCAGACGAGTTCGCAATGTTAATATAATACGACTCCTGAGTTTAACGCACACAACTTGCAGAACAAGAAACTTCGACTACGACTATGTTTACACAGAAACTCTGCAGTCTAGCTACTGACATGCATACAGTTGAAGCAGATATGATCGCAGAGACCATAAAAGACGACTTTGGAGGGTATATAGAAAGTACAATAGGAAGATGAAGATACATCGACTCCATCGGAGTGCACTCAATCACTCTATCCTATTATCTCACATGGATACTATCGAAGCAGACGAGTTCGCAATGTTCATATAATACGACTCCTAAGCGGGTTTAACGCACACAACTTGCAGAACAAGAAACTTCGACGTTGATCATGTTCACACTGCCACTCTGCAGTCTAGCATCTGACATGCATAAAGTTGATACAAGACCGATTGCAGTGACCGTATAAGACGACTTTGGAGGGATTATAACGAGTACAATAGGCAAATGGAGATACATCGATTTCATCGTTTTGCACCCTATATCTCTCTATCCTTTCATCAAACATGGACACTATTGAAGCAGACAAGTTCGCATTGGCCATATGAGATGACTTTTAAGCGGGTATGACGCACACAGCTTGCAGAACAAGGAACATCGACTTCGACTATGTTTACATTGTAACTCTGCAGTCTAGCTTCTGACATGCATACAGTTGAAGCAGATATGATCGCAGAGACCATATAAGACGACTCTGGAGGGTATATAGAAAGAACAATAGGCAGATGAAGATAAATCGACTTCATCGGAGTGCACACTATATCTCTATCCAATCATCTTACATGGACACTATTGAAGCTGACAAGTTCGCAATGACCATATGAGACGACTCTCTAGCAGGTATCACGCACGCAGCTTGTAGAACAAGAAACCTCGACTTCGACAATGTTTACATTGTAACTCTGCAGTATAACATCCGGCATGCATACAGTTGGAGCAGGTACGACTGCAGTGACCATATAAGACGACTTTGTAGGGTATGTAGCGAGTACAACAGGCAAATGGGGATATATCGACTTCATCGCTGTGCACACTATATCTCTCTATTCTATCATCTCACATGGACACTAATGAAGCAGAAAAGTTCACATTGACCATATAAGACTACTCCCAAGCAGGAATGACGCACACAGCTTGCAGAACAAGGAACTTCGACTTCGACTATGTTAACACTGTAACTCTGCAGTTTAGCATCTGACACGCATACAGTTGAAGCATATACGATTGCAGTGACCGTATAAGACGACATTGAAGGGTATATAACGAGTACAATAGGCGAATGAAGATACATCGACTTCATCGTTGTGCACAGTAAATCTTATCATCTTAAATCGACACTATTGAAGCAAACATATTCGCATTGACCATATAAGACGACTTTCAAGCGGTTATAACGCACACACATGGACACTATCGAAGCAAACATGTTCGCAATGACCACATGAGATGACTTCCAAGATGGTATAACGCTTGTCGAATAAGAAACTTCGACTTTGACTATGTTGACACTGTAACTCTGCAGTCTTGAATCTGACATGCATACAGTTGATAAAGATACGATTGCAGTGACCATATCAGACGATTCTGGAGGGTATATAGCGAGTACAACAGGCAAACGGTGATACATCGAGTTCATCGTCGTACACACTATATCTCTCTATCCTATCATCTCACATGGACACTATTGAAGCAGACAAGTTCGCATTGACCATATGAGACGACTTCCAATTGGGTATCGACTTCAACTATGTTTACATTGTAACTCTGCAGTCTAGCATCTGACATGCATACAATTGGATCAGATATGATCGCAGTGACCATATAAGACGACTTTGGAGGGTATATAGCGGAAACAATAGGCAGATGAAGATACATCGACTTCTTCGTTGTGCACACTCTATCTCTGTATCCTATCATCTCACATGGATACTATTGAAGCAAACGAGTTCGCAATGCCCATATGAGACGACTTCCTAGCGGGTATAACGCACACAACTTGCAGAACAAGTAACATCGACTCCAACTATGTTTACATTGTAACTCTGCAGTCTAGCATCTGGCATGCATACAGTTGGATCAGATATGATCGCAGTGACCATATAAGACGACTTTGGAGGGTATATAGCGAGTACAATAGGAAGATGAAGATACATCGACTTCATCGGTGTGCACTCTCTATCTCTGTATCCTATCATCTCACATGGATACTATTGGAGCAAACGAGTTCGCAATGCCCATATGAAACGAATTCCAAGCGAGTATAAGGCACACAACTTGCAGAACAAGAAAATTCGACTTTCACTATGTTCACACTGTAACTCTGCAGTCTAGCATCTGACATGCATACAGTTGATGCAGATACGATTGGAGTGACCATATAAGACGAATCTGGAGGGTATATAGCGAGTACAACAAGCAAATGAGGATACATCGAATTCATCGTCGTACACACTATATCTCTCTATCCTATCATCTCACATGGACACTATTGAAGCAGACAAGTTCGCATTGACCATATGAGACGACTTCTAAGCAGATATAACGCACACAGCTTGCAGAACAGGTAACATCGACTTCAACTATGTTCACATTGTAACTCTGCAGTCTAGCATCTGACATGCATACAGTTGGATCAGATATGATCGCAGTGACCATATAAGACGACTTTGGAGGGTTTATAGCGGGGACAATAGGCAGATGAAGATACATCGACTTCTTCGGTGTGCACACTCTATCTCTGTATCCTATCATCTCACATGGATACTATTGAAGCAAACGAGTTCGCAATGCCCATATAAGACGACATTCAAGCAGGTATAACGCACACAACTAGCAGAACAAGAAAATTCGACTTCGACTATGTGCGTAACTCTGCAGTCTAGCATCTGACATGCATACAGTTGAAACAGATTTGATCGATGTGACATGAGACACTTTCGGAGGGTATATAGCGAGTACAATAGACAGATAAATGTCGAAAAAAAATATTCTCAGATAAATTATGAACATACAAAAATGGATATATATTTATATAAAGCAATACATTGAGAATTCGCATTCTCTATGTGATGAGAATATTCACTCTTTTTCAGTTAATTCAATAGAAAACAACTACTTTCCTGGCTATATGCCACGACGAACATTGAATTATATCTATTAAACACACACGATAAGAGTTTGAAAATAAAATATAAAAAAATTTTTGAAATTGAGAATTTGCATTCTCCTTCAGACAAAAAATATGTATATACACACATCATTCTGAATATTCAACAGAAAACAACTACTTTCCTGGCTATTTGCCACGTCGAACATTGAATTATATCTGATGAACATTCAAGAGGGGAACATGAAAAATAAAGAATAAAATCCTCCGAAATTGAGAATTGACATCCTTCTTCAAATCGGATGAATAATATGATGAATAATGATCTAGAAATATAACTTACCAATATATTCAGCATTGAAATAAAAATTGGAATGTATAGGAGAAGTATACTGGCATGAACTCTGATCTTGATGAGCTTGAAAACGTCCAAAAAAATCATTCATATCAGTGATATGGGGAATATTATCTCTCACACACAGGTTATATGACTTTATTGCAATGAACCCATTTCGGATCTCTGAATCTTCATCAGTAACCATGATGTCCACTTATTCTTACAGCCATTCTTCATGATATACACAATTTTCATCTCTATATAATACAACTAAAATCGAGTAAAACTATAACGAAATGACATCTGAGAAATTTGTTTCTATTCCTGTCATTTGGACGTTTTTGCTTTTGGGTGTATGATAAATTGACATTCATCATACAGGGCGTGGAAATGAATTCTGAATTGAGACTCTATCACGAATCTGCGATTAGAGGTCTATGAAAATCACAAGTTTCCATCTTTCAAGTTTGAACCCCCTGATTGGGTATGAAAGTGTTGAAAAGAAATATTCTCAGATAAATTATGAACATACAAAAATGGATATATATTTATATAAAGCAATACATTGAGAATTCGCATTCTCTATGTGATGAGAATATATTGGTGAGTCATATTTCTAGATCATTATTCATCATATTATTCATCCGATTTGAAGAAGAATGTCAATTCTCAATTTCGGAGGATTTTATTCTTTATTTTTCATGTTCCCCTTTTGAATGTTTATCAGATATAATTCAATGTTCGACGTGGCAAATAGCCAGGAAAGTAGTTGTTTTCTGTTGAATATTCAGAATGATGTGTGTATACACATATTTTTTGTCTGAAGGAGAATACAAATTCTCAATTTCAGAAATTTTTTTATATTTTATTTTCAAACTCTTATCGTGTGTGTTCAATAGATATAATTCAATGTTCGTCGTGGCATATAGCCAGGAAAGTAGTTGTTTTTTATTGAATTAACTGAAAAAGAGTAAATATTCTCATCACATAGAGAATGCGAATTCTCAATGTATTGCTTTATATAAATATATATCCATTTTTGTATGTTCATAATTTATCTGGGAATATTCCTTTTCAACACTTTCATACCCAATCAGGGGGTTCAAACTTGAACGATGGAAACTTGTGATTTTTATAGACCTCTAATCGCAGATTCGTGATAGAGTCTCAATTCAGAATTCATTTCCACGTCCTGTATGATGAATGTCAATTTATCATACACCCAAAAGCAAAGACAGATAAAGATTTGCAGAACAAGAAACTTCGACTTCGACTATGTTCACACTGAAACTCTGCAGTCTAGCATCTGACATGCATACAGTTGGAGCAGATACGATTGCAGTGACCGTATGAGACGTTTTTGAAGGGTATATAACGAGTACAATAGGCAAATGAAGATACATCGACTTCATCATAGTACACACTATATCTCTTTATCCTATCATCTCACATGGACACTATCGAAGCAGACAAGTTCGCATTGACCATATAAGACGACTTCTAAGCGGGTATAACGCACACAGCTGGCAGAACAAGAAACTTCGACTTTGACTATGTTTACACTGTAAGTCTGCAGTCTCGAATCTGACATGCATACAGTTGATGCAGATACGATTGCAGTGACCATATAAGACGAATCTGGAGGGTATATAGCGAGTACAACAAGCAAATGGGGATACACCGAATTCATCGTCGTACACACTATATCTCTCTATCCTATCATCTCACATAAACACTATTGAAGTAGCCAAGTTCGCATTGGCCATATAAAATGACTTCTGAACGGGTATAACGCACACAGCTTGCAGAACAAGAAACATCGACTTCGACTATGTTTACATTGTAACTCTGCAGTCTAGCATCTGTCATGCATACAGTTGAAGCAGATATGATCGCAGTGACCATATAAGATGACTTTGGAGGGTATATAGAAAGTACAATAGGAAGATGAAGATACATCGACTCCATCGGAGTGCACTCTATCACTCTATCCTATTATCTCACATGAATACTATCGAAGCAGACGAGTTCGCAATGAGACCATAAAAGACGACTTTGTAGGGTATATAGAAAGTACAATAGGAAGATGAAGATACATCGACTCTATCGGAGTGCACTATCACTCTATCCTATTATTTCACATGGATACTATCGAAGCAGACGAGTTCGCAATGTTCATATAATACGACTCCTAAGCAGGTATAACGCACACAACTTGCAGAACAAGAAACTTCGACGTTGACCATGTTTACACTGCCACTCTGCAGCCTAGCATCTGACATGCATACAGTTGATACAAGAACGATTGCAGTGACCGTATGAGATGACTTTGAAGGGATTATATTGAGTACAATAGGCAAATGAAGATACATCGACTTCATCGTTTTGCACACTATATCTCTCCATCCAATCATCTTACATGGACACTATCGAAGCAGACAAGTTCGCAATGACCATATAAGACGACTCCCAAGCAGGTATAACGCACACAGCTTGTAGAACAAGAATCCTCGATTTCGACTATGTTCACACTGTAACTCTGCAGTAAAACATCTGGCATGAATACAGTTGAAGCAGATACGACTGCAGTGACCATATAAGACGATTTTGGAAAGTATATAGCGAGTACAACAGGCAAAAGGGGATATTTCGACTTCATCGGTGTGCACACTTTCCATCTCTATCCTATCAACTCACATGGATACTATTGAAGCAGAAGAGTTTCCGATACCCATAAGAGACGACTTCCTCGCGGGTATACGCACACAACTTGCACAACAAAAAACTTCGACTTCGACTATGTTTTCACTGTAACTCTGCCGTCAAGCATCTGACATTCATACAGTTGAAGCAGATAGATGGCAGTGGCTGTATGAGACAACTCTGAAGGATATATAACGAGTTCAATAATAGGCAAATGAAGTTACATCGACTTCATCGGTGTGCATACTCTATCTTTATCCTATCATCTCACATGGATACTATTGAAGCAAACGAGTTCGCAATGCCCATATGAGACGACAAATAAGCGGGTATAACGCTCACAACTTGCAAAACAAGAAACTCCGACTACGACTATGTTTACACATAAACTCCGCAGTCTAGCTTCTGACGTGCATACAACTAAAGCAGATATGATCGCAGTGACCATATAAGACGAATTTGGAGAGTATATAGCAAGAACAATAAGCAGATGAAGATACATCGACTGCATCGGAGTGCACACTCTACCTCTCTATCCTTCCATATCACATAGATACTATCGAAGCAGACGAGTTCGCAATGCCCATATGAGACGACTTCTAAGCGGGTATAACGCACACAACTTGCAGAACAAGAAACTTCGACTCCGACTATGTTAACACTGTAACTGTGCAGTATAACATCTAGCATGCATACAGTTGAAGCAGATACGACTGCATTGACCATATGAGACGACTTTGGAGGGATTATAACGGGTACACAAGGCGAATGAAGATACATCGACTTCACACTGAGAGAACAGTTTATTAACAATAAAGAAATTTTATTTATTGTTAACGAATGACGTTGTTGAATATGGACTAACTAACATGATTTTATCACAAACTAATGGTATTTTAGAAAATTACAAACGAATATACAGGTTGATATTAAGTTATCATAATCTTGATCTCATGAAACATATATTAAATATTAACAAATATCACTTTGTGGACACTATAACCCATTTTGCATTAAAATAGATTCGTTTATAATAATGTAACGTTACTTCAAATTCAATTAACGTTTTCTTAATGCAATCGACTGTCACTTATATGTTAAGTTATCTATATAAAAACTTGATACACTTCGTTTTAAATTTAGCTTTTCCAGTGTTGTACAGAAAGGAGGCATTGTTTCAATAAAGAAGCATTACTTATAGCATAAGGAATTATTTCGTTATTGATAAGTTATGCTTCGTCAATATATAATATATTGTTAGGTTATTGATAGTTAATATTTTGAGTCGATGATCGATGGTTCCAATTGTTTTTTCCTAACAGAAAGAATAAAGAGTCTCTGAGAACAAATTTATTTAAGCAAAAGTTCACAGTATAGTTACATCACATATATTTTGATATCAAAACATCTGAATGAAAAGAGCTAAAGTCAGACCGGAAATCCAGGTGGTATCGAGCATCCACTATATTGATATGAATGATATGTAACATGAAAATAAACAAGTTCTTGATAGAGATAATATATCTTGTCCCATTCAATAATCGTACGGTATTTTTTCATCTCTTGGAGCGCACGAAAGGATGTTGAAATTGCATTTAATCATTCAAAATGATTGTAAGGTATAAGAAAATAAGAAAAATCAGGTTTTCCAAGGTCAACGATGTTCATTAGGTCGAAAAGTCATGATTTTTCATCTGATGCATCAATTTCGAAGCACTTTTGGACGGATTAAAATGGATGAGATACAAAAATTTTGGCATGTTTATGGATATCTCAACAGTTGTCGAATAATGATTGACAATAACACAGGCATGTTAACTATTAACAAATATTGGTTACTATCTAATTAATTTCATATTCGGGCCTTGTTTCTTCAATCAAGGATTTTGTGGATTTGCATCCATTCTTAAAAATCTATTCACTTATATGAATTTGCACTTGTCATCTCCTCACAATTGATCTGTACAATCATCATCCTATGTACAGGAAGATCAACCATTTCACCTTGCGGAATCTTCCAACAAAATTTCCTAGACCCCACCCTCTCGTGTTTCCTCCATCTTGGAAGTCTATAGAACAAGCTTTAGAGAAAATGTATCAGCATGCCTAATAGTTATCAAATTGGTAAGAATTAGAGTCAGACGATGAGAAATATATAGGAATTCAATTAATAATAACACTTGATGGAGAAGTAAATGCTAGTATGATTTATTCACCATGCAGACTCGCTATTGTGTCTTAGAAATTGAAAACAATATGATAAAAACTCACCAGCCACTTCGTGTAATACCTATGCTCCAGCACAAACCTGATGAAACTCAAATTCACATTCAACAGTGCACACCACAATTTTCTGTGTTAGCAATTGATATTTGATTATTAGGCCACTCCAAGCGTCCTTTGCAGTCTAACATGTTGACTCCGACTACCAACTGCATTCCAACCTCGAGCATGCGCCGAAGAGAATATCACTACGTCATGGGAAGGTCAATAATTGTATAACGAATGATTTGTTTCTCTCAATAACAATTTCTTATTATCTAAGTAATTAAACTGTGGAGGGAATTTGTTACCAGTTAATGAATGGTAATTCGAGAGTAAGATTCCAAACAGTTTGGATATAACGAACAGGTTTGTGACAAACTCATGGAAGTTACTCCTAAAAACATATGTTAATATTGAAAGAATCAGCTTCTAACGAATCCTTTGTTTTCGGTCAACGATTATTTTACAAAAAACATGGTAGTATTTAATAAGGTATATTGATGACAAGAAGATGGCGTTAATATTCAACGAAGCATACTCAAACAAATCAATTTATTTATCATAACAAAACCTTTCCCTCAGTGCATCGTTGTGCACAATATATCTTTCTATCCTATTATCTCACATGGACACTATTGAGACGAACAAGTTCGCAATGACCATATGAGACGACTTTTAAGGAGGTATAACGCACACAGCTTGCAGAACAAGAAACTTCGACTTTGACTTTGTTTACACTGTTACTCTGTAGTCTAGCATTTGACATGCATACAGTTGGAGCAGATATGATCGTAGTGACATGAGACACCTCTGGAGGGTATATAGCAAGTACAATAGGCAGATAAAGATACATCGACTTCATCGGTGTGCACACTCAATCTTTCTATCCTATCAGTTCACATGGATACTATTGAAGCAGATGAGAGACGACGTCCTAGCGGGTATAACGCACACAACTTGCCCAACAAAACACTTCGACTACGACTATGTTTACACAGAAACTCTGCAGTCTAGCATCTGACATGCATACAGTTGGAGCATATATGATCACAGTGACCATAAAAGACGACATTGGAGGGTATATAAAAAGTAAAATAGGCAGATGAAGATACATCGACTTCATCAGAGTGCACACTCTATCTGTCTATCATATAATCTCGCATGGATACTATTGAAGCAGACAAGTTCGCAATGCCCATATGAGAATACTTCTGAGCGTGTATGACGCACAAAATATGCAGAACAAGAAACTTCGACTTCGACCTTGTTTACACTGTAACTCTGCAGTCTAGCATCTGACATGCATACGGTTGACGCAGATACGATCGCAATGACCATATAAAACGACTCTGAAGGGTAAATAGCGAGTACAACAGGCAAATGGGGATACATCGTCTTCATCATAGTACCCACTATATCTCTTCATCCTTTATCATCTCACATGAACACTATTGGAGATGACTTCTAAGCGAGTATAACGCACACAACTTGCAGAACAAGAAACTCCGACCACGACTATGTATACACGGAAACTCTGCATTCTTGCTTCTGACATGCATGCAGTTGAAGCAGATATGATCGCAGTGACCATATAAGACGACTTTGGAGGGAATATAGCAAGTACAACTGGCAAATGGGGATATATCGACTTCATCGTTGTGCACACTATATCTCTCTATCTTATCATCCCACATGGACACTATTGAAGCAGACATGTTCACATTGACCATATAAGACTACTATCAAGCGGGTATAACGCACACAGCTTGCAGAACAAGAATCTTCGACTTCGACTATGTTAACACTGTAACTCTGCAGTCTAGCATCTGACATGCATACAGTTGAAGCATATACGATTGCAGTGACCGTATAAGACGACATTGAAGGGTATATAACGATTACAATAGGCAAATGGAGATACATCGACTTCATCGTTGTGCACACTAAATCTCTCTATTCCATCATCTCACATTGACACTATTGGAGCAGACAAATTCGCATTGACCATATAAGACGACTTTCAAACGGTTATAACGCACACACATGGACACTTTTGAAGCAAACAAGATCGCGATGACCATATAAGACGACTCCTAAGCGGGTATAACGCACACAACTTGCAGAACAAGAAACTTCGACTTCGACTATGTTCACACTGTAACTCTGCAGTCTAGCATCTGGCATGCATACAGTTGAAGCAGGAACGATTGCAGTGACTGTGACGACGTTGAAGAGATTATAACGGGTACAATAGGCTAATGAAGGTACATCGTTTTCATCGTTGTCCACACTATATCTCTCAATCCTATCATCCTACATGGGCACTATTGAAGCAGACAAGTCCGCAATGACCATATAGAATGACTTTCAAGCAGGTATTACGCACACAGCTTGCAGATCGAGAAACCTCGACTTCGACTATGTTTACACTGTAACTCTGCAGTATAACATCTGGCATGCATACAGTTGAAGCAGATATGACTGCAGTGGCCATATGAGACGACTTTGGAGGGTATATAGCGAGTACAACAGGCGAATAAAATTGAAGCAGATTCGATGGCAGTGACCGTATGAGACGTTTTTGAAGGGTATATAACGAGTACAATAGGCAAATGGGGATACATCGACTTCATCGTCTTACACACTATTCATTTCTATCCTTTCATCTCACATGGTCACTATTGAACCACACAAGCTCGCAATGACTATACAAGACGACTTTCAAGCAGGTTTAACGCACACAGCTTGTAGAACAAGAAACTTCGACTTCGACCATGTTTACACTGTAACTCTGCAGTCTAGCATCTGACATGTATACTTTTGTATAAAGTTGACGCAGATACGATCGTAATGACCATATAAGACGACTCTGAACGGTATATAGCGAGTACAACAGGCAAATGGGGATACATCGACTTCATCGTAGAACACTTTTCTTTTCTCTAGCCTATCATCTCACATGGACACTATTGAAGCAAACAAGTTCGCATTGACCATATGAGACGACTGCCAAGTGGGTATAACGCACACAGCTTGCAGAAAAAGGAACATCGACTTCGACTATGTTTACATTGTAACTCTGCAGTCTAGCATCTGTCATGCATACAGTTGAAGCAGATATGATCGCAGTGACCATATAAGACGACTTTGGAGGGTATATAGAGAGTACAAAAGGCAGATGAAGACACATTGAACTATCGTAGTGCACTCTATTTCTCTATCCTATAATCTCACATGGACACTTTTGAAGCAGACAAGTTCGCATTGACCATATGAGACGACTTCCAAGCGGGTATAACGCACACAGCTTGCAGAACAAGAAACATCGACTTCGACTATGTTTACATTGTAACTCTGCAGTCAAGCATCTGTTATACATACAGTTGAAGCAGATATGATCGCAGTGACCATATAAGACGACTTTGAAGGGTATATAGCAAGTAAAATGGGCAGATGAAGATACATCGACTTCATCGGTGTGCAAACTCTATCTCTGTATCCTATCATCTCACATGGATACTATTGGAGCAAACGAGTTTGCATTGCCCATATGAGACGACTTCTAAGCGGGTATAAAGCACACAACTTGCAAAACAAGTAACTTCGACTACGACTATGTTTACACAAAAAACTCTGCAGTCTAGCTTCTGACATGCATACAGTTGAAGCAGATATGATCGCAGAGACCATATAAGACGACTTTGGAGCGTATATAGAAAGTACAATGGGCAGATGAAGATACATCGACCTATCGAAGTGTACTCTATCTCTCTATCCTATCATCTCACATGGATACTATTGAAGCAGACGAGTTCGCAATGTTTATGTGAGACGACTCCTAAGCGGGTATGACGCACACAACTTGCAGAACAAGAAACTTCGACTTTGACTATGTTTACACCCCAACTCTGCAGTCTTGAATCTGACATGCATAAAGTTGATGCAGATACGATTGCAGTGACCATATAAAACGACTCTGGAGGGTATATAGCGAGTACAACAGGCAGATGGGGAAACATCGACTTCATTTTCGTACACACTATATCTCTCCATCCTTTCATCAAACATGTACACCATTGAAGCTGACAAGTTTGCATTGACCGAATAAGACGATTTTCAAGCAAGCATAACGCACACAGCTTGCAAAACGGGAAACTTCGACTTTGACTATGTTTACACTGCGACTCTGCAGTCTTGAATCTGACATGCATACAGTTGAGGCAGATACCATTGCAGTGACCGTATAAAACGACTTTGAAGGGTATATAACGAGTACAATAGGCAAACGAAGATACATCGACTTCATCGTTTCGCACACTATATCTCTCTATCCTATCATCTCACATTGACACTATTGAAGCAGACAAGTTCGCATTGACCATATAAGACGACTCCCAAGCGGGTATAACGCATACAGTTCGCAAAACAAGCAACTTCGACTTCGACTCTGTTTACACTGAAACTCTGCAGTCTAGCATCTGACATGCATACAGTTGAAGCAGATACGATTGCAGTGACCGTATAAGATGACTTTGAAGAGTATATAACGAGTTCAATAGGCAAATGAAGATACATCGACTTCAACGTTGTGCACACCAAATCTCTCTATCCTATCATCTCACATGGACACTATCGAAGCAGACAAGTACGCAATGACCATACGAGACGACTACCAAGCAGGTAAAATGCACACAGCTTGCAGAACAAGTAACTTCGACGTCGACTTTGTTCACACTGCCACTCTGCAGTCTAGCATCTGACATGCATACAGTTGAAGCAGATATGATCGTAGTGACCATATAAGATGACTTTGAAGAGAATATATCAATTACAATAGGCAGATGAAGATACATCGACTTCATAGGTGTGCACAGTCTATATCTCTATCATATCAACCCACATGGAAACTATCGGAGCAGACGAGTTCCCGATGCCCTTATGAGACGACTTCCAAGCGGGTAAAACGCACTCAACTTGCACAACAAGAAACTTCGACTATTTTCACACTGTAACTCTGCCGTCGGGCATCTGACATTCATACATTTGAAGCAGATACGATGGCAGTGACTGTATGAGACGTTTCTGAAGGGTATATAACGAGTTCAATAGGCAAATGGAGTAACATCGACTCCATCGGTGTGCACACTCTATCTCTGTATCCTATCATCTCACATGGACACTATTGAAGCAAAAGAGTTTGCAATGCCCATATGAGACGACTTCCAAAAGGGGATAACGCACACACCTTGCAGAACAAGAAAATTCGACTTCGACTATGTTCACACTGTAACTCTGCAGTCTAGCATCTGACATGCATACAGTTGATGCAGAAACGCTTGCAGTGACCGTATAAGACGACTTTGAAGGGATTATAACGGGTACAATAGGAAAATGAAGATACATCGACTTCGTCGTTTTGCACACTATATCTGTTATGGCACACACATTTGGAACTCAACAAGGTTTTTATTTATTCTGCCTGTTGTCCTTGTCTTGACAAGTGTCTGACTGCTTGCGTCATCCTATCTTATACAGTGTGACAAAACTCTAAACTATCAAATAACTAATTAATAACATTGTAACTATTTCTATAACATCTCTTCTTTTGTATTGAATGAAAGTTATTTTGAAGACATTTGAAAATCAGCATATTTCGCTTGCACTTTGATTTCTCTTTTCGGTCTCCTATTTTCCAAGGTTTCTTCATCTTCCATATCTTTTCCCTCATTTTCGTGTTCATCATCTGGCAGCGAGTGCTCATCAGTCCTCGTTCTTGTTTTCGAATACCGTGGTTTAATGTCCACTAGATTTCTTCTGAGCTCTCCTGACTCTGTCTTCATTATAAATGATCTTGGAGCAATTTCTCCGCGGATTTCCCCTTGTGTCTATCTCTTATCATCTTTTTGCTTTTTGAAATATACATTCTGACCAACCACAGGATCAGGTGAGCATCTTGCGGTCTTATCATAATAGTATTTTGACGTTGTATGTTGCTCTTCTATTCGTTCTTTGACGTTTTTTGGTATTTTTGGTTTGAGTTTAAATTCCTTAATTGGTATTGTACACCTCAGTCTTCTACAGAATAGTCGTTGTGCGGGGCTATATTGAATTTTATTCGGTGTGTTCCTATGAATCAGTAGTATTTCGTAAAAGTCATTACCACTCTCCACGCTCTTCAAGAGCAGGTTTTTAACGACTTAACTGCTGATTCGGCTTTGCCGTTTCCTTGTTGGTGATTTGGACTCGATGTGAAATGTTCGAAGTTCCATTCCTTCTTGAATTTGTCAAATGCTGCATTAAAGAAGTTAGTTCCATTATCGGATATAACTTCCTTAGGAATTCCATATCTACTGAAAGTTCTTTCACAACATATTATGGTTGACAGAGAAGAAATATCCTTCATCTCTTCAATTTCAAAAAAATCCGAAAAATCATCAATGATGATGAGAAATCTTCGGGTTCGATCACGGATTCTCATTTCGAATACGTCTATGGCAAAGTTATGCAATTTTGAAATTGAAGTTTCCAAATTAATGTTTTAGTTATGATTTACTAAATTGTATTCTTGCAAAAGATGCTCACAAGGCACGGCAGCTCTTCGTCTGGCGAGCAGTGGTTGTGAATTCTATAACTGACTTTGTTGAGAGTAGGGGGCGCCACTCAGTTTAATCAAGTAAAAACTAAGAAAATGCACTATATGACAAATTACTACCTGAAAGAGAAATTTCAAGTGAAACACTGTGTGAACTCAACAGATTTAATGTAGGAAAATCTCAAGTACCTTGATGGCATGTAATATTTGCTTATTTAGCAACATTCATTATGTTTCATGGAAAACAATCAATTTCAAACTCCCTAATGTCTTTCAACCTAGGTTCCCCATAATGGGCGAACAGGGTAGCTGAATAATGTGATATATGAGTATCTACTCAACTATATACCTGAGATTTGAAGTACTATGACCAAACTGCAGTATTATGAGAAACATCTTATGTAACAGAGTGACACATTCAACTTAGGATTCAATAATTATAAAGAACACATGATATAGGGCAAGAAAATCAAAGTAACATAGTTTCTTGGAAAATGGCTCGATTTTCTTTCTTACTCAACCAGACGTCTCTGGTGATGACTCCTGGAAGCTGGCCTACACCTCAGGCCCTCCTACTGGCGAGACAACAGCCTGACATAGGCGGCACTCTGGTGGAAACAGCGCCCCCAAAATCCGCTGACTTAGAGACAGCTCTACGACGACTCTGGAGTGTAGGGCCCCAGCTAGGAGAGGATCTACTCGAGGTTGGTCTCGGGGTACCCAGTCGGCTCCTGGCGATTCTCGGCGACCCAGGAATTGGTGGTCTAGGGCTCCGGCGATTCTCCACTACCTTGCGGCCCAGCAGAGACGAGATCTCCAAATCCGCAGCAGCCTGTCCAGAGATGCCAGCAAAATCGTCCGAAATGCCAAAAAATGAGATTGGCAACTTCCCAATTCCAGAGATATCAGATAGGGGAACCAAAATGGCGACCTCGTGGTACGTTTTCCATCGGTCCAAGCAGGAGGCCCACAGATTTATAAAAATAGATTCTGTAGCACCCAGAAACACCAAATTCCTGAAGCCCCAATCTTCCCATAAGAATTCAATAGCAAACTTACCCCAAAAATATGGAAAGGCCTCAATTCGGACACCAAAATCAAAATGAAGAGCCTTCATCTTGCTGCCGGTTCAACAGCCACAGCAAAATGACGAAGGGCAACTTGGAGGGATATATTCTGCGCCTTCTCTAGAAGGTTCTCACAAAAATCTATTCGAAAAAAATACACTTTTCTCCTGCGCACACGAAAATGACAACTAATTGTTAAGCGTTCGTCACGAGACTCAAATACTGTCCTCTGATTGGTCCAAATCTGCGAAAGAACGGCGCAATTTCCGAATCATCTCCGACTACACTCGGCTCCATACGAACTGTCAATAAACCACAAACACATAGGACAATCAGAATAAGGTGAAACTCACGGGACCACGGCCAGCTAAGGTAAACGGGTACCGCGTGCTATGGGCTGCTACAAGTCGTTCCGTGTCTTCTCACTCATACCATGCGAATGACCGAAGAATTTGGGAAGAAGAGTCAATGCTTAATGCCTGTCATGCGGCTAATGGGAAAAATGAGAGCAGAGTAACAAATAACCTCCTACTTTCATCCATCTACCTGTCAAAGATGATATGAATAAAAATACAAAACCATCACAAAGTCAATGATGAACGATAAGGCCAAGACCAGAATTCCACAACATCAACATTCTGAATGAAAAATACTAAGTGTACTGGAGCAAGTTACTTATGAGGGACAGGTGAGTTCTTTCTGAATTATCATCAGTTCAAATACTAATGTTTAGTTATTTTCAGATCCAGAGCCAAAAGTTTCGATACCCTCAACCCAAGGTACTATCATAGATATAGTGTTATGTTAAGTTCTGAGTTTGAATAAAAGACTCCATGTACAGAGTGAGAGTCTCAATTATCCAAGATAGTTATTGAGTATAGAATTGGAACTGAAAATTCGAGAAAAGGTAATTTTCACGTTACACGTCCATACTAACCACCTCGAAGGGTTTATCTGGAATTTCTTGTATCACCATAGGAGGATAATTCTGATTTCTAGATAATGTAGAACAAACTTCACATTGTTCTATTTTCTCTTTGATTTGTGATGTTATTGAAGGTCTAAAAACTCTTTCTTCAGTCAAATTTATTGTGTATTCAATTCCTTGATGACCAAGGTGTAATTTGTTCAAGATTGGTGTTCTCATTTTAGTTGGTATAACAATTCTGTCTCTTTTGAAAATCAAATCATCTTGCATGTGAAGCTCTTCTTTGAATTCCCTGTGAGGTTTGATTGCATCAGGAATATTTTTGTTGTTTGTTGGCCACCCATTCTGAATCATGTTATATAGTTCGAGCATATTTCTATCATTTCTCATTTCATTTTTAATTTCGTTAATTGTTTTATCCGACACTGATTTATTTTCCAATGCATTTACTGCTTCTATTTCTTTCATTTCCAGATTTATTTCGTATATCTTATATTCTTTCTCATTGTTCTGTGCAAATGGTAGTCGAGATAATAGATCAGCTATGGACATCCTATTACCATTTCTATATTCGAGAATAAAATTGTAGACTTGCAATTGTAGCATCATACTCTGAAGTCTCTTTGGAACATTCACAAGTGGTTTCTTATAGATGTTTATCAGTGGTTGATGATCAGTATCTATGATAATGTCTTTTTTCCACAGATGTATTGATGGAACTTTCTGCATGCGAATAATATTGCCAACATTTCCTTTTCTATCTGACAATAATTAACTTGAGTAGGGCTGAGCATCTTAGATGCATGGGCTACTGGTAGGCCTTCTTGCATGAGACAACACCCAATCGCAAATGATGAGCTATCGGTTTGTATTGTGGCTTCCTTCGAGACGTCAAAATACTGTAAAATTGTCTCTTTAATGATTAGTTTTTTTACATAGTCGAAGGCATTCTCATGGGTATTTGTCCAATGAAAAGTTTCATCTATATGTGTTAGTTGTCTGAGAGGTTCAGCTGCTTCTGCGTACTTGGGTATATATTTTCCCAGATATGTAACCATTCCCAAGAATTTCATGACTTCGATTTTTGTTTTTGGTTTTGGCATGTTTTTTATTGCATGCACTTTTTCTTCATCTGGCCTGATGCCCTTATTAGTTAACACATGTCCGAAGAATTTCACTTCTGAACAACACAATTTAGTTTTTTCACAGTTCAGTTTCACATTTTTCTGTCTCAGACGACCTAATAATTCCATAAAATCCTTATTGTGATCTTGTTAAGCTTCTTCATGTGTATTGCCACATCCATAAACAAGTAGGTCATCTGCAATTGATATAACACCCTTCAACCCGTATACAATCTGGTGAAGTTTTTGTTGAAATATTTCCATAGCCGGTCCGATTCCAAATGGAAGTCTTAACCATCGATATTTTCCTTTTGGAGTCCGAAACGTGGTAAGTTTGCTACTCTCTTTATCTAATTCTTCTTGCCAGAAACCGTTTTTTGCATCTGAAGTTGTGAATATTTTGGCTTTCGTTAACTCTGGCATCAGATCATCTATCCTCGGTATCTGATATTTGAATGGTTTTAGTGCTTCATTGACTTTGAATGGGTCTAAACAGATTCTCAACTTCTGATTATTTCTTCTTATCAATACAATATTACTCGTCCAATCGGTGTAACCGTCTTCTTTCATTATAATATTTTCACTTTCGAGATCATCCAGTGTATTCTGTGATTCTTTCATCAGGGCGACAGGAATTCTTCTAGGCTGTTGTATAACTGGTTTGACCCCATCATTCATTTATAAATTCACTTCTCCTTCAATTTCTCCTATACCGTCGAAAATATCACTGTATTTCTCCAAGATTTTCTCTGCTGTTTTCTTATCATCTTCATTTTGGTTCGAAATTGAATTACAAATTTTTATTAGCTCTAGTTTTTCACATGTATTGGCAGAAAGTAGTGGCTTATGGCAATGTTCAACTATTTCGAACAATAGTTTGAACTTTTCATTCTTACGTAGGCAATTCAGTACAATTTTCCCCATTGGTTGTTTTATTTGTCCACCGAAACATTTCAACTTCGTTTTGGTTTTGTCAATAATTGGGTTCGCGAATTCTAATATGGAGGTCAATTCTTTCAATCCTATTACATTACACGAAGCACCAGTATCCAGTTGGCATGATACTGTTTTGCAACGCCCATATGGAATTTCGAATATCAAGTCTGCATTTACTTGTTTAGTTTTATCGTCCTGTATGTTTAGTATCAATTCCTCCTCATCTGTATCATCAGTATCATCGTCATTGGTGTCTTTATTATCTTCTTCCATAATTTTATTCATCCCTAGTCGTTTTCTTTTGGACAGACACATTTTGGCATAATGATCCTTTTTATGACGAAATTTACATGTAGCGCCTTTACCTGGACAATTTTCAATCTCGTGAGAGTAACCGCAATAATTGCATTTATTTTTGCTTATGTTTTCTTCTTGTCTCTGATATGTTGAGGGTAACGCACGACTATAATAATGCTTGTCTTCCCTCCTCCTGTCATTATTTCTTGACCAACTTAACTTTTTGATATCGCTTACTTCGGATCCCAAATTCTCCAATTGTGTTGTCGACAACTCCTTCGCTTTGCATTTATCAATGGCTTGTTCTAAAGTAATATTTTTGTCAAGCCAAAGAACTTCTCGTAGTTTGATATCTTTCATGGAACATATTATTTTATCCAATAATAAATCGTCCTCCAGCTGACCATATTGACAATTTTTAATCAAGCTTCGTAACCTATTGAAGTAATCCGAATAGTTTTCATGCTCTTCTTGATGTGTTGAATTGAATACTGATCTTTCATAACGCTTATTCACTTCCGGGCTCAAATTTCTCTCTATAGCTTTCAACAAACTGTTACATTTTTCCATTTCCGCATCAGTGATTGAAAAGTTTGGATATCTTTCGAATATTTCCTCTCCTATTGCTGTAAATAAAACTGCTATCTTTTCTTCTTCAGGTTTCTTCCCTAGACCGCTAGCAATGAGGTAATTTTCCCACGATCTTTGAAAAAACTTGAAATTTTTTGTCACGTCACCAATGCTTATTGATATTGGCTTCGGCAATGGTATATTCAAATTGGTGCTTTCTACCCGTAAATGCCCTAGTTCATAACTTTTGAGTTTTTCTTCCAACTGCTTCAACTTCTCCTCCATGCTCGTTGCTGCTTCTTATGCTTCTGCTGCTTCTTATGCTTTTGCTGCTTCTTATGCATTTGTTTTTTTTTTTTTTTTTTCATCGCTTGGAGCGCACGAAAGGGAATCCCTATGATGTTCAAAGAACATCGTGCGTTCCTAAGGAGGATAGGGACAGGAGGTAGGTATTGGAATTTTTTTTGAACTTTTGGAGATTATATGTTGTTGGAAATACTTCCACAGGCAATGAATTCCAGAGCCTAGCCGTTCTATGGATGAAGGAGTCTTGATAAAGTGCTGTTCGACATTTTTCGAGGTTGACAACGAAAGGATGTGCTGACTGGGCTCGTCTAGTTCGTCTGATTGGTATTGCTAGTGAAGGGATGATAGCAGAGATTTCCGAAGAACATTTCCCGTGGAAGTATCGATAGGAAAGTGAAAAGTCGCCGACCTTTCTACAGTGTTCCAATGATGTCAAAGAGTGAGTGGGTGTGGCGTCACCCACCAGGCGAATGGCTCTTCTCTGGATGGAATCTAAGAGCATCAGCGTATGTTTTGGTGCTGAACCCCATATGTGGGAACAGTATTCTAGAACAGGCCGTATCTGCGCTTTATTTATTTATTTATTTATTTATTTCAAGTTCGGGATACAAACAGGTAAAACCCATACAAGCATCCACTAATAGTTACAATAACAATAGATCCTTCGGTAGTCTAAGAGGTACAGGAATAAACTGAATTGTATTCATTATAAGATTAAAAATTGAAAATATGTCTTACAGTTATTTTGAAAGAATTAAATGTCATGGAGAATATATCTAAATTATTACAATATTTGTTGAAACAGTAACACATTCTGGTGATTGGAGAATTTTTTCCCAAATTTGTGTTGTAACTAGGACTAGTAAGTAATTGTCTATTTCTAGTATATCTTTGAGGAACATGATAAAAAATCAAAGACACTAAATTAGGAGAATCGTAACAATTTTTTATGATTTTGTACATAAAGAGTAAATCCGTAATTATTCGTCGTTGTTCAAGAGCTGTATTTTATAAAGAGAACGAATTTCACTGATGCCAACAGTTATGTAAACCTTCGTTATTTTGAAGTGGAGAAACCTTACAAATCTATTCTGGAGTCTTTCTAATCGTAATTTATAAACATTATAATGTGGGTTCCATACTACACTGGCGAAATTTAGTTTGCTGTGAACAAAAGCAAAATAAACAGATTTGATAGCTGCCTCATTATCAAAGTCCTTGCATGTTCTGCAAAAAAATCCCAAAGCTCTATTACAAGAATTAAGTAGGTACTCAAAATGTGGGTTGAAAGTCATTTTTGTATCGAAGTATACACCAAGATCCTTGATTCGGTCCGTTCTTTTGACTATACTATCATTCAGTAGATATTGGAATTCTATAGGGACAATGTTTTTACTGAAAGATATACTCGCACATTTGCTGGCATTGAGTTTCATTTTGTTACGGTTACAATATTCAGTGAACCTATTTAGATCTTCTTGAATCTTTGAGCAGTCCCTAATTGTCAGCACTTTTCTGAATATCTTCAAATCGTCAGCATATAACAGTATCTGTGAATTTTTGAAACAGCTGTTCAGATCGTTAATAAACACTGAAAACAGTAAAGGACCCAGATGTGAGCCCTGAGGGACTCCTGAAGTTACCACGAAAGAGGCAGACCTATATCCATTTATGTTCACAAGTTGACTTCGATTATAAAGATATGACGAGAGCCATCTCAGGAGATTTCCCTGTATACCAATTCCAGAAAGTTTCGATATAAGGAGGTTGTGATCGACTTTATCGAACGCTTTGCTGAAATCAGTATACAGTGAATCCACCTGCGCTTGATTGTCTAAGGCATTCGAGATGTATTCAGAATATATAACCAAGTTTGTTTCAATCCCTCGTTTGGAGAAAAATCCGTGTTGGCATTCTAAAATCGATGATTTAAGACTATGAAACATAATGTCATAAATTAAGCTTTCAAATAATTTGCTGAATATGGATAATTTGGAGATACCGCGATAATTATTCACAAAGTTTCTATTGCCGGAATTTTTGTATATTGGAACCAAAAGAGCAGTTTTCCAGGCATCTGGGAAGGTACCAGACTGCATGGATTTGTTGAAGATAACACAGAGTGGAAAGCATAAACTGGGAGCACAGTATCTAACAAAATATGAGGGATAGCCGTCTATTCCGGCTCCCTTGTTAACATCTAAAGAGTTAATTTTAGCGAGTATCATTTCTGGAGTGAATTCTATTGAGTTCAGTAGATTATTTGTGCTGGATTGAGGAGAAAAATGATGGGTTTGCTGATGGGGCTCGTATACGCTTCGAAAATAGGTAGCGAATAAATCACATATTTGTTTGCCGTTTTCAGCGGATGTGTCGTTGTAAGACATTTTATTAGGAATACCAACCTCATTTTTGCAACAATTTATATATTTCCAGAATTTTTTGGGATATGTTATAATTTCATTTTGAATATTGTTTGTGTACATTTTGTAGTCATTAGATATAAGATTTCTACTTCTGCGTCTCAGAAGTTTGAATTCTTCATAATAGTATTGATTATTATATTTTTTCCACTTTTTGTGCATCTGATTTTTTTGTTTTATACATTTTATTGTATCGATAGAAAAGTATAAAGGAAATTTTTTATTTTTTATGGTTACTTTAGGAACATGCAGAATGGTACCTTCCTGTAAAATTTTGTAGAATACAGAAATTCCTTGATCAACTGATAAGTTAGAGAGCTGCTCGTCCCAATCATAATTGAGAAAAAAATTGTTGAGCTCGTTGTAGTTACCTTTTCTGAAATTATAAAAAATTTGATCTGTTTTGTCAATAACTTTGATATTGAGACAACTAATGTAAAACTCAATGGGTGGATGATAAGAATCAGGATATACTAAGGGAATGTCACTCTTTTCTAATTTTGATAAGTGAATTTTAGTGCAAAAAACCAAATCTAATATTCTATCATCTACGTTTTTTATATCATTGTGCTGTGAAAATTCACCAAATGTTAAGAGATCGATCAATGAAGAGTTAGAGTTATCAGTGTTCGTTGGAATAAAGAAAGTTTTACATTCACTGGGAATCCAACTAATGTGTGGAAAATTGAAATCACCAAATATGATGATAGGTTCACCTGTGAGTTCATCGAGGTTTGCTTGTAGTTTTGAAGTGAAACATAATCTGGCATAGTCATCCCTGGGAGGAAGATAAACGCAGCATACATGGATCTTCAAATTGTTGTCATTGTGGATGGTTATCCATAAGTCTTCTGCGTCGCTCTGAAAGTGCTCTCGAAGCGTAACACCAATTGTATTTTTAACACCTATTAGTACACCTCCCCCGGATTTTTTGTTATCGGCACACGGAGCACTTTCGCGGTCGCGGCGATAAACATTATAATGTGATGTTTCCAAAACTTCAGAATCAAAGATGTCACCTGAAAGATTGGTTTCAGTTATCAAGTAGAGATCAGCGTTGATATTGAAAGTATTAATTTTGAATTCGGTTATCTTGGAACGCAAACCATTTACGTTCTGTCCATAAATCAACAACTTATCCATTGGAAAAACTATCATATATGATGTAGTCAATTATCGCAATCTTCACGGTTACATTTTGTTGATAAATTCGTGATTTTTTATAGCAAGTATCTTGGACGAATCGGATTTTCTACAGAGGATGGCACCATTCTTCACCCAAACATACTGAGTTCCGCCTTTCTAGAGAAAATGCAGGCTTGAGTTTTGGTGGCGTTGAATTCAACTAGGTTGTTTGTTCCCCAGGCTGTGATTTTTGCAAGGTCTTCATTGACAGCATTGACCTGCCTGCGCCGTGAGTTCTTAGTTTCCTGGGAAGAAATGGGAATTCTGGAAGAGAACGCAGTATGGAGAGTACTATCATCTGCAAAGCTGTGGATGGGGCAAGTTGTTACTCCCAACAGATCATTGATATGAAGCAGGAATAATGTTGGTGCCAAAATTGATCCTTGTGGAACGCCGGAATTGATGCCTATGGTATCAGACGATACACCGTCCACCACCACGTGAAGCGATCTGCCTGAAAGAAAACTCGATAAGAGATGGCATAGCTGAGGTGGTAAGCCGTATGATGGTAGTTTGTGGAGGAGTCCTTCGTGCCAAACGCGGTCGAATGCTTTCGATATGTCCAACGCAACAGCTAGAGATTCCCCGTGTTTTTCTATTGAAGATTGCCATGAATGGGTGACGAAGGCAAGTAGATCTCCAGTAGATCTTCGGTGGCGAAAGCCGTATTGTCTATCATTGATGATTCCTGAGCTCTCCAGATATTTGATATTGATGGCTTTCTCCATCACTTTGGAGATTACTGATAACAGAGCAATGGGCCTGTAGTTGTTGGGCAGGTTCTTGTTCCCTTTTTTGGGGATTGGTTGGACTCTAGCTGTCTTCCAGCATGATAAAAAAATACCCGACCTGTACGAGATGGTAAACAACTTGCAGAGAATCGGTGTTAATTCTGGTGCACATTTTTTGAGAATAATGGGTGGAATTCCATCAGGACCGTTAGCCTTATTCGTTTTGAGACCAAGCAAAATTCGTCTGATGGTGCGTTGACGGAAGACGATTTCGGGCATTCGACTCTCAACGGGTGGAATGTCTGGCGGCAGTTTTCCTTGGGAATCTAAAGTAGAGTTTGCTGCGAACATCTCTGCAAAAATATTTGCTTTCTCCTGCGATGTTGTTGCTAGTGTGCCGTCGGCTTTGGATAGTGGTGGAAATGAACTATTAGTAAAATTTCTTCTGGCCGCTTTAGCAAGGGACCAAAACGAACGGGAGCCATTGGGGCAATCTATGAGTTTCGATCTCATCTTGGCATTGTATGTTTCTTCCGAGGCATCTTTTGTTTGGCTGCAGTTATTCCTGGCATCTACGTATTCTGCTCTAGTCGTGAGGTTAGGGTTTCTGCGCCAGCGATGGTAGGCTGTTTGTTTCAAGGCAACAGTTCTAGAACAGTTTTTGTTGAACCAGGGTTTCGAAGGTGATTATCTTTTCGAAAAATGAGGTATGTATATGTCCATTCCGATCATGATGATCTCGGATATTTCCGCAGCACACTGTGAAGTGTCCTCAGAGTCAAAGCATACTCTATGTCAAGGAAACTCGGAGAAAAACATGCGGAGACCGTCCCAATCTCATGAATTGTACTGCCATATAAGACGTGGGGGTGCCGGAGCAGTTGATGGAATGAAAAATGTGCAGGTTGTGGAGATGAGTGTGTGGTCAGAGTTGCCAAGTGGAGCTCGTACATCTATGGTGTAGGGTGCTGAATTATTAGTGAGGAATAAGTCAAGTATGTTAGCTGAATGGTTATTGGCATCGGGAATTCGTGTGGGTTCTTTGATAAGCTGCTCTGATCTTGCTTTATTGACTATTATTCTATCTCTTCCACACCTGACACCATGTTATAGCACACACATTTGGAACTCAACAAGGTATTTATTTATTCTGCCTGTTGTCCTTGTCTTGACAAGTGTCTGACTGCTTGCGTCATCCTATCTCATACAGTGTGACAAAACTCTGAACTATCAAATAACTAATTAATAACATAGTAACTATTTCTATAACAATATCTCTCTATCCTATCATCTCACATTGACACTATTGTAGCAGACAAGTTCGCATTGACCATATAAGACGACTCCCAAGCGGGTATAACGCATACAGTTCGCAGAACGAGAAACTTCGACTTCGACTATGTTTACACTGAAACTCTGCAGTCTAGCATCTTACATGCATACAGTTGAAGCAGATACGATTGCAGTGACCGTATAAAATGACTTTGAAGAGTATATAACGAGTTCAATAGGCGAATGAAGATACATCGACTTCAACGTTGTGCACACTGAGTCTCTCTATCCTATCATCTCACATGGACACTATTAAAGCAGAAAAATTCGCAATGACCATACGAGACGATTACCAAGCAGGTAAAACGCACACAGCTTGGAGAACAAGTAACTTCGACGTCGACTTTGTTTATACTGCCACTCTGCAGTCAAGCATCTGACATGCATACAATTGAAGCAGATATGATCGTTGTGACCATATAAGACGACCTTGAAGTGTATATATCAAGTACAATTGGCAGATGAAGATACATCGACTTCATAGGTGTGCACACTCTATATCTCTATCTTATCAACTCACATGAAAAATATCGAAGCAGACGAGTTTCCGATGCCCATATGAGACGACTTCCAAGCGGGCACACAACTTGCACAACAAGAAACTCCGACTATTGTCACACTGTAACTCTGCCGTCAAGCATCTGACATTCATACAGTTGAAGCAGATACGATGGCAGTGACTGTATAGGACGTTTCTGAAGGGTATATAACGAGATCAATAGGCAAATGAAGATACATCGACTGCATCGGTGTGCACACTCTATCTCTATCCTATTATCTCACATGGATACTACTGGAGCAGACGAGTTCGCAATTTTTATATGAGACGACTCCCAAGCGGGTATAACGCACACAACTTGCAGAACGAGAAAATTCGACTTTGACTATGTTCACACTATAACTCTGCACTCTAGCATCTGACATGCATTCAGTTGATGCAGATACGATTTCAGTGACCATATAAGACGACTCTGAAGGGTATATGGCGAGTACAACAGGCAAATGGGCAAACATCGACTTCATCATCGTACACACCATATCTCTCTATCCTATCATCTCACATGGACACTATTGAAGCAGACAAGTTCGCATTGACCATATGAGACGTCTTCCAAGCGGGTATAACGCACACAGCTTGCAGAACAAGAAACATCGACTTCGACTATGTTAACATTGTAACTCTGCAGTCTAGCATCTGTCATGCATACAGTTGAAGCAGATATGATCGCAGAGACCATATAAGACGACTTTGGAGGGTATATAGAAAGTACAATAGGCAGATAAAGATACATCGACTCCATCGGAGTGCACTCTGTCTCTCTATCATTTTATCTCACATGGATACTATTGGAGCAGACGAGTTCGCAGAGTTTATATGAGACGACTCCAAAGCGGGTATAACGCACACAACTTGCAGAACATAAAACTTCGACGTCGACCATGTTTACACAGCCACTCTGCAGTCTAGCATCTTACATGCATACAGTTGATACAGGAACGATTGCAGTGACCGTATAAGACGACTTTGGAGGGATTATAACGAGTACAATAGGCAAATGAAGATACATCGACATCATCGTTTTGCACACTATATCTCTCTATCCAATCATCTTACATGGACACTATTGAAGCAGACAAGTTCGCAATGACCATATAAGACGACTCCCAAGCAGGTATTACGCACACAGCTTGTAGAACAAGAAACCTCGACTTCGACTATGTTTACACTGTTACTATGCAGTATAACATCTGGCATGCATACAGTTGAAGCATATACGATAACAGTGACCGTATAAGACGACATTGAAGGGTATATAGCAAGTACAATAGGCAGATGGCGATACATCGACTTCATCGGTGTGCACACTCTATCTCTGTATCCTATCGTCCCACATGGACAATATTGAAGCAAACGAGTCCGCAATGCCCATATGAGACGACTTCTAAGCGATTATAACGCACACAACTTGCAGAACAACAAACTTCGACTATGTTCACACTGTAACTCTGCAGTCTAGCATCTGACATGCATACAGTTGATGCAGGAACGATTGCAGCGACTATATAAGACGACTTTGAAGGGATTATAACGGGTACAATAGGCAAATGAAGATACATCGACTTCATCGTTTTGCACACTATATCTCTCTATCCAATCGTCTAACATGGACCCTATTGAAGCTGACAAGTTCGCAATGACCAAATGAGGCGACTCTCAAGCAGGAATCACGCACACAGCTTGTAGAACAAGAAACCTCGACTTCCATTTTTTTTTACACTTACTCTGCAGTATAACATCCGGCATGCATACGGTTGAAGCAGATACGACTGCAGTGACCATATAAGACGACTTTGGCGGGTATATAGCGAGTACAGCAGGCAAATGGGGATATATCGACTTCATCGTTGTGCACACTATATCTCTCTATCCTATCATCTCACATGGACACTATTGAAGCAGACAAGTTCGCAATGACCATATGAGACGACTCTCAAGCAGGTATTACTCACACAGCTTGCAAAACGAGGAACCTCGTCTTCGACTATGTTTACACTGTAACTCTGCAGTATAACATCTGGCATGCATACAATTGAAGCAGATATGACTGCAGTGGCCATATGAGACGACTTTGGGGGGTATATAGCGAGTACAACAGGCGAATGGAATTGAAGCAGATACGATGGCAGTGACCGTATGAGACGTTTTTGGATGGTATATA
This sequence comes from Phaedon cochleariae, assembly GCA_918026855.4. Taxonomy (NCBI): domain Eukaryota; kingdom Metazoa; phylum Arthropoda; class Insecta; order Coleoptera; family Chrysomelidae; genus Phaedon; species Phaedon cochleariae. The sequence goes on from OU896708.1 coordinate 30,129,063, forward strand.
ACGATCACAAAAGGCAAATGGGGATACATCGACTTCATCGTCTTACACATTATATATCTCTATCCTTCCATCTCACATCGACACTATCGAAGCAGACGAGCTCGCAATGACCATACAAGACGACTTCCAAGCAGTTATAACGCACACAGCTTGTAGAACAAGAAACTCCGACTTCGACCATGTTTACACTGTAACTCTGCAGTCTAGCATCTGACATGTATACAATTGTATACAGTTGACGTGGATACGATCGCAATAACTATATAAGACGACTCTCAAGCGGGTATAACGCACACAGCTTTCAGAACAAAAAACTTCGACTTTGACTATGTTTACACTGTAACTCTGCAGTCTTGAATCTGACATGCATACAGTTGATGCAGATACGATTGAAGTGACCGTATAAGACGACTCTGGAGGGTATATATCGAGTACAACAGGCAAATGGGAATACATCGACTTCATCGTCGTACACACTATATCCCTCTATCCTTTCATCTCACATGAACACAATTGGAGCAGACAAGTTCGCATTGACCATATAAGACGACTTCCAAGCGGGTTTAACGCACACAGCTTGCAGAACAAGAAACATCGACATCGACTATGTTTACATTGTAACTCTGCAGTCTAACATCTGTCATGCATACAGTTGAAGCAGATATGATCGCAGTGATCATATAAGACGACTTTGGAGGGTATATAGCAAGTACAATGTGCGGATTGAGATACATCGACTTCATCGGTGTGCACGCTCTGTCTCTGTATCCTATCATCTCACATGGATACTATTGAAGCAAACGAGTTCGCAATACCCATATGAGACGACTTCTAAGCGAATATAACGCACACAACTTGCAGAACAAGAAACTTCGACTACGACTATGTTCACACAGTAACTCTGCAGTCTTACTCCTGACATGCATACAGTTGAAGCAGATATGATCGCAGAGACCATATAAGACGACTCTGGAGGGTATATAGAAAGTACAATAGGCAGATGAAGATAAATCGACTTCATCGGAGTGCACTCTATCTCTCTATCCTATTATCTCACATGGATACTATTGGAGCAGACGAGTTCGCAATGTTCGTATGAGACGACTCCCAAGTGGGTATAACGCACACAACTTGCAGAAGAAGGAAATTCGACTTCGACTATGTTCACACTGTAACTCTGCACTGTAGCATCTGACATGCATACAGTTGATACAGAAACGATTGCAGTGACCGTATGAGACGACTTTGAAGGGATTATAACGGGTACAATAGGCAAATGAAGATACATCGACTTCATCGTTTTGCACACTATATCTCTTTATCCTATCATCTCACATGGACACTATCGAAGCAGACAAGTTCGCATATCGCAGTGACCATATAAGACGACTTTAAAGGGTATATAGCAAGTACAATAGGCAGATGAAGATACATCGACTTCATCGGTGTGCACACTCTTTCTCTGTATTCTATCATCTCACATGGATACTATCGAAGCAAACGAGTCCGCAATAATCATATGAGACGACTTCAAAGCGAGTATAACGCACACAACTTGCAGAACAAGAAACTTCGACTACGACTATGTTCACACAGAAACTCTGCAGTCTAGCTTCTGACATACATACAGTTGAAGCAGATATGATCACAGTGACCATAAAAAACGACTTTGAAGGGTATATTGAGAGTACGATAGGCAGATGAAGAAACATCGACTTCATCCGAGTGTACCATATATCTCTATCCTATCGTCCAACATGGACACTATTGGAGCTGACAAGTTCGCAATGCCTATATGAGACGACTTCTGAGCGGGTATAACGCACACAACTTGCAGAACAAGAAAATTCGACTTCGACTATGTTCACACTGTAACTCTGCACTGTAGCATCTGACATGCATACAGTTGATACAAAAATGATAGCAGTGACCGTATAAGACGACTTTAAAGGGATTATAACGGGTACGATAGGCAAATGAAGATACATCGACTTCATCGTTTTGCACACTATATCTCTCTATCCAATCATCTTACATGGACCCTATTGAAGCTGACAAGTTCGCAATGACCATATAAGACGACTCTCAAGCAGGAATCACGCACTCAGCTTGTAGAACAAGAAACCTCGACTTCCATTTTTTTTACACTGCAACTCTGCAGTATAACATCCGGCATGCATACGGTTGAAGCAGATACGACTGCAGTGACCATATAAGACGACTTTGGAGGGTATATAGCGAGTACAACAGGCAAATGGGGATATATCGACTTCATCGTTGTGCACACTATATCTCTCTATCCTATCATCTCACATGGACACTATTGAAGCAGACAAGTTCACATTGACCATATAAGACTACTCCCAAGCAGGTATACCGCACACAGCTTGCAGAACAAGAAACTTCGACTTCGACTATGTTAACACTGTAACTCTGCAGTTTAGCATCTGACATGCATACAGTTGAAGCATATACGATTGCAGTGACTATATGAGTCGACATTGAAGGGTATTTAACGAGTACAATAGGCGAATGAAGATACATCGACTTCATCGTTGTGCACAGTGAATCTCTCTATGTTATCATCTAACATCGACACTATTGAAGCAAACAAATTTGCATTGACCATATAAGACGACTCCCAAGCGGTTATAACGCACACCCATTGACACTATCGAAGCGAACAAGTTCACAATGACCATATGAGACGACTTCCTAGATGGTATGACGCACACAGCTTGTCGAACAAGAAACTTCGACTTCGACTATGTTTACACTGTAACTCTGCAGTCTAGCATCTGACATGCATACAGTTGAAGCAGATTTGATCCTTGTGACATGAGACACCTTCGGAGGGTATATAGCGAGTACAATATGCAGATGAAGATTTGGAGAACAAAAAACTTCGGCTTCGACTATGTTTACACTGTAACTCTGCAGTCTAGCTTCTGACATGCATACAGTTGAAGCAGAGACGATGGCAGTGACCGTATGAGACGTTTTTGAAGGGTATATAACGAGTTCAATAGGCAAATGGGGATACATCGACTTCATCGTCTCACACACTATATATATCTATCCTATCATCTCACATGGAAACTATTGAAGCAGACAAGTTCGCATCGACCATATAAGACGACTTTCAAGCTGGTATAGCGCACACAGTTTGCAGATCAAAAAACTTCGACTCTGAATATGTTTACACTGTAACTCTGCTATCTTGAATCTGACATGCATACAGTTGATGCCGATACGATTGCAGTGACCATATAAGGCGACTCTGGAGGGTATATAGCGAGTACAACGAGCAAATGGAAATACATCGAATTCATCGTCGTACACACTATATCTCTCTATCCTATCATCTCACATGGACACTATCGAAGCAGACAAATTAGCATTGATTATATGAGACGACTTCCAAGCGGGTATAACGCACACAGCTTGCAGAAAAAGTAACATCGACTTCAACTATGTTTACATTGTAACTCTGCAGTCTAGCATCTGACATGCATACAGTTGGATCACATATGATCGCAGTGACCATATAAGACGACTTTGGAGGGTATATTGCGGATACAATAGGCAGATGAAGATACATCGACATCATCGGTGTGCACACTCTGTCTCTGTATCTTGAAGCGCAAACGAGTTCACAATGCCCATATAAGACGACTTCCAAGCGGCTATAACGCACACAACTTGCAGAACAAGAAAATTCGACTTCGACTATGTTCACACTGTAACTCTGCAGTCTAGCATCTGACATGCATACAGTTGATGCAGGAACGATTGCAGTGACCATATAAAACGACTTTGATGGGATTATAACGGGTACAATAGGCAAATGAAGATACATCGACTTCATCGTTTTGCACACTATATCTCTCTATCCAATCATCTTACATGGACACTATTGAAGCAGACAAGTTCGCAATGACCATATACTCCCAAGCAGGTGTCACGCACACAGCTTGTAGAACAAGAAACCTCGACTCCGACTATGTTTACACTGTAACTCTGCAGTATAACACCTGGCATGCATACAGTTGAAGCAAATATGACTGCAGTGACCATATAAGACGACTTTGGAGGGTATATAGCGAGTACAACAGGCAAATGTGCATATATCGGCTTCATCGTTGTGCACACTATATCTCTCTATCCTATCATCCCACATGGACACTATTGAGGCAGACAAGTTCACATCGATCATATGAGACTACTCCCGAGCGGGTATAACGCACACAGCTTGCAGAACAAGAAACTTCGACTTTGACTATGTTGACACTGTAACTTCGCACTCTAGCATCTGACATGCATATAGTTGAAGCATATACGATTGCATTGACCGTATAAGACGACATTGAAAGGTATATAACGAGTACAATAGGCAAATGGAGATACATCGACTTCATCGTTGTGCATACCAAATCTCTCTATCTTATCATCTTACATTGACACTATTGAAGCAGACAAATTCGCATTGACCATATTAGACGACTTCCAAGCGGTTATAACGCACACACATGGACACTATTGAAGCAAAAAAGTTCGCAATGACCAAATGAGATGACTTCCAAGATGGTATAACGCACACAGCTTGTCGAACAAGAAACTTCTTCTTCGACTATGTTTACACTGTAACTCTGCAGTCTAGCATCTGACATGCATACAGTTGAAGCTGATTTGATCGTTGTGACATGAGACACCTTCGAAGGGTATATAGCAAGAACAATAGGCAGATGAAGATTTGCAGAACAAGAAACTTCGACTTCGACTATGTTCACACTGTTACTCTGCAGTCTAGCATCTGACATGCATACAGTTGAAGCAGATCCGATAACAGTGACCGTATGAGACGTTTTTGAAGGGTATATAACGGGTACAATAGGCAAATGGAAATACATCGACTTCATCGTCACACACACTATATATATATATCTATCCTATCATCTCACAGGGACACTATTGAAGCAGACAAGCTCGCAATGACCATACAAGACGACTTTCAAGAAGGTATAACGCACACTGCTCGCAGAACAAAAAACTCCGACTTCGACCATGTTCACACTGTAACTCTGCAGTCTAGCATCTGACGAGTATACAATTGATGCAGACGCGATCGCAATGACCATATAAGACGACTTTGAAGGGTATATAGCAAGTACAACAGGCAAATGGAGATACATCGACTTCATCATAGTTCACACTTTATCTCTTTATCCTATCATCTCACATGGAAACTATTGGAGCAGACAAGTTCGCATTGACCATATGAGACGACTTTCAAACGGGTATAGCGCACACAGCTTGCAGAACAAGAAACTTCGACTTTGACTATGTTCACACTGTAACTCTGCAGTCTCGAATCTGACATGCATACAGTTGATGCAGATACGATTGCAGTGACCATATAAGACGACTCTGGAGGGTATATAGCGAGTACAACAGGCAAATGGGGATACATCGAATTCATCGTCGTACACACTAAATCTCTCTATCCTATCATCTCACATAAACACTATTGAAGCAGACAAGATCGCATTGACCATATGAGACGACTTCCGAGCGGGTATAACGCACACAGCTTGCAGAACAAGTAACATCGACTTCAACTATGTTCACATTGTAACTCTGCAGTCTAGCATCTGACATGCATTCAGTTGGATCAGATATGATCGCAGTGACCATATTAGACGACTTTGGAGGGTATCTAGCGAGTACAATAGGCAGATGAAGATACATCGACTTCATAGATGTGCACACTCTATCTCTGTATCCTATCATCTCACATGGATACTATTGAAGCAAACGAGTTTGCAATGCCCATATGAGACGACTTCCAAGCGAGTATAATGCACACAATTTGCAGAACAAGAAAATTCGACTATGTTCACACTGTAACTGAAGATTTGCAGAACAAGAAACTTCGACTTCGACCATGTTTACACTGTATCTCTGCAGTCTAGCATCTGACATGTATACAGTTGACGCAGATACGATCGCATATAAGACGAATTCGAAGGGTATATTCGAAGGGTATATAGCAATTACAACAGGCGAATGGGGATTCATCGACTTCATCATAGTACACACTATATCTCTTCATCCTATCATCTCACATGGAAACTATTAAAGCAGACAAGTTCGCATTGACCATATAATATGGCTTCCAAGCGGGTATAACGCACACAGCTTGCAGAACAAGAAACTTCGACTTCGACTATGTTTACACTGTAACTTTGCAGTCTAGAATCTGACATGCATACAGTTGATGCAGATACGATTGCAGTGACCATATAATACGACTCTGGAGGGTATATAGCGAGTATAACAGGCAAATGGGGATACATCGAATCTATCGTCGTACACATTATACCTCTCTATCCTATCATCTCACATGAACACTATTGAATTAGACAAGTTCGCACTGACCATATGAGACGACTTCTGAGCGGGTATAACGCACACAGCTTGCAGAACAAGAAACATCGACTTCGACTATGTTTACATTGTAACTCTGCAGTCTAGCATCTGAAATGCATACAGTTGAGGCAGATATGATCAGAGTGACCATATAAGACGACTTCGGAGGGTAAATAGCGAGTACAATAGGTAGATGAAGATACATCGACTTCATCGGTGTGCACACTCCATCTCTGTATCCTATCATCTCACATGGATACTATTGAAGCAAACAAGTTCGCAATGCCCATATGAGACGACTTCCAAGCGGGTTCAACGCACACAACTTGCAGAACAAGAAAATTTGACTACGACTTTGTTCACACAGAAACTCTGCAGTCTAGCTCCTGACATGCATACAGTTGAAGCAGATATGATCACAGTGACCATATTAGATGACTTTGGAGAGTATATAGAAAGTACAATAGGCAGATGGAGATACATCTACTTCATCGGAGTGCACTCTATCTCTCTATTCTATTATCTCACATGGATACTATTGAAGCAGACGAGTTCGCAATGCCCATATGAGACGACTTCTATGCGGGTATTACGCACACAACTTGCAAAACAAGAATCTTCGACTTCGACTATGTTCACACTGTAACTCTGCAGTCTAGCATCCGACATGCATACAGTTGATGCAGGAACGATTGCAGTGACCGAATAAGACGACATTGAAGGAGTTATAACGGGTACAATAGGCAAATGAAGATACTTCGACTTCATCGTTGTGCACACTATATCTTTCTATCCTATCATCTTACATGGGCACTATTGAAGCAGACAAGTTCGCAATAACCATATAAGACGACTCTCAAGCAGGTATTACGCACACAGCTTGCAGAACAAGAAACCTCGACTTCGACTATGTTTACACTGTTACTCTGCAGTATAACATCTGGCATGCATACAGTTAAAGCAGATACGACTGCAGTGACCATATGAGACGACTTTGGAGGGTATATAGCGAGTACAACAGGCGAATGGGGTTGGAGCAGATACGATGGCAGTGACCGTATGAGACGTTTTTGAAGGGTATATAACGAGTTCAATAGGCAAATGGGGATACATCGACTTCCATCGTCTTACACACTATATATCTCTATCCTATCATCTCGCATGGACATTATCGGAGCAGACAAGCTCGCAATGACCATACAAGACGACTTACAAGCAGGTATAAGGCACACAGCTTGCAGAACAAGGAACCTTGACTTCGACCATGTTTACATTGGAATTCTGCAGTCTAGCATCCGACATGTATACAGTTGACGCAGATACGATCGCAATGATCATATAAGACGACTTTGAAGGGTATATAGCGAGTACAACAGGCAAATGGGGATACATCGACTTCATAGTAGAACACACTTCATCTCTCTACCCTATCATCTCACATGGACACCATTGAAGCAGACAAGTTCGCATTGACCATATAAGACGACTCCCAAGCGGGAATAACGCACACAGCTTGCAGAACGAGAAACTTCGACTTTGACTATGTTACACTGTGACAGTATTGAATCTGACATGCATACAGTTGAGGCAGATACCATCGCAGTGACTGTATAAGACGACTTTGAAGGGTATATAACGAGTACAATAGGCAAACGAAGATACATCGACTTCATCGTCTTGCACACTATATCTCTCTATCCTATCATCTCACATTGACACTATTAAAGCAGACAAGTTTGCATTGACCATATAAGACGACTCTCAAGCTGGTATAACCGTTACCACCGTTACAACAAGGCCTGCATGCTCCGTGGGTGACGTCATTTAGTGAGGCCTAACCAGCGGCTCGAAACGACAAGCGCTTATAGCGCTATAAGGCGACCACGTATTTCGATTTCAGTTTTAGATCATCATTGAGCCGATTTTGCTGTTTTTTGAGCGGCTTCCGGTTGAAAAGGATGCCAGTCGTCAAATGAGCCATTCTTCGCAGCCCATTCGATTTCATTATGGAAAAACGAAGTTTTAAAGCAAAAACCAGGATAAAACACAAATATCTACCTACAGCAACCCATTCGAATCAACTTCACACCTACTTATACAGGGCCCGCAGAACATAATCTCATCGTGAGATTGATCGAAAGAAAATTGTGGAAAATGTATTTTATTTTGATTGACATGCCGTTTGTTACAATCACCTATATTTATCTTGGAGAATTCCTATTACCTGAAAAAATAACCAGTGAGTGTTTTCAATTTTCTGTTGTTGTATTTTTCACCCAAGTGGATCGTTACACTTGAAACCGTAATTATTAAGGGTAAAACTGCATTTATCATGCGATGGTTTTTTTTTTGAAAATTTTTTTCGGTACTCACGTATTTTTGTCTGATAAACCGAATTTTATAATGAAAATGTGAACAAACCACTATTTATTGAGATATTTCGAGAAAAAGTTCGAATTTTCGCCTTCTTTTCCCCCTTGTGTTGGGAACATTTGAAGCTACTTGCTCTTATTTTATCATTGGACACTTTATATACTCATGGTGTACTTCGATGGCACATCTTTATATAGAAAATTCAACAGGAAATATGATTTTTATGGCGAGTTTTTCATATTTAGTGAACAAGCATTCCAGATGACGACCATTTAATTAATAGTCAATCAAAATACGAGATGTCAAATGTCAATAGATTGCTTTCGAATGACATTACACACGCCATTATTTTGAATGATATTCTTCCTTCTTTTCACTAAATATGGATTAATCCCAAGAAAATCATATTTATAGTTGAATTATATATAAATTGTTCAATATGATGAAAAAAGAAGGGAAATTTGTTCTAAATGCCTTTCAGAAGACAGGTGGAAAAGAAGGTGAAATTCGGAACTTTTTAGTCAAATATCTACATGATAAATATCATGATAAATGCAGTTTTACTATTTTAAGTAGAGTGTTTGTAGTTCATGTTAATATGATAGTTGCAATTTAATCATTGGAATGAATTCTGCATTCATTGCCACGAGGCAAATGACCGTTTTCAGGAAGAAATTTTAGAATAAGAATTAAAAATGCCCGTTTATTATGACCATTCAAGAACATTTCCTCGAATTCAGAGATGATTTTGTTGAGTATGATATACGACTACAAAACTAACTGCACAATCAGAGCTTTTCTATTTTTCCCCTACTTATACTTTTTATGAGAGAGTAATTGTCTTCTATCATTAATTTATCATTATAAATTAAGCTCTGTTTACTACTGAACTCAGATGGAGTAAAATCCTCGCGGTGAATTGCATATACCCACATTTTCGATAGCTCCTCGTCCAACGGGAAACTGAAAGCAACTTTTGAACCACCCACATAATTCCCCCGACAAGAGGGAATACAACACTTGAAAGGCATTGTTATTTCACCGATCACAACACAAAATATTTCACAAAACAGTAATTTTTCCGCCAAATATTTTGATGAATAAACAACAAAAGAATTCGGGACCGTTTCAAAAACATACGTGAATCACCCATGAATTAACACGAACTGACGCGTTAGTCGACAAGCGATAATATAAAACACTGGCCTCTCTTGGTGACGTCACGAGCTGTTTACGTCAGAGACTGCTGGCCTTGTTGTATAGATGCAAACGGTATAACGTATACAGTTCGCAGAACAAGCAACTTCGACTTCGACTATGTTCACACTGAAACTCTGCAGTCTAGCATATGACTTGCATACAGTTGAAGCAGATACAATCGCAGTGATCGTATAAAAAGGCTTTGAAGAGTATATAACGAGTTCAATAGGCAAATGAAGATACATCGACTTCAACGTTGTGCACACTGAATCTCTCTATCCTATCATCTCACATGGACACTATTGAAGCAGACAAGTTTGCAATGACCATACGAGACGACTACCAAGCAGGTAAAACGCACACAGCTTGCAGAACAAGTAACTTCGACGTCGACTTTGTTTACACTGCCACTCTACAGTCTAGCTTCTGACATGCATACAGTTGAAGCAGATATGATCGTAGTGACCATATAAGACGACTTTGAAGAGTATATATCAAGTACAATAGGTAGATGAAGATACATCGACTTCATCGGTGTGCACATTCTATATCTCTATCCTATCAACTTATATGAAAACTATTGAAGCAGACGAGTTCTCGATGCCCATATGGGACGAATTCCAAGCGGGTATTACGCACACAACTTGCACAACAAGAAACTTCGACTTCGACTATGTTTACACTGTAACTCTGTCATCAAGCATCTGACATTCATACAGATGAAGCAGATACGATGGCAGTGACTGTATAAGACGACTCTGAAGGGTATATAACGAGTTCAATGGGCAAATGAAGTTACATCGACTTCATCGGTGTGCACACTCTATCTCTATCCTATCATCTCATATGGATACTATTGAAACAGATGAGTTCGCAATGCCCACATGAGACGTCTAATAAGCGGGTATAACGCACACAACTTGCAGAACAAGAAACTTCGACTCCGACTATGTTCACACTGTAACTCTGCAGTATAACATCTGGCATGCATACAGTTGAAGCAGATACGACTTCAGTGACCATATAAGACGACTTTGAAGGGATTATAACGGGTACAATAGGCGAATGGAGATACATCGACTTCATCGTTGTGCACACCATATTATCTCTCCATCCCATCATCTCACATGGACACTATAGAAGCAGACGAGTATGCAATGACCATATAAGACGACTCCCAAGCAGATATTATGCACACAGCTCGCAGAACAAGAAACCTCGACTTCGACTATGTTTACACTGTAACTCTGCAAAATAACATCTGGCTTGCATACAGTTGCAGCAGATACCACTGCAGTGACCATATAAGACGACTCTGTAAGGTATAAAGCGAGAACAACAGGCAGATGGAGATATATCGACCACATCGTTGTGCGCACTATATCTCTCTATCCTATCATCCAACATGGACACTATTGAAGCAGAAAAGTTTGCATTGACCATATAAGACGATTTCCAAACGAATATAATGCACACAGCTTGCAGAGCGAGAATCTTCGACTTTGACTATGTTTACACTGTAACTCTGCATACAGTCGATGCAGATACGATTGCAGTGACAATTTGAGACGACTCTGGAGGGTATATAGCGAGTACAACAGGCGAATGGGGATACATCGACTTCATCGTCGTACACACTAAATCTCTCTATCCTATCATCTCACATGGACACAATTGGAGCAGACAAGTTCTCATTGACCATATAAGACGACTTCCAAGCGGGTATAACGCACACAGTTTGCAGAACAAGAAACTTCGACTTTGACTATGTTTTCAATGTAACTCTGCAGTCGTGCATCTGACATGCATACAAATGAAGCAGATACGATGGCAGTGACCGTATGAGACGACTTTGAAGGGTATATATCGAGTACAATAGGCGAATGATGATACATCGACTTCATCATTGTGCACACTATATCTCTCTGTCCTATCACCTCACATGGACACTATTGGAGCGAACAAGTTCGCAAAGACGATATGTTATGACTTCCAATAATGTATAACGCACCCAGCTTGCAGAACAAGAAACTCCGACTCCGACTATTTTTACACTGTAACTCTGTAGTCTAGCATCTGACTTGCATACAGTTGAAGCAGATATGATCGTAGTGATATGAGACAACTTTGGAGGGTATATAGCAAGTACAATAGGCAGATGGAGATACATCGACTTCATCGGTGTGCACACTCAATCTCTCTATCCTATCATTTCACATGGATACTATTGAAACAGATGAGTTCGCGATGCCCATATGAGACGACGTTCAAGCGGGTATAACGCACAAAACTTGCAGTACAAGTAATTTCGACTTCAACTATGTTCACACTGTAACTCTGCAGTCTTTCATCTGACATGCATTCAGTTGGTGCAGGAACGATAACAGTGACCGTATAAGACGACTTTGAAAGGACTTATAACGGGTACAGTAGGCAAATTGGAATACATCGATCTCATCGTCTTACGCACTATATATCTTCATCCTATCATCTCACAGGGACACTATTGAAGCAGACAAGCTCGCAATGACCATACAAGACGACTTCCAAGCAGGTATATCGCACACAGCTTGCAGAACGAGTAACTTCGACTTCGACCATGTTGACACTGTAACTCCGCAGTCAAGCATCAGACATGTATACGGTTGACGCAGATACGACCGCAATGACCATATAAGAAGAACTTTGAAGGGTATATAGCGAGTACAACAGGCAAATGGGGATACATCGACTTCTTCATAGTACACACTATATATCTTCATCATATCATCTCACATGGACACTATTGGAGCACACAAGTTCGCTTTGACCATATAAGACGACTTCCAAGCAGGTATAACGCACACAGCTTGCAGAACAAGAAACTTCGACTTTGACAATGTTCACACTGTATTTCTGCAGTCTCGAATCTGACATGCATACAGTTGATGCAGATACGATTGCAGTGACCATATAAGACGACTCTGGAGGGAATATAGCGAGTACAACAGGCAAATGGGGATACGTCGAATTCATCGTTGTACACCTCTATCCTATTATCTCACACGGACACTATTGAAGCAGACAAGTTCGCATTGACCATATAAAACGACTTCCAAGCGAGTATAACGCACACAGCTTGCAGAATAAGAAACATCGACTCCGTCTATGTTTACATTTTAACTCTGCAGTCTTGAATCTGACATGCATACAGTTGATGCAGATACGATTGCAGTGACCATATAAGACGACTCTAGAGGGTATATAGCGAGTTCAACAGGCAAATGGGGATATATCGACTTCATCGTCGTACACATTATATCTCTCTATCCTATCATCTCACATGGACACTATTGAAGCAGACAAGTTGGCATTGACCATATTAGACGACTTCCAAGCGGGTGAAACGCACACAGCTTGCAGAACGAGAAACATCGACTTCGACTATGTTTACATTGTAACTCTGCAGTCTAGCATCTGACATGCATACAGTTGAAGCAAATATGATCGCAGTGACCATATGAGGCGACTTGGGTGTGCACACTCTATCTCTGTATCCTATCATCTCACATGGATACTATTGATGCATACGAGTTTGCAATGCCCATATGAGACGACTTCTAAGCGGGTATAACACACACAACTTGCAGAACAAGAAACTTCGACTTCGACTATTTTCACACTGTGACTCTGCAGTCTAGCATCTGATATGCATACAGTTGATGCAGGAACGATTGTAGTGACCGTATAAGACGACTTTGGGGGGATTATTACAGGTACAATAGGCAAATGAAGATACATCGACTTTATCGTTGTGCACACAATATCTCTCTATCCTATTATCTTACATGAACACTATTGAAGCAGACAAGCTCGCAATAACCATACAATACGACTTCCAAGCAGGTATAACGCTCACAGCTTGCAGAACAAGGAACCATGACTTCGACCATGTTTACATTGTAACTCTGCAGTCTAGCATCTGACATGTATGCAGTTGACGCAGATACGATCGCAATGACCATATAAGACGACTTTGAAGGGTATATAGCGAGTACAACAGGCAAATGGGGATACATCGACTTAATCGTAGTACACACTTCATCACTCTACCCTATCATCTCACATGGACACCATTGAAGCAGACAAGTTCGCATTGACCATATAAGACGACTTCCAAGCGGGTATAACGCACACAGCTTGCAGAACAAGAAACTTCGACTTTGACTATGTTTACCCAGTAACTCTGCAGTATAACATCTGGCATGCATACAGTTGAAGCAGATATGACTGCAGTGACCATATATGACGACTTTGGAGGGTATATAGCGAGTAAAACAGGCGAATGGGGATATATCGACTTCATCGTTGTGCACACTAAATCTCTCTATCTTATCATCTTACATTGACACCATTGAAGCAGACAAATTTGCATTGACCATATGGGACGACGTCCAAGTGGTTATTACGCACACACATGGACACTTTCGGAGCAAACAAGTTCGCAATGACCATATGCGACGACTTCCAAGGAGGTATAACGCACACAGCTTGCAGAACAAGAAACTTCGACTTCGACTATGTTTACACTGTAACTCTACAGTCTAGCATCTGACATGCATACAGTTGAAGCAGATATGATCGTAGTGACATGAGACACCTTCTGAGGGTATATAGCAAGTACAATAGGTTAGGTTCCATGTGAGTGGGGCGAACACCTCCCCTCCACTGCGACCCCAGATGGGTCTATTGTGGCTCACCCCTAGAGGTTACAGTTCACCGTACAATCCACATCTTTTCTCAAAGTTCATGGTTGAATTGGGTGAGATTTGTCTGAAATCGATAGGTTCTAGGTTGGTAAAGCCAAATGTGTCGAACCTTAGTCTTTCTAAGCTAGAGCATGAACATAATATGTGTTCAGCCGTTTCGTCTTCCACACAACAGAACCGACAGTCCGTTTGTTGGTTCAGACCCATCCTTTCCAGGTGGTATCTTAAGACGACAGTGTCCCGTAAGCAGGCCAGTCAGAATTCGCAGGTTACCCCTGCTCCATTCTAGGATCTGCCTGGTTATTTTTTCCGATGGTTCAGGCAGGAACGCCTTCGAATGGGTTAATCCTGGTAATTCGGACCAGTACGTGAGTGTTTTTTCCTCCGCCCAGCCCGAGATAGTTGTTTTCGCCGCACTTGCGGTGACCCCAAAATATGGTTCTGGTCCTATGAACACAGATTCGGTTCCCTGTTTGGCGAGGATGTCGGCTTTCTCGTTACCCTCCACCCCCTGGTGTCCAGGCACCCACAGCAAAGTGACTCTGTTGTTAGCACCCAGGCTTTCTAGGGATTCAATGCAGCTCCATACATGTTTGGAATTTATCTTGCTGAAGCTCAGTGCTTTAAGAGCAGCCTGACTGTCTGATACAATACTGATATTTTTGTTTACTAGAGGTTTATTCGACAACTCTCTAGCACACAATGCGATTGCGAATACCTCCGCCTGAAAGATTGTAGCATATTTGCCGAGATTGACGGAAATTTCCGTCATCGGTTTTCATCTGAACATACCGGCTCCCACTCCACGAGGGGTTTTCGAACCATCTGTGTA
Source organism: Phaedon cochleariae (assembly GCA_918026855.4). Classification (NCBI taxonomy): domain Eukaryota; kingdom Metazoa; phylum Arthropoda; class Insecta; order Coleoptera; family Chrysomelidae; genus Phaedon; species Phaedon cochleariae. The sequence goes on from OU896708.1 coordinate 30,144,645, forward strand.
CATTACGTGTTCGGTCTCTGGGAATCGGACTGATCCGCTTGCCCATTCGTCTCTCTTCGGGAAGAGGACTTCGAAAGACTTTTTCACGTGTGTCTGAGTGGCCTACATGTCGGAAACCATTCCTAGAGTTTGGTGATTTTTTGTTTCACACAGTATCCCGGAGTGGTCCAGCAGTCGCTCCCCTCTGATTTGATTCTCCAATGACAGGAATCTGTAGGAAACCATCCTGGCTCCCCTCTCCAAGACAATGTGGAGGGGAGTGAGGTTCAGGAGGTTTTCCATCGCTGCCGTTGGAGTAGAGGACATCGGCCCTGTAATGACCAGGCACGCCAGCCGCTGGAGACCAGCAAGCTTTGCCCTGGCTGTTCCCTGCAGACCTTTAGTCCACCAGACTACCAAGCCATACGTGACCATTGGTTTTACCATTGTTTGGTAAATCCAGTAAATCTGTTTGGGGTTCATTCCCCATGATTTGCCGCATACCCTTTTGAGGTTCCAGAGGGAAAATCTGGCTTTGTTAATAGTTTTTGACATATGGGCGTTCCAGGTGAGTCTTTTATCTAGGGTGACCCCTAGATATTCCACCTCCGTCGCAAACGGAATGCTCTCTCCATATAGGACAGGCTGACGAAGCTTATCTTGCTTTTGCCTTTTTGTAAAAGGGATGATTACAGTTTTCTGGGGGTTCACAGACATCTGCTTTCGCACCATCTGTACACAGTATTGAGGGCTTCTTTTAGGCCGTTTGAGATAGTCGCTTCAAATTTCCCTCTTACTATTAGGACGAGATCATCTGCATAGCATTGGAAATCCACCCTCTGCATGGAGAGATCGCTCAGCAGAGAGTCAACCAAAAATGACCACATAAGGGGGGAAAGTACCCCGCCCTGTGGACAACCTTTTGCCGCTCTAAACCTGATCGACCCTCCATGCAGTGATATGACGTACCGATTTCCAATCATGGTTTTGATCCAGTTGCATATTTGCCTGCTGATTCCTCTACCTTGCATTGCCATGTAGAGTGATTGTGGTAGGGCGTTATTGAACGCTCCTTCTATGTCCAGGAAGGCTGCCAGCGCAATTTCCTTATGATCTAAGGAATGGCTGATCTTTCCTACAAGATTGTTCAGTGCTAAATCCGTTGATTTGCCTGTTTGGTAGGCATATTGATGGGGATTTAGGGGATGCTCCCTTAAATTCCCCTCTCTAATATGCCTGTCTAGAATTCTTTCTAGAGTTTTTGATAGGAACGAGGTAAGGCTGATCGGTCGGAAGGATTTGGGTAGGGAATGATTCGCCGTACCCGATTTGTGTATATACACAACCCTCGCTGTTGACCAGCCTAACGGAATGTAGCTCCACGCCAAACTCGCTCCATATAATTTAACCAGGAGAGGTAGTAAAACTTCTCTACCCTTCTGTAAGAGGGCAGGAAAAACTCCGTCCTCTCCCGGAGACTTGAGTACAATAGGCAGATGAAGATTTGCAGAACAAGAAACTTCGACTATGTTCACACTGAAACTCTGCAGTCTAGCATCTGACATGCATACAGCGGCAGTGACCGTATGAGACGTTTTTGAAGGTTATATAACGAGTACTATAGGCAAATGGGGATACATCGACTTCATCGTCTTACACACTATATATCTCTCTCCTATCATCTCACATGGACACCATTGAAGCAGACAAGCTCGCAATGACCATACAAGACGACTTACAAGCAGGTATAAAGCACCCAGCTTGCAGAACAAGGAACTTTGACTTCGACCATGTTTACACTGTAACTCTGCAGTCTTGCATCTGACATGTATACAGTTGACGCAGATACGATCGCAACGACCATATAAGACGACTTTGGAGAGTATTTAGCGAATACAACAGGCGAATGGAGATACATCGACTTCATCGTCGTACACACTATATCTCTCTATCCTATCATCTCACATGAACACTATTGAAGCAGACAAGTTCACATCGACCAGTAGAATATTCAGGAGAGTTCTGGACCCAGAGCGCCTTATGCTCAATCTGGCTCAAACAGTCATCGAGTTCCTCCAAGTGTAGCGATCGACGTTGCAGAGCTTCTGGTGGGTGAACTGAAGAACTCCGACGTCATGCATAACTTAGAATGTATCTAGGGTGCCTGGTTCCTAAATTTTGGTAATATTTCTCGTTGCCAGTCTTTGGTCCAGAAATCACCCTGTTAACGTTTCCTATGCCATGATCTCATCAGTATGTTGTAATGAATTCAATAATAATTTGCTAGGTGTGTTTGTTTATCACGCTCGATCATCGATCAACCACCACCACCACCATGGCCACTATGCAGACAACAATAACAAAATATCCGTCGTTTCCACGCCTCAATGATCTCATTGCAACATCAACAATAAGTTTGTTTATCGAGCCCTAATGATCTCATCGATAAAACCATGACACTATACACAATCTACCGGTGCAAATTCCGATTATAGGGTGGACAGGATTGGTATCCAAAAATGTATAAAAATCATGAAAGAAGGATTTTTTCATCAGTTCTGTTGATATCCTCCTCAGTTATCATCATTATGTCTGAATTTGAAGATAGTGCCATCAGTAGTTTGTCAGGTCAGTCATATGATTTTGTGGATGAATATCATTGCGTGATCCCAATTTCACGTAATGGAGAAATTATAAATGATGAAGAGTTCGATGGTGGAAAAGATGTTGAGATAAAGAGATAAAGAGTTTTCCTTCACGTGGAGAACCCTACCAGATTCCTGAGAAGAATTATCCGTTGGATAATTTCATCAACGAGATTATGTGTCATACTAAATATGCGAGCTGCACTAAGTATTATCATTTGATCAATCCAGTTAATGGAAAACATTTCATCTCGTGCCGGTCTTGTTATTCCCGTACAGATTCAGTTTCAAAAATGAAAAAGTACTCAGCATCATTGTTGTGTAATAAGAAACATGTTCATGCATTTGCTCATATTCATTGTTTCAAGTGCGAACGAGATTGTATAGAATATAGAACGTGTGAATTTAGAAATCCATACAATTTTAAAAATGTTTTAGGTGATTGGTCATCTGAAATTGTTTGATTGCAAGTGTTCAAAATAAAATGAAAAATTCATAAAGTATTTTATTTGCCATCCTGTACTTCGAAAGCTGATGATATCATCTTTACCCATAAACTTCTTGAACAAGTGATGTCACTTCAGCTGATGATCTCATTGTGCCATTATTCATGATTGAGTGAGCAAGTGAAAGTGGGGAGGTATGAGTGGGAATATTGGTATAGAAAAGATAGCGGAGGATAGATGATCATTGTGAAATATTTTCGTGAACTTGTTGAATTGTGAAAAAGTGTTGTGAAACATCCTGCCTAAAAGTGAGTTTGATATTCGTTAAGTATCAAATTTCTGATCACCATTCCTGATTGAAACTCTGAAAGTCAAGAATGGACTATAATTATAGATGGATCTTACAGCCATTAACAAAGGAGCAACGTTGATCCGAAAGGAGACCGTGAAGCTTTCAGATCTACCTCTGAATACACCGGTACCAATAATTGGAGCGAAAGTGGTCCAAACACGATTTGGAAAATGTGTTCTCGTAGAATTGGAAGACTCCGCCGTTTTCCTACCGCAAAGAGTCACTGACTTGGTGGAAGGAAGGGAATCTGAATTCACATCAAAGAAATACTCATTGGTTTTCAAAGGGTAGAAAGACGTTGGCAAGGCAAAGGCTGCCTATCAATTCGAGTTGGTGAAGGAAAAATAGGACTTGTATGTGAGTTTTTGAATAATTAGTGAATATGAACACCCAGTATTGCATCGAATGTGAGAAACATTTTTGTTTTTGTAAGGAATCTCTAGACCTACATAACTTCTTCACCACGGCATCTAACCCATTGAAGAATAATCCTTATGATGAAATTGTCAGTAGCACAAATTCGTATTGTCTAGAAACTCTGCAGGATAGTCCAAAATCTGCCCGACAAGAGAGAAAAAAAAGAATTTGTGAATAAAAATATATTAACACCATATTAAGTATCATTTTGAGTTTACTGTTGAAAGGTAGAGTATCATGGAACAATGTGATATTGCGAAGCATAGCGATGAGATTATCAAATTATTTCTCAAAGCTCATAAAGAAATTTAAGATAGTACTAGCATAACTATCAGAGAAAGATGGATCGAACTATACAATAAAAATTTGAGACTATTCAATAGAGCTGTTCGTGATGGTGACATGAATGTATCATCTTTGAGAAAACTCCAAACTAACCTTGGACATTCGAAGCGATTCAGAAAATTGATATCTGTCGGTGGTGGTATCAAAAATGATGGAAGAAGAAATGTGAGAATCAGGTGGGAAGATATTCAGTCAGCTTTCAATAAACGAATACGTTCAACAGTAATCATAAATTTGAAACATATCGATGTTAGACAATTTTTAGGAGACTCATTTTTTTATTCAAATCGAGAGTACAATGGATGCTGAAAAAATTCCATTTCATGAAAATAAACACATGTTTTTGTGAAGAATTCCTGAAAAACAATGAGAATGATGAGATCATATTCGATTACAAATATCTAAACACTAAGAATTCCATTATTGATGTTGAAGTGGATTTGAAGCAATGGTATGAAGAAAATGTAACGGATGTCATTTTGAATAAAAAATTCTAAAATTGTTCTAAAATCGTTTTATCCGTCATTTGGTTGCCCCCTTACGAGCAACCCTCAGAAGTCTTCGAGAGTCTTGTGCGAGCAAGGAATGACGGGGGCCTTACCTTTTAACGTGTGATCCCAAACACTTTCTTGGGCCATCAGGAACATTTCTGCAATAAATTGGATGAGTTTCAAGAGCGGGACAGTGGATGGACTCAGCATAAAATAATTAATTTGGAAGTTGATTTCAATAAGGTAGAAATGGGATATGGAGGTACTTCTTATATCAAACTTCCTGACCAAATTATTCGCAAGCATGCTTGTATCAACATTTAAAATTCAGATGAAGCTTGCTTCGCTTGGGCAGTGACGTCTTGTTCATATCCTGCAGATAAACATTCTGATAGAACTTATTTGTATCCTAATTACAACGAGGTTTTGGACATGAATGGAATTGACATGCCAATGAGACTGAATCAGATTAATAAATTCGAAAATCTGAACAATGTATCAATCGATGTATTCATTCTAGAAACCGATCGATTTGGAAATGTCTCCACTGTTCCTGTGAGAATCACTAAGAATAAGATTCTAAATAGGCATGTCAATCTTCTGATGATTCAAAAAGAATATTTCAATGATGAGGATTCAGATGGTGACATGGAAATGTCATTACTTGATCATATAAACGAAGATGGGGATTCTGTTGAGTATCATTTTTGCTGGATAAAGAACCTTTCACGATTAGTTTCTCACCAAACTGGGAAAAGGAATGGAAAAATAATCATTTGCGATACATGTTTGAATTACTTCAGAAACCAAGAAAAACTAGATGCTCATAATATTTATTGTTAAAAAATTAATGAATCCAAAATAGATTTCCCAGAGGAAGAATTTTCAGAGTTCAAAGATTTCCGTCACAAAGAAAAAGTTCCTTTCGTCGTTCACAGCGATTTTGAATCAGTGCTCATTCCACTACAAGAAGAACAATGTAGAAAAAAAATTATAAAAACATCTCGGTATCAGAAACATGAAACATCCAGTGTTGGATATTATGTAAAGTGTACTTTTAATGACACTTTATCATTCTATAAAAGTTACCGAGGTACCGACTGCATTGAGTGGTTCGTGGAAGAGTTAGATGACTTAGCACTCTACATTGAGGCAAAAATGCGTATGAACTTACCGATGAGCAAAGATGCTGGGAAAATTTTGAATAAAACTACATGTCACATATGTGGAAAAACATTTATCGAATCGGATACCATCGTTCGCGACCATGATCACTATACAGGGAGATTCCGCGGATTCAGTCATTCGAAATGTGACCTCAAATACACAAATTCCCATACCGTTCCCATTTTTTCCACAACCTATCGGGATATGATAGCCATTTCATTATAAAATATTTGGCAAAACACTCTCGGGTTACTCTACTTCCAATGAATGAGGAAAATATATCAGTTTCAACCAACATGATTCTAGATCTAACATAAAATTCAGATTTGTCGATTCATATCGTTTCATGGCATTCAAATTGGATCAATTGGTATCGTTTTTGGAAAAAAACACAATTCATCCACCTCAGAAAAAAGTTCAGTGATCTAGAAGGAGAGAAGTTTGATTTGCTTTGTAGAAAAGGAATTTTTTGTTATGATTATTCAGATAATTTGGAAAAACTCCAAGACACTGAACTACCGAGTGTAAAATCATTTTACAGTAAATTGAACGATGAGCATATCAAGGATTCTGATTATGAGCATGCACAGAAAGTATGGAAAACATTCCAGTTGAAAACATTAGGAGAATACTCCGACCTTTACTTGAAAACGGATATCATGTTATTGTTTGATGTTTTTGAGAATTTTTGAGACATGTGCCATACAACATACGGATTAAATCCTGCTCATTATTATACCTCACCTGGATATACATGACTGCATGTTGAAATATACAAAGTGCCGATTAGATACAGTTCAAGATGTTGACATATTAATGTTCATAGAAAAGGGCATTCGTGGTGGAATGAGTCAGTGTTCGAATAGGTACTCTACAGCGAACAATAAATACATGACCAATTTCAATAGTGATGAACCATATAAGTATCTCTATGGTTGGGCTATGTCTCAGCCTCTTCCTCATACTGGATTTGAATGGTTGAAAGATACTCAGAATTTCGATGTCAATTCCATTTCTGATGAATCCTCTTCTGGAGACATTTTGGAGGTTGATCTCAAATATCCAGAATCCCTTCATGACCTTCATAAAGATTTACCCCTCGCCTTTGAACATCTAATACCCCCAAAATCAAAATTCTCCAAACTATTGACAACATTGTATCACAAGGAGAAGTATATATTGCATTCCAGAAATCTCAAACAATATCTGGCTAATGGTCTCATTATCGATAAAATTCATAGAATATTGACTTTCAAACAGTCCAGGTGGTTGAAGCCATACATTGATCTGAATACTACATTGCGTGCAAAATCCAAAATCGAGTTTGGCATACAAATCTTCAAATTAATGATCAATGCTGTTTTCGGTAAAACAATGGAGAACATTAGAAGATACAGAATTGTAAAACTTGTTGGGAAGGCAGGCATGGCGCGAAAAATTCAATATCTAGTCCAAATTTCCATAATAGATATATATTTGATAAAAATTTGATGGCAATTGAAATGAAGAAAACCAAACTGGTATTCAATAAACCATTATACATTGGTATGGCAATTTTAGATATCTCGAAAACTTGTGTTCATGATTTCCATTATGATTACATGTTGAAAAAGTTTGATCCATCGAAATGTAAATCACTTTATACCGATACAGATTGTCTCATTCATGAACTGTATTGTGACAATGTTTACGAAGAGATTATGAAAGCGGATTTTGACAAATTAGGTTATAAAAAAGTAATTGGTTTGTTAAAAGATGAGAATAAAGGATCCATAATGACAGATTTTGTAGGCCTTCGATCAAAACAATACACCTATTTGGTCGACAATAAGAAACCCACCCTCAATAATACTGAAGAAGGTAAAAAGTGTGTTAAGAAATCCAAAGGTATTGAAATATTACGTAGTCAAGCATAAAATTGAATTTGAAGATGATTTGGAATGTTTGTTTAATACAAAATATAGAGAAATACGAGACTCGAGACGAGAGGTGTATACAATCACGTGCCCATCAAGTTTTATCAATAGAACAAAACAAAATTGCCCTGAGTCCACATGATGACAAAAGATATTCACATAGGAATTCCCATGATACTTCACCTTGGGGACACTATAGTATTATTATAGATTGATATTGTCAAACTTACAGTGTAGATGAAAATTCATCAAATGAAAAAAACTGATACTTCACCTAGGGAAAACTATAGTATTATATTCACTTGATATTGTTAAACATACAGTGAAGATGAAAATAAAATAAAAACCACTCATATTCAATTATTTTTTATTTATATCCTCTATGATTAAATCTCTTTAATACAATAAGCACTCTCGCATACAATAACTTTCGAAACTATTGTTCAGAATATCACAAAATGCAATTATTATCAATTCATTCTGCATTTCAGAGTTTACTTGCAATATAAATTTCCTGGTAATTTCAATAACATTGTAATGAAAATTCGTGGGCATGTTGATTTTGTGATCGATGATGATAGAGTCAAGTTGAATAACTAAAAAAAAAAAATTTAATATGTCTTGTATGTGTCTTGTGATCTTCAATGTTCCTTAGATATATAAACCCTATCATTCAGAGCTGCCACCTCCGAGCATACCATCGAAAACGATTCTATTTTTAAAACCCGGTCACCACTATCCCTTCTCTCCTCCGCGAGCATATATATATCTTCAAAACATCTTTGATACAGAAAAAAAAAATCACCTTATTAGTTGGAGGTTCTATTTGGGAGCACTGCACAGCACCACTGACATCACTATACTGATATTCCACATGATATTTCCATTGTGATCGATGGTGCATTGTTGAATTGGCAGAATCCATATTCTATAAAAAGAATATCTCAATGTAATAAATTTGCCACGACTAACCCTACGCTCACGGTTTGAATTCCTCTATACCAATCAACACCACGACCCTCTGAAGAAATAAGTAGGATTGGATTCGATCAAACAGCTCTCTATCAGTACTCACTCTCGATCAGTCTCTCTCTCATACAATATTCCCGATATATTATATTTTACCCAGTTCATTAGGTTTTGAGAGAAAATGACTGTACGCTATTATTAAGATGTCTGATTTTAGTTCCCTACAATAAAAGCTAAATAACTTCCGTCAAACCAATCAAGGCCACCACGTCGGCGTTGCACCAGGCCAAGATCGTTCCCTATCGTCCTAGACCTAACTTGGCAGAAGGCCTACGACACACAAAGTCAGGGAAATCCTAATTCGCGTCGCGTCCGAGAGTCTCGCAAGAACTTTGTACTCGTTTAACGTCACTCCAGCCTGTGCAGTGTGTTCGCTTACCGAAGTAAACTACTAACGTAGGGTCAGGAGCTGAGATGGCTTTCCGGAGATATTCATTTCGAAATACCAATGGAATGCAACGACGTATACTAGGGGTAAAGTCAGACTCAACTTTACACGGATGGTAGTCTTTTCAACCTAGTATTTAACAGGAGCTCTTCTTTCTTCTTTCTTCTAGTGTCAGGAGTATACTGTATGGCAGTGCAATGATAATTGCGCTCATGTGCAGACAGCAAAACGAATTCTTTATTGAAATATTTGGGGGCGACCTTATCGCTCCCCAAATCTATGAGCTTAATAGCGACCTCACACAATGGGATGGTCGGGTTCGACTATTCCTTGGGAAATTCGGCTACGCAGCAAGGCGAATCAATCAAGCCAACAACAGCATGACACCTAAAAAGAATCTCAAAAAGAACTGCAGACTTTGGCTAAAAAGTGCCAAGTTTTATAGACAAAACTCAAAATCTCTTAGGCTCCGCCTCTCGAGAAAACGCTGTCTTCGGACGGCCATTGGCTGAAAGCCCAAAAGTCCGTTAACTGAAGTATTGATTTTTCTACTCGAGGCGCCAGCAAGTCTGGCGTCTCTGATTGGCCACAATCTCAAGAAGTGAGTCAAAAATCTAAATGTTGCATATCTTGGCCATTTCTTGGTCGATTTGATGGGTAGTGGTGTCATTCGATAGGGAAATGATTCCTCTATCGAATAAAGCAAAAATCAAAGCAAATTATTGCATTGCAAGTAGCCGGATCGACGACACCACCCCCCTTTGACGGTATTAGCTCATAGATTGGAGAAGCCTTAAGATCGTTGTTCCGAGAGGAACAATTGTCGGGTGCTTATCAAGCAGGTGCAATGATACTGGTGCTCCTTGGCTCGGTGAGGCTCGATGTGGCTTCATCATAGGTCGTTGTAGCTAAACAGGCAAATCAGAGTTGATGTACATACGGATTCATACTTCTGATCCATCTCGAATCATCCCTGATCTTGTCCCTAAGATCTCATTCGTCCGTTCCACGAGTATTCGTCAAACTTCATCCCATTCAACTACAACTATAGGCGTATATATACACAAGTCCAAGTATCGATCTGCATATCATTCCGAAGAACTTCCAGGGCAGCACTCCGTTTCACTCTCTAGAACACATTCCGTAGAACGTCTATAAGGGGACCATCATTTCGCAGAATGTCTCAAGGGCACTTATCGGCGACAACACTCAAATACAAAAACACAATGTATTTACCGAATCCTGAAAACCCTAGGGGAACACATCCCAATCCAACCTCATTCCATATCCGTGGTGGGAACTTATCACATCACCACCCCCCTTCAGAATCTACTCTCAGCTGGAACATCCATCAGCTCATACACTAACCAGTGGGAACATCTACAGCAACCGCTGGACCAAATTTCAAAAATTTCGAAAACCAAAAGCCATAGATCTGGAACTATGTCCAGTCTACTCCTCATGCGCAGCTTCAAAAACAAAACAACCTAGGAATCATTCGGGAATCCAACATCCGAATCTCCTATCAACTTTTCTCAACCTTTCAAGTGTTTCTCAACTTGAAAAATCTCCCACAACTCAACTTCAACATCAACGACGTGAGTGATAGAATTTTTCACTATCCTCACGATATCCGAAGTACAATTTCTAATAACGAAACCCATTAACACGATTATCCACCCTGGATAACGGCCTGGTATTCCTCTTCCTTTTCACCTTCGCCATGTAACTGAAATCTGAGGTGAACGAGTCACTCTCAAAAACACCCTGTATACGATCCTGTATACCATCAGCAAACTCCTCTACTTCAGCATCCATGGGCACACCGTTCAACCATGGTACAAAAGGATTCAACTTCTCAACTCGCTGTTGAGAATATTCAACTCCATCGTCCGCAGGGAAATCTTCATCCTGGAACTCCTCCTCGGCTTCATCTTCGTAGACAGTAGAGAGATGATCACACCGAAGATCAATCTCATCTACCAGTTGAGAATTCTCAACTCCACAATTCTCATCAAAATCTACGACATCACCTCTGTCGCTCAACCTCTCTGTGGAATCAACACCGTGCAATGATTCCGCAAAGTCCTTATTCTCGTTCGACCAGGATACTCTTCGAACTGCAGCTTCATCATCATTCCTCCAGCTCACTCGGTCCTTCCGGAAAACTTTCTGCGAGGTCATGGCATCGCACTGCTCCATTCGACTATCATCCTCCGAACTCTCATAAACTTTAACAACCGGAATACTCCGCTTCCTCCGACGACTCCTCTTCCTTCTTGGGCGAACATCATCTTCCTGGGGAACATCACCATTTCCTAAATCAGGAAAATCTCCGTCAAAACAAAATCAAAAATATTTCTGATCCTCAGAAATGAGACTCACCATGTGGTGCGCCGCTGTGTTCGCGAGTGTGTTAGAAGACAGAACTGGTGGAATGTGGAGGGGAAGCAGGCTAGGTCCGAAGAACCGTGAAAGGAGAGACAGACGAAAGACGAATGAACGACAGAGAAGCGGCTGAGCGCTGGTAGAGTGCGGTTGGTCGCAATCCCACGACGTACCAAAAGTGTGGGCTGATAATTTCTATAACAGAAAGTTCTGTGATCTGTTTGAGCTTAGATTCGAGTATTCTAATAGTGGAGATATTCACAAGGCCAGTAGAATATCATCCCAGACGAGTTGAGAAGAATCCTCACCTGGACTGCCTTGCTGAGCGCTTTCTACAAGGTATTTATTGTGATTACCAACCTGCTTCCTTCGCGTGGACTCGAATGTTTGATGATTGACTGGTTTTAACGATAAGACTTTCGGGAAAAAGGGTTAGAATACAATTGTTGCGATTTTCTTGCAAATCTCTGGTAGGTATTACCTATTCTGTTGGAGATTAAATGTTCGATAAATATTTGTTTGAATATTATATGATTTTGTCAAAGAAATACATCTTCTCTTTATTTCTCAGAACTCACTACCGAACCCTGAGATAAATAACATATAAAAAAATAATAAGGGAGCACCTCATTTGGCCCCTAACTTAGCGGCGAGAAATAAGAGAAGTTTTGCAAAATCATATATTTCATGTGTATTGTAGAGATAAGTAATTCTTTTGTGTTTGTTTCACATTATTTGTGTTTTATGTACGGTATTGTAGAACTATTGGCTGATGTTTTGCGGATGGGTTGTATATTGGTATGTGATGAAAGAGATGTATGATCTTTTGTTGTTGGCGGTGTTGCCAGATGTCTAATATTTGTTTAGATCTAATTAATGTTAAAAGTATTGGATATTAGTTTTGTCTAATTGTGTGAAGTTTTAACTGTAAACAATGCCAAATAAGAAATCATCTAAAGTTAAGAAAAGGAAAGAAAATGAAAAAGAAGTAGGGAATTTGGAAGAGGTCCCTTTAAGTTTGTTAAGGAATATGGAGGGAGAAATGGAACATAATGAAGTTGATGATTCTAGAGATGAAGTTGTAAGTAATTCAGATGAAAATGGTGAATTGAGAGAACTTGTTGTTTCTTCAGCAAATAGTGTGTTAAAAATGCAAATTAATATGTCTGAAATGGCTCGAAGTCAGGGTGAAGTTGTAGCAGTTTCCAAAAATGATAAAAGTTATGTGTCACGTTGGAAAGAGTATTGGGGAAATACTAATTTGTCATTTAGTTCGGGGGGTAGTATTCATCCGATGCAATTTTTAAAGAAATTAAAGCGGGCCTTCCAAGAAACAGATATTCCAGAGCGAGCAAAAGTTTCGCTAGCAATAGATTGTCTCAAGGGTTCAGCGTTCGATTGGGCTCAGATGAAAGAGGGTTCCTTTGGAAATTTTAAAATGTTTGAAGATGCCTTTAAGAGTAGATATTGGGGGGTAGAAGATGAGCGCGAATTGTTTTATGAACTCAAATATGGGGAATATAAATCTGGCAACCGCGCTGATTATTTGTTAAAAATGGTCGGAAAGTCAACGTTTTTATCGGACACTGTAGATCAAGAAACTTTGATTGAATGGCTTGGAAAGCATTTTTCTACAGAGATCCAAAGGGGCATTATTATGGCGGGAATTAAAACGATTGATGATTTTGAAGTATTTTTGCGTAAGGTAGATTCGACGTACAGTAATAGTACAGATAGTAGTTTGGCGTCAAGCGGTAGCGGAGGATGGCGAAACGGTGCAGGAAATGGCGCGAGCGATACTCGGAGGAATGTCAATCGCGGAGGGGATAGTTTTTCGCGTGAATCGCGCGGCAACGAAATGCGTGTTGATCGGGATGGTCAGAGGCGTACTAATGAAGTAAGGGGCGCTCCCTCGGGAGATAATAATTATAATGAAAGGAACAGAAATATCACACTATTAACATCATTCAAGGTGAGTGAAATGAATGATTTGTTGTCGGATGAGGAAGAAATAAATGAAAATATTATTCATGGAGATTTTTCGTCTCCCATGATCAAAGTAAAAATTTTTAATGTTGAACATGAAGTACTGATTGATTCTGGTTCGCAAATTCCAGCCATTTCGGAGGAGTTTTTCAATAATTTGAAAAGTAAATATGATTGCCCTGTTTTACCAATTAGTAATACGACAGTGTCGGTTGCAGTCGGGTCAAAGAAGATACTAGTACGTCAACAAATGTTGTTGAGTTTTGAGTTGGGGGGCATTTCATTCGATTTAATTTGTGTAGTAGTACCAAATTTGAATAGGGAGATAATTTTTGGATGTGATTGGTTGACAGCTTCAAAGGCTAAAATTGATTTTGAGGGATCTTTTTTGATTTTATCTAATGTGGAGGGCAGTAAGAAAGTTGATTTTGTGTTGGAAAAAAGAGGTGAAAAGGAAATAGGAATCAATCTTCTAAATGAAGTGAATATGAATAGAGTAAGACATAAATATTCAGACATAGAATTGAGAAAGGCTGTAGATGATACACAGAGTATAGATGAGGAAGATAAAGAAAAACTTTTCAAATTGTTGAAACATAATGATTCAGTATTTTCTGAAGAGCCTGGGAGGACGACTCGATATTTTCATGAGATAAAGTTGCATGATGATTCCCCATTTTACAAGAAATCTTACCCTATACCTTTTGCTCACCGGGAGGCGGTAAAAAAGCAAATTGATGAAATGGTGAGGTTAGATATTATTAAACCTTGCCGTACTGAATATGTTTCACCATTAGTTACGGTGGTAAAAAAAGATAAGAGTGTACGAATTTGTCTTGATGCAAGGTACCTAAATTCAAGAATGGAAAAAGATAATGTAACTCCTCCCCACCCTGAGGAATTATTATCTAAATTTGAAAGAAAACAGATATTAAGTTCATTGGATATGACGTCAAGCTACTGGCAGATTCCCATCAGAGAAGTAGATTGTAAGTATACTGGGTTTGTTTATGATCATAAAACTTATTGTTTCAATGTTTTGCCGTTTGGTTTGGCAACTAGTGTGGCGAGTTTTGTGCGTTTTATTGACCAAATCTTAGGACCGGAATTTGAAGGTTTTTGTTTAATATACGTAGATGATTTATTAATTTTTTCCCAGAATGTGGAGGAACATCTGAGACATCTTGAAATGATTTTCACCAGATTTATGGAAAATAATTTGACTATTAAATTACGGAAGTCAAAATTTGCGCAAAAAGAGATTGAATTTTTGGGCCATGTTGTAACGCCTGAGAATATTCTGATTGATAATAAACGTTTGAAAGCAATTGAAAGTTATCCACAACCCAGAAATTTGAAAGAATTGAGAAGCTTTCTAGGTTTTCTGAATTATGAAAGAAGATTCTGTGAAAACTATTCAGATTTAACGTTACCGTTACTTCATCTTTTGAAGAAAAATTCAAAGTGGATGTGGGGTAGTGAAGAACAAAAAGCATTTGATTGTCTGAAGAAATCATTTCTTGAGTGTATGGTTATATTTCATCCGGATTTAAATGATACTTCTTACGTTCAAGCGGATAGTTCAGGTTATGGATTGGGTGCATGCCTATTTCAAAGGGATGATTTGGGTGATCGCAAAATAGTAGCGTTTACTAGTCGAATTCTGCGTGGGCCCGAGTTGAATTACAGTGTATCGGAAAAAGAACTATTAGCTATATTATTCGCGCTTAGGCAGTGGCGTACGTTAATATTGGGAAAAAAATTGGTCGTCATAACAGATCATAAAGCACTAACATTTTTAATGAATTGCAAACTGGGGAATTCTAGGTTATCAAGATGGGTGTTGTATTTGCAGGAATTTGATTTTAAAATAGAATATTGCGAGGGAACTGAAAATTTGCTTGCTGATGCGCTGTCAAGAAATCCAATACCAGTTAAGGTTCAAAATCGACAAGATATTATTTCGACACTTGAAATTACTATGTTGAAGTTCACAAATGAATATAAATTAGTAAAAGAAAATTTTAGAGGTATGTCTGAGGATCAAAGGAACGATAGGTGGATCAGTAATAAAATTAATGTGCTGGAAAGTATTGAGCTGAATTCGGAAATTGAGTTAAAAAAAAAGAGAAAAAAATTATTGAGTGGTATAAGTTACATAAAGGTCTTTTATTTAAAAAGGGGACTACCTGGGATCCGGGATATAAACTATGTGTTCCGATGTACCAAGTACATGATTTAGTAGTGCAACAACATTCAGATTTCGGACATTTTGGGTATAAAAAGACGTTGGAATGTATGAGAAAAGAATTCTTTTGGCCAAAAATGTGTAAACACATTCGTCGAATTGTACTGTCATGTGTAATATGTCAGAAATCGAAGGTTTCAAAAAAATGTGTAGGAGAGTTGAACCCTATAGTGGTGACTAAACCAGGGGAGTTGGTGAGCCTCGACCTAATGGGTCCACTGCCAAAATCTCGAAGTGGAGTAACTCAGTTACTCGTGGTAGTGGATATCTTCTCGCGGTATGTTCGGTTGTATTGTTTAAAAAGGGGTACTGCAAAAGCAATATTGAATCGATTAAAATTAGATTACTTTGTGAATGTTGGGATTCCGAAGGCAATTTTAAGTGATAATGCCATTCAGTTTCATTCTAAAATTTGGAATGCAACTTTGGGAGAATATTCTATCAAGATTAAACATACCTCTGTATATTTTCCGCAAGGAAATCCTACAGAGCGAGTTAATAAAGAAATAGGTCGTTTATTGCGGTATTTTTGTCATAGTCGTCACACGAAGTGGGCGAATTCGATTCCTGAGGTTGAACATTGTCTGAATAATGTTCTACATAGCGCTACTGGCTTCGCACCTGCGTATTCACAGTTTGGGCAAATAGAACCTAATAATATACATAAACTGATTGAGTTTCCTAAGTGTGACTCGGGCGAAAAAGATTTATGTCAGGTGTGGGAATTAGCTCGTACTAAACTGCTCTCCAAGGCTGAAAGAAAGCAATTGAAATACAATGCGAATTTGAAACCAACTGTTTTCAACATAGGCGATAGAGTGTTAGTGAAGCAACACCCTCTTTCATCTGCTGATAACGCAGAGATCAAGAAATTATTTTTATTATATGAAGGTCCGTTTTATGTATTGGAAAGAAGTGGCCCAAATTCGTATAGAATTGGGGATCAAGAGGGTCATTTCGTCAATAATCAGAATGTGATCAATTTGAAACCATTCAGATCAATGAATAATTAATATTAACGGTACTGAAGCTAAGTATGTTGTTTTTATCCAATAATGGATATTTGGGTAAATTTACCGTTCCTTTTCTTTCCTTATGTAGTTTTAGAAATTGTCTCGTTAGTGTATAAGTTTAGTCAAGAAATCGTAACGATAAATTTAGGGGGGTAGTGTGGTGCGCCGCTGTGTTCGCGAGTGTGTTAGAAGACAGAACTGGTGGAATGTGGAGGGGAAGCAGGCTAGGTCCAAAGAACCGTGAAAGGAGAGACAGACGAAAGACGAATGAACGACAGAGAAGCGGCTGAGCGCTGGTAGAGTGCGGTTGGTCGCAATCCCACGACGTACCAAAAGTGTGGGCTGATAATTTCTATAACAGAAAGTTCTGTGATCTGTTTGAGCTTAGATTCGAGTATTCTAATAGTGGAGATATTCACAAGGCCAGTAGAATATCATCCCAGACGAGTTGAGAAGAATCCTCACCTGGACTGCCTTGCTGAGCGCTTTCTACAAGGTATTTATTGTGATTACCAACCTGCTTCCTTCGCGTGGACTCGAATGTTTGATGATTGACTGGTTTTAACGATAAGACTTTCGGGAAAAAGGGTTAGAATACAATTGTTGCGATTTTCTTGCAAATCTCTGGTAGGTATTACCTATTCTGTTGGAGATTAAATGTTCGATAAATATTTGTTTGAATATTATATGATTTTGTCAAAGAAATACATCTTCTCTTTATTTCTCAGAACTCACTACCGAACCCTGAGATGAATAACATATAAAAAAATAATAAGGGAGCACCTCAACCACCTGAGTCAACTCCTCCAAACTCTCGAATTTTCTACCTCTCAGAAACATTCGAATATCAGGCTTCAACTGTGGTATCAGTAACTCGATCAGTTCTGATTCCTTCATATTCGGAGCAACCCTCTGAGCTAAAGCCGATTTCTCAGCAATAAAGCACTCAGGCGAACACCTCCCCTGATGTGATTGCCCGTATAATTTGGATATTAGACGTGCAATGACCGGTTTACTATTAAATTTCTGCAACAGCCTATTGCAAAAATTCTCCCACGTAATCCGCAGATTACCAAACATCGATCTCAACCAACCGAGGGCCTCTCCCTTCAGTATCTTCCTCGCAAACACGAAAAACTTCTCTCGACCAATACTCGAGTCTTTCGCAAACTCCCCTTCGCACTCTGAAATAAATTTTTCAGGGTCTTCCGAATCAGTGCCACTGAAATCGGTTAAAAACAACTTCGGCTTCTCACTTCCCAAAGCGCGAACGGCTTTAGTCAATTCGATTATCGAATCGGCTAACCTGGAATCATATTCCACAGGATTTACAACATCTTCATTCTCAAATGGGCGCCATTGACTTTGATCACCTAAAGTCAAAAACGGATTTCCAATCGAACCATCCAACCTACTTAAGTGGGTTCGTCCACTCCTCTGAGTGGATTGTTCTAACACACTCCCGCAAAAATCTAAAACCGACTCCAATGCTTGCTGGATACCAGGTAATCGCTTCATACTTGTAGAACTCTCTAGTTGTACATTGGCAGGAACACTTGCAGGAACATATACTTGTTGAACATCAGCTTGGGCTTCATGTAATCGAACACTATCAACATCGGACCCACATTGCTGAATACCATGTACTCGAACTCTAGCCTCATGCAATCGACGAACTCTAGCTGGAACTTGATCATCTGCCGAATCTTGAACACTCGCCTTACGTTGGGCGCCATGTAATCGATGGTGCATTGTTGAATTGGCAGAATCCATATTCTATAAAAAGAATATCTCAATGTAATAAATTTGCCACGACTAACCCTACGCTCAGGGTTTGGATTCCTCTATACCAATCAACACCACGACCCTCTGAAGAAATAAGTACGTTTGGATTCGATCAAACAGCTCTCTATCAGTACTCACTCTCGATCAGTCTCTCTCTCTCTCTCTCATACAATATTCCCGATATATTATATTTTACCCAGTTTATTAGGTTTTAAGAGAAAATGACTGTACGCTATTATTAGGATGTCTGATTTTAGTTCCCTACAATAAAAGCTGAAGAACTTCCGTCAAACCAATCAAGGCCACCACGTCGGCGTTGCACCGGGCCAAGATCGTTCCCTATCGTCCTAGACCTAACTTGGCAGAAGGCCTACGACACACAAAGTCAGGGAAATCCTAATTCGCTTCGCGTCCGAGAGTCTCGCAAGAACTCAGTACTCGTTTAACGTCACTCCAGCCTGTGCAGTGTGTTCGCTTACCGAAGTAAACTACTAACGTAGGGTCAGGAGCTGAGACGGCTTTCCAGAGATATTTATCCCGAAATACCAATGGAATGCAACGACGTATACTAGGGGTAAAGCCAGACTCAACTTTCACATATGGTAGTCTTTCCAACCTAGTATTTAACAGGAGGTCTTCTCTCTTCTTTCTTCTAGTGTCAGGAGTATACTGTATGGCAGTGCAATGATAATTGCGCTCATGTGCAGACAGCAAAACGAATTCTTCATTGAAATATTTGATGGCGACCTTATCGCTCCCCAAATCTATGAGCTTAATAGCGACCTCACACAATGGGATGGTCGGGTTCGACTATTCCTTAGGAAATTCGGCTACGCAGCAAGGCGAATCAATCAAGCCAACAACAGCGTGACACCTAAAAAGAATCTCAAAAAGAACTGCTGACTTTGGCTAAAAAGTGCCAAGTTTTATAGACAAAACTCAAAATCTCTTAGGCTCCGCCTCTCAAGAAAACGCTGTCTTCGGACGGCCATTGGCTGAAAGCCCAACAGTCCGTTAACTGAAGTATTGATTTTTCTACTCGAGGCGCCAGCAAGTCTGGCGTCTCTGATTGGCCACAATCTCAAGAAGTGAGTGAAAACTCTAAGTGTTGAATATCTTGGCCATTTCTCGGCCGATTTGATGGGTAACGGTGTCATTCGATAGGGGAATGATTCCTCTATCGAATAAAGCAATAATCAAAACAAAATATTGAATTGCAAGTAGCCGGATCGACGACATCCATTTTCTTAAATACCGCAGACTGAACTATGAGTACCCACGATTCAACAACACACAACTTCAACTCATGATCTAGAGTTCCAAATAGGTAAAACCCTATGTGAGTTGGAATTCTACTTCTTCACAAAATGCTTACATGTATTATTGGGGCTTTTTGTGTGGGAAAATATGAATATCGGGATTTAGAAAAATTTCATCAAAAATAATACTTTTCCATATTTTTTTTCTAGTGAAGAGGCCATTTTGAGTAGCAATGTATAGGGACTTTCTTGTTGGTCGTCTTGATTTCTATCGAATTTCGGGCGAAAAACATACACTTGTCATTCACTTTTTTTTTCAATGAACTTAGAATTATTTCGCGTCATGACGTACTAATTTTTTTGATTTTCGTGATACGGTGTTCGAACTTTCTCCATGTGTTAGGCTGTTGCGAAAGTCTACAGGGGTGTTGGGGTTTTTTCGATTCAGATTTTCGATATTTTGTGCCGTTCTCGAGGTATTTGGGAAAATATGAATATCGGGACTTAGAAAAATTTCATGAAAAATGATACTTTTCCAATTTTTTTTTTCTAGTAAAGAAGCCATTTTGAGTAGCAATGTATAGAGACTCTTTTGTTGGTCGTCTTGATTTCTATCGAATTTCGGGCGAAAAACATACACTTGTCATTCACTTTTTTTTTTTTCAATGAACTTAGAATTATTTCGCGTCATGACGTACTAATTTTTTTGATTTTTGTGATACGGTGTTCGGACTTCCTCCATGTGTTAGGCTGTTGCGAAAGTCTACAGGGGTGTTGTGGCATTTTTCTATTCAAATTTCCGATATTTTGTGCCGTTCTCGAGATATTTGGGAAAATATGAATATCGGGACTTAAAAAAATTTCATCAAACATAATATTTTTCCATATTTCTATTTTCTAGTGAAGAGGCCATTTTGAGTAGCAATGTATAGGGACTCTTTTTGTTGGTCGTCTTGATTTCTTTCGAATTTCGTGCGAAAAACAGTCACTTGTCATTCACCTTTTTTCAGTTTTCAAAGAACTTAGAATTATTTTGCGTCATGACATCGTACTAATTTGTTTTGTTTTTTGTGATGCGGTCATACTCGAAAAATTTCAGCATAATAATACGTTTCCAATTTTTTTTTCAGTAATGAGGCAATTTTGAGCAATAATGTAGGTGTACTTTTTTTGTTTGTCGTTTTGCTGCCTATCGAATTTCACATGAAAACATACTCTTGTCGCTCATTTTTTTTTCAATGAACTAAGCCAGTGTTGTAAGGATATTTTTGAATCTAGATTTTTTGATATTGAGGCGATTTCGATTTCTTTCGGACTTAGTACGAAAAATATACACTTGTGAATCATTTTTTTCAATGAACTGAATTATTTCGCGTCCTATCATTATAATGTTTTTTGTATTGAATATACATTTTTTGTGGTAACTGGCGCTGTGAGGGGTGATTATTTGTCAGGACAATCAAATTTGAAATTGATGTAATTTCGAACTGCGTGTGTGGATAGTGAAAATTGTTAACGAAATCATGAATAAATATGGATATCTTGGACATATTGGTATTCTTCGGATTCTGAGAAAGTGTAAAGCTATAAATAAATTCGTAATTCGAGCTGGTATAGTACATCATGGTATTCCAGGTAGTGAGATGTACATGGACGATTCTCAGGAATATATTGTACGACAGTATAACGAAACGGTCAACTTTTCCCGCACGAAAACACGTCAGGTACCCTTGCGAGGGGAGTGTACCGGCTTTGGTGACAATAATCCCTCCCTGCAAAGGAGGTTGTCACTATTGTGAAGTCAGGTATAAATAGTGTTGTTCGTTTGTTTCATATAACATGTTCAGGGGAAAACGTTGCGTGAAGGCTATCAAAGAACCGTATTTCCTTCGAGAAATCTACAGCAGGTGTATCTGTCGCGCCTCCAAATTCCATGGGTCCTATATACAGCTCTGAATAACTGTTCCATTTCGCAATAGCTCATTTCTCTGGGGTTGAATAAAGGTATAATTAATTTGTGGGTGTGAAGTCATTCGGTGTGAAACAGACAAAAATTTCGATTTCAAGAGGGCCTTTCGCAACATTTCATGGGCGAGAAGCAGCATCTGGAGGCTTGCCTTAGAAATATGAAGACCTTCCGAAATCAGTTCAAAGCGATTCAGAAGAGGGGAGCTGGGTTATCTTCCAGAAAAGAAACTGCACGGGATAGAGTTCGTTGGAATGATTCAGAATCTGCGTTTCAGTCTCGAATCAGAACTGGAGTTATCTAAAATTTGAAACATAAGGACCCTGAAGCAATCATGGCTGATTGTTGTTAAAAAAGATGAAGCAGTTGAAGTTAACGCTGTGTTCTGCGGAGAATTTGAGATCACTAAAGGAGATCTCATACAGATTGATTACAAATACTTCACTACTCCTAACTCACCCATCTATAGGAATACAGACATTAACAAGTGGTTCAATGAGAAAGTGATTGATCCTATTATGAAGGAGTTAGAGGAGTTCCAGGAGCGTGACAGCGGATGGGCATTGAAGAGCATCATCAATCTAGGTGTGAACATAAACAAGTTCACTCCCCAACTTGGATCCTCATATATTGAGTTACCCCCACAAATCAAGCAAAAACAAGCTTGCATCAACGTAACAAATGATGATAATGCATGTTATTCTTGGGCAGTCATCTCAGCTTTGTATCCAGTCGAAATAAATAACGACAGAACTTCCTCCTATCCTCACCCATCTACCGTTTTTGATCTGAAAGGTATTCAGTTCCCGATGACAGTAAATCAAATACCCCTGTTCGAGCGGCAGAATGGAATGTCAATCAATGTTTATATACTGAAGCAAAATAAAAAGGAGCTGATTACTCTACCGACCTACCTTACCAGAGATTAAAAAATAAAGCACGCCAACCTGCTACTGATTCATGATCATATCAATAAAGCAGGACATGAGAACACCGCTCCAAGTAGACACCATTACGTTTGGATTAAAGACATGTCTAGGCTCCCTTCAACTCAACTGAGCAAAGAAAATGGACGTAAATATTTTTGCGACCGCTGCTTGCACTACTTTAGATCGAAGCTAAATTAGATAATCACATTGAAATGTGTATAAAAGTGAATGAAAGTGCTATCAAAATGCCTGAAGAGGAAAAAAATATTTTAAAATTCGAAAACCACAAAAATTTTGAGAAATTAGCTTTCATTGTTTACGCTGATCTCGAATCTGTTTTAGAGCGAACAGGAGACCCCCAGAAGCCCCAGCATCATATTCCTGCTTCTGTTGGATATTACCTCAAGTGTTCTTATGACAATTCTTTATCCTTTTATCGTTCCTATCGAGGAGAAGACTGCATGGATTGGTTCGCCTATGAGATGAAGCAGTTGGCAGAAGATATAACTACCGTATACTGGTGTCCTTATGATATTCATATGACTTCAGAACAAGAAGCAGATTTTC
This sequence comes from Phaedon cochleariae, assembly GCA_918026855.4. Lineage (NCBI taxonomy): Eukaryota > Metazoa > Arthropoda > Insecta > Coleoptera > Chrysomelidae > Phaedon > Phaedon cochleariae. The sequence goes on from OU896708.1 coordinate 30,167,961, forward strand.
GAAATGTCACACATTGTCACATTCGTGAGCAGAAATTTGGACTTGATGATGTGAGAGTGAGAGACCATAATCACCTAGTTCCAGAAAAAAAATACAGAGGAGCTGCTCACGATTCTTGTAATATAAATTATAAGGACAATCCTGTGGTGCCTGTTGTATTCCATGATTTGAGTGGTTATGATGCAAATTTTGTAATAGCTGACATTGCCAGTTAAATGAAAGGAACTATCGACTTACTGCCCATAACGAAGGAGAAGTACATTTCTTGTGTTCAGTTCAGATTTATCGACAGCTTCCGTTTCATGAATTCCTCTCTGGACAAGTTAGCATCTCATTTAACCGAATTCCCCAATCTAAGGTCTCAATTCTGTAGCGTCGCCGAAGATCAACTTTATCTTCTAACTAAGAAAGGTGTGATGCCGTATGATTACTTCGACTCGTTTGAGCGTTCCAGCGAAACCCGGCTACCTCCAATTGATGCTTTTTATAATGAATTAGACGATAAGGCCTGCCCTCGCAGACTCTATCTTCGTGCAAATCTTGTGTGGAATGAGTTCAATTGTCGAGACTTGGGTCAGTACGTGGATCTATACATGATGACTGATATGACTGATATGTTCTAACTAATGGTAACCATCCATGATCCCACAAGAATAACAACTGAATCCGCTACCGTGATTGACAACATCATAATAAAATCAGATCTCAAGTACAGAACTTTCGTTGAAGATGTTGGGATTTCGGATCATTGCGCACAAATTTTGAAATTACATCATGATAGACAATGTAGTAATTCATTTCCATATGTATCAAAACGAGTATTTAACGCTAGAAATGACAAACTATTCGCGAACCTCTTAACTAACATAGACTGGTACCCTCTCTATGAAGTAACTGAAGTAAATCTTGCTTTTGAATCTTTCTACTCCATAATTAGCCCTTGTTTTTCCCAAGCATTTCCGAAATCGAAATTCAAATTGAGAAACAGAAAAGGAAACAAAAAATGGATAACAGAAGGCATCAAATTATCATGTAAAAACAAAAGATTTCTGCTACAATTGAAACGCCGAACAAACAACCATAACATACTTCAATATATAGCTGAATATCAACAGATACTCAAAAAGGTGATCAAATGTGCAAAATGCATTTCTTATGGAAACATAATCGATTCATCTGAAAACAAAAGTGAAACCACGTGGGACATAGTTAACACTCTAACGGGTAAAGAATACCGTCAGTCTGATAACATTCACATAAAAAGAGATAATATCCAGATCCAGGACCCAGTCCAAGTTGCCAACGAATTCAAAAACTTTTTCTGCAACGCTGGCACACCTGATGCTATAAGTACTCAAAGTAAATTATCAAGCGATGCCTATATCAAACGAACAAATATGAATTTTCCAAATTCCTTCCACTTTGCGCCCATCACAGATTCGGATACTGTTAATTGCGCTAGTGCTCTAAAGCCGAAAAAATCCGCAGGGATAGATGAAATTCCAATGACAGTGATAAAAAATAATATTACCTTATTGAAAAAACCACTCACATTTTTATTCAACATATCACTTCCCAATGGTATATTCCCGGACTGCTTCAAAACATCAGTCGTAGTACCGATTTTCAAGAAGGGTGACAGATCCGAGACAAATAACTATAGAGCAATATCGCTATTAGCGAATTTTAGTAAATTACTTGAATGGATCGTTAATCACCAAATCAATAAGTACTTATCCAACAAGAACATTTTAACGGAATCTCAATTTGGCTTCAGACAAAATCTCAACACAACTGATGCGGCTCTCACGTTCCTGGAGAGGTTACATAATGCTTTGGAATCCAAAGAGTTTCCACTTGGAATATTCTGTGACCTCTCCAAGGCGTTTGACTGTGTCGATTATTCAATACTATTAAATAAATTAGAATTCTATGGAATACGAGGGACGGTCAAAAATTGGTTCGAAACTTATTTGCATGATAGAGAAATGTTGGTTAGAATAGAACACAAGGATCATAACAACGTCGAGTATTATCAGTCAGAAAGGGGCCACATAAAAAGTGGTGTGCCTCAGGGTTCTATCCTCGGACCAACATTGTTTCTCATCTACATTAACGACATAGTCTTTAACTTTCCCGAAATCTCTTTCTCTATTTTTGCTGATGACACTAGCATTATCATCAGCGGCCATTCAGTTGATGACCTCACCTCAAAATCACAAAGTGCGATGGACGGTATAGCAGACTGGTTTTCAGCGAATAAGTTATCATTGAATATATCTAAGACTCTACAGATACTGTTTGACCCTTATAGAAATTTCCAAGATGTTGAGGTAACTCTGAACGATGAAGCAATCTCTTCGAACGAACCAACTAAATTTCTAGGGATCACTATTGATATGGAACTAAATTGGATGGAACACATAAAGCAGCTGAATACCAAACTGAACAGAGCAACTTTTGCATTGCGAACTGTCCAAGCGAACACAAACTTTCAAGTCTCGAAAATGGTATATTTCGCATATTTTTACAGCCTGATGCAATACGGAATAGAATTCTGGGGTAATTCTGTAGGTTCCCAAACCACGTTTATAATTCAAAAACGAGCCATCCGTACTTTGTTCAAATTGAACTATCGAGAATCTTGTAGAGAGTGTTTCCTTGAAAATAAGATATTTACTTTGACAAACACATTCATATTCAAACTTGCCCTTCTGATCCATAAAAAACGTGATGTTCTTCAACATTCAGATCATCGTCACCAGTACATGACAAGAACCCATAAAATAAAATTGCCCAACTACAGGTATGAAAAAACTCGTTATGGACCCCTGTACACGGGAATAAAAATTTATAACCATTTGCCCCCTTACATGAAGGAACTATCAATAAGAAAATTCAAACACTCACTGAAGGATTTATTGCACCACCATGTATGTTATGATTTAAATGAATTTTTCGCAATACCGCTCCCGCAGTCATAAAAAGAATGTCCATCCTCTAGTTTTTAAGTTTTCAAATGTATAGAGCTTAGACTTTTTTTCATTATCAAATAATTTTGTTAAATGACACTAATCTTTCCTTATGCCAATGGCTAAATGTACACTTGTTCTGTGTATATTGGAAATAAATGTACTTACTTACTTACTTACTTACTTACTATTCTCCTTCTCGCAGACGTATTTGAACAGTTTCGTACCAGCTGCCTCAGAACTTACAATCTTGACCTCGCACACTATTACACCCTGCCAGGATTCACTTGGGATGCCATGTTGAAATATACGAATCAGGAGTTGGAACTAATCACTGACCCTGGCATGTTTTTGTTTGTTGAGCAAGGCATCCGAGGAGGTCTCAGTCAAGTTTGTTCAAAAAGAAGAGCTCATGCAAACAATAAATATATTCCTGATTATGATCCTTCGAAAGCCGATTCCTTCTTGATGTACTATGACGTCAATAACCAATACGGATGGGCTATGTCTCAAGCTTTACCATATGGAGATTTTGAATGGACTGACACCAATATCGACGTCACGGCTATTCCCGATGATGCAGAAGAAGGATATATTTTAGAAGTCGATTTGTATTATCCACAACACCTCCACGATGTACATAAAGATATTCCATTTTGTCCTCAACACATCAATCCTAAGACTGGAAAGCCTCCCAAATCTGTACGAGAACACGCCAAATTGATGGCAACCCTACGCTACAAGGAGAAGTATGTCATTCACTACCGAGCCCTAAAACAGGCGTTGGAACATGGTTTAGTGCTGAAACAGATACATCGAGTTCTCAAGTTCCGGCAAGCTACGTGGTTGAGATCATACATAGACCTAAACACTGAACTCCGAAGACAAGCAAAAAATGAGTTTGAGAAGAATCTGTTCAAGCACATGAACAACGCTGTTTTTGGTAAGACAATGGAAAACATTAGGAAGAGAGTTAATGACAGACTTTTGACAGAGTGGGTGGGAAGATATGGTGCTGAGGCGTACATTTCAAAACCCGAGTTCAAGAATTGTACAGTCTTCAATGAAAATTTGATTGCTATAGAAATGACAAAACTGGAAATCTATCTTAACAAACTCATTTATGTTGGTCAAGCTATTTCAGATTTAGCTAAGACAACATTATATGACTTTCACCACGACTATATGTTCAACACATTTCGTGATTGCTCCGTTCTCTACACTGATACTGACAGCTTGATTCATGAGATTGTTGGTCAAGATCCATATGAGGTTATGAAGAAGGACTGTCATCAGCGCTTCGATACCTCCGACTATAAATCGAATAACATTTATAATATTCCCCAAGTCAATAAGAAAGTGCTGGGAATGTTGAAAGATGAGCAAAACGGAGAACCGATGATCGACTACGTTAGTCTGAGATCAAAACTCTACTCAACTAGAATTCTTACTACGATTGATGACATTATGAGTAAACGAGAAGAACTGATGCATGAAGGATATGATGATTTTGAAATTGATGATATTCTGAGGAATTTTGGTATAACGAAAAAGGGTAAGGGTATGAAGTCGTCTGTTGTGAAGACATCAATTACCTTCACTGATTATGTTGAGTGTTTGGATAATTGGAAGGAAAAAACTGTCACTCAGAATTTGATCAAATCAGATAAACATCAAGTTTATTCTATCATACAAAAAAAGATTGCTCTCAGTTCGAATGATGATAAGAGATATATTATTCCAGGAATTGATGAAACGTAACCATGGGGACACTATTCAATCGATGAAGATGTTGTGGAATATGGCTCATAAATTGATGGTGATATCTCGAGAATTATTTTGTTTATATACAGGCTGATTTTAAAATAAGTGCATATATTTCAAACACTAAGAAAGCTTGAGGTATACTACCGAATAACACTATTAAAAATATTATTAGGATCAAAATAGATTTGGGGCAAAATACCCTTTTTCCGCCCAGATTTCTACTTCTGTCACAACTATCGTTTGCGATCCGCAGTCGACCGTGATGAACGAAACGACCATGCCACTCTACATGAAAATTAGGAGATATTGAATAAAATGTATAATCGAGTAAATGTACATGGGGAAGAAGTTAACCCTGGTCTTGAATTTCAGAAAGATAATACAAAAACTTCAAAATGGACTCACCCAAGATTTCTACACATAAGCAAGAATAGCGTATAACTTAACACCTCACGGTTGGGAGTTATTTTACTGAAAAATCCTTTAGACCCTTCCTTCCACCTCCTTGCATCGCTACAATTTCTACATATATTGAAAGTAGTGGATGCATCAAGGAATCCTTGCACGCTTTGAAGATGTAACAGGGGATATTGTCAGGACCCGCCGATCTCTTAGGTTTCAATCTTTTGAACGCCTTCTCTATGTCATCTACAGTTATTTGGTCGAAGTGGATGTTTTGATAGAAAATCAACGGAAGATATTTTGCTTTATTATCAATCTCGGTTGTATCATAAGTAGAATCATTCTCGTATGTTGAACTAAAATAATCTGCAAACTCTCCCGCAACCCAAAATAACGTAGGGTCCCGTTTGATATTGCCCTGTATACTTTCGATATACACCTTATGTGCTCTCCTGATTTCCACTTCAAGTTCAGCCCTAACTCGTTTGTAATTATTGGAATAAAATTCTGAGTCATTTTTCTTTAGTCTGAAGTACTCTTTTACCTTCAAATCACCTTTTATATCATCTGTGAACCAGGGTGGGTATATTTTACGATAACGATTATTTGTTTTATTAGTAATTTTAGGTACCAAGATATCAAGAATTTCGTAGAGAACTTGATAAAAGTAATTGACACTATCATTAACATTTTCGAGATTATTAAGCATTGACCAATCCTGATCTCTCAACATTTCGTACAGCAGTCTGAAATTGGCTTTCTTAAAATTGTATTTGTCATCTAGATTCTTTGTTTCACCACAATATCTATTATTTTTTGTAATATCAAACTCTATCGAGAGTGCCGGATGATAGTGTCTATCTATTTTGATTAATGGCGCCGTGTTCTCCTCTACCCTTACATTGAAATTACTCAAGACCAAATCCAGAGTCCTATCGTCTTCGTTCAAAATGTTATTATGGGAATTCAAACTAAAAGTTTCCATCAACAATGTCATGCTGGCTACTATATCATTCTTATCATTGAATTCAAAGGACGTTTCATCAATTCCCGATATGTTATAGTCACCAAGAAGTAAAATTAAAGTATTTGGACCGGTATGGGAGTTTAACTCATCGAATAAGTCAGTATAATTTTTTTTTTATATATACCGATGATTTCGATTGCGGTGGAATATAAGTAGCATTTATAATCAATGAGTTGCCTGAGAAATTCAGTTTCACAAATAGTGTTTCCAAAAATGTTTCCAAGTAAATATGAGAGGAGTTGAACTTATTATTAACAGCTATTGCTACACCCCCTCCGCGTTTTTTATTTGTTTCACGTAAGTCCCTGTCTTTCCTGTAAACTGTGTAATTGTTATCAAATAACTCACCATCACCGATATCCCCCGAAAGCCAAGTTTCTGTCAAGACAACAATATCATAAGATTCAGCTAATAGATTATATTTAAACTCTGTAGATTTTGTGCGAAGACCCCTACAATTCTGATAGTAAACATTTAGTTTCATTTAATTAGTACCTTAGTATTTTAAATTCTTTCAGATGACTATGTATTATGAAAGCACTTTATACACACACAAAAAAATATAGGAATATAATAACTGGTAAAAAGTGTTATATGTGAGCCCCAGCTACTAACATTTTAATATAGTTTTATCATTAATGTGGATAGCAAGAAACTGTTCTTTAATGATGAAGGTAACAATTCATAATGAATAAATATAATATAGGTAATTGATAATGTAATGATCTACCCAAAATTACGCTTTCAAATGTGTGTGTACGAAATTCGATATATATAAAAAAAGAACGATAATTCCTGGGACATATTCATATGACTATTAGAATAAAAACAAAACGAAAGAAAGTGTTCGCAAAAAAAATAAGTATTGAATTCGATACGGCAAAGAGATAATTCGATGTACCTCCGCGGTAGATTACAGGTCCTTAATAGTGTTTACCAATCTCTTCGCTTCATTTTCTTTTATGAACAGTTTGCCTCCCATGGTCCAAACGTTTTTTCTACCATGTTTTCTTTGAGCTAGCTGGAACAATTCATAGTTTGATTTGGACAAATCTTCAAATATTGAAATTCCCATATTTTTCAGCAATTTCTTCGCCTGATAGACTTTGTTTCTCATCATGGTTGTAACAAAACGGACAAGTATTGTGCGAAATCCCGTCTTTGTCTTCACAGTTCCGATTCTGAATACATCATCAATGTCTGATTGGGAGCAGGAAATATTCAAATGTTTATTCAAGAATGCCAATGTCGTTTCCAAAATATCCTCTTTATCGTGCTCAGGTACTCCGCTTATTCTAAGACTGTTTTTTCTTCCCAATTGATCAACAATAGCATTGAGAGACTGAACTTCATATTCATTATCTTGTATTCTTCTCTCAACTTTGCTAACATTTTCTCCCATTCTGAGTATTTTCTGATTCAAATCTTCAAATTTCTGATCAATTTTGTTCTCCAAGGTCACAACCAGTTTCTTACAAACTTTTTCGATCAGCTTCTCTAAAAATTCTTCTGAAGGCACTAAGGGCAGTGCCTCTTGAGATTGTCTGATAACTGATGAGTCGGACAGACTGTTGGAATTGCTCCGTAACTTTTTGTCTGAGGCCTTTGACATTTTATCGCGCAAATCGTTGAAGATTATTATTCAATATCTTCACAAATTAGAGTTTTATCAACTTTATTTCTCCACGTACCTCTTCTAACGTGTGTTTCCAGGTATTGGTCGAAATCTTGAGAATTTCAAACAAGAAATTACCACTTAAAACTTGAAAATAAGCCGGAGCTCACTAAACACGTTCTACTCTATTTGCGATGTTGCCATCATAATTGATAAGAGTGGGGATGGTACCCATTGGGTTTGTTATAACAAATCCCAACGAAGTATCAGATATTTTGATAGCTATGGTAGCCTGAGACCCCCTCTTGAACTCATGAAATATTTCTACAGTGATGGTTGCTCTAAAATTATTAAGTATAATCATGATAATTTTCAATCAACAAATCCTACAATTGTGATCATCTTTGTCTCAAATTCCTATATAATGAGAACTTTACATGAATCTCATTCAGTTTAGTTCGAAAGGTCATTGGCATTCTCACTCACTGGAAATTCATCGGTTCTAAGTTTCGATTTCAATCCTCCAATACACTTGGAAGAAGATACTGACTATGGAATCGGTTTAACTGGATTCGCAACTCTCAATGTGATTCCTAACGTTGATGATTATAATAATCAATTCGTTTTTGGAGACAACAATTCCTCAGTGACAATCCCAGTAGGCTCTTATGAAATTGGGGATCTTAATGAAATCATCTCTTCACGAGTGAGAGATATTGATAAAGATGCAAGAATCAACATAACTGATTTCAACACATTAAAAGTGACAATTGACACGAATAGAAGAATAAATTTCAAAAGCGATCGAACAGTGCGAGATTTACTCGGATTCCATAGCCGTATCTTGGAAGCAAATGAACGACATACATCAGATACCAAAGTCAACATTCTAAGTGTAAATGCAATCATTATATATTGCAATATTGCTACTGGGAGCTTTCATAATGGAAAAGAAGCTCACTCACTGCTCTCGTTTTTCCCAGTCGTTGCTCCTGGATACAAGATCGTCTTGAGAGTTGAGAATATCATTTATTTCAAAATCAGTGTAGGGACTATTGATAACATAACGATCGAAATCCTAGACCAAGCAGGAAAACTGGTCAATTTTCGAGGAGAAACAATAACTGTTAGCCTTCACTTGAAAAAAATCTAACATGGTTATTAGATGCAATAGGATATCTTATTCAAATTGGTATAAGACGGCCAAGACTACAAGAAGATTCATCAGTGTGAAGAAGAATATCAAGAGAATCACACGTGCAAATCGTCTATTTCTACAGTTTCTTGGTTTGAAACTTCTGGTATAATGGACATTCTCAATATTCATCAGAAACCTTTGGTCGATCAAACCATTCAAGAAAAAGAGTATCATTCTTATCAGCCGTTTTTACAGAAATTCGAATATAATGATGAAATTAAGATATCTATACAGGAGTTAGACACGTGTACGCTGCCCTGTCAAAGTTACCTTCATATCGAAGGTCGTTTGACGAAATCCGATGGAACTGCAACCGACAAATTAAGATTCATCAATAATGCTATAAACTTCCTGTTCAGAGAAGTTAGGTATGAACTAAATGGTGTTACTATAGATTCAGTTCGGAATGTCGGAATGATATCAACAATTAAAGGTTACTTGTCATACAACACAAACGAGAGTATCGAGTTGCAAAACGCAGGATGGTTTCCCAAATTGAATTCCAAGCTCAAAGATGAGGAAATACTAGTAGATGGTACAGACAACTTCAGCGTTTGCATACCTCTGTCTTTTATAATAGGATTCTTCGAAGACTGTCGGAAGGTCATCGTGAATATGAAACAAGAATTAGAAATAATTCGTAATAAAGATGATACAGATTCAGTGTACAGTTCTGATGAAAAAAAAAAACAAAAATACAGGTAGACAAATCATTCTGGAGGGTACCACGCGTCTTGGTGAATATTCCACAACAGCTCATATACACCAAAATGGTTCAGAAAAACCAGGAAATACTCATGCCATTCCGTAGCTGGGAACTCATCGAGTTCCCGAAATTATTAACTACTACCAGACACACATGGCCAGTGAAAACCACAAATCAATTGGAAACTCCACGCCATGTCATTGTTGTATTCCAAACTGACAAGCAGGGGAAAGTGAAGTCTGACACGAGCAAATTTGATCATTGTAACTCGACAAATATTCGAGTCTTCCTGAATAGTGATCGATACCCATACAATGACTTTTATTTGAGTTTCAATGACAACAAAACTCCACAGCTATACTCGATGTTTACAAATTTCAGGCCATCTTATTACGGTTCTGGAAGAGAGCCAATATTTTCACCGAGAGTATTTGCTGAAATCATACCAATGTCACACATAGACTGTTCACATCAAAAAGAGTCCACTCAAACTGGGTCTGTTGTAATGAGAATAGAGTTTGAAATATCTGAAGCAGTACCAGATAATACAACAGCGTATTGTCTCATATTGCATGATAAGTTGTTCAATTATAGTCCTCTCACCAAAATTGTCAAACAGTTGTGAAAAACCCCCACTACAAAAATAATTATTCAAGAGGAACCACTTTAATAAAGTGTCAGTTATTACTTGAACATTGCAAGATGAAGCTGTTGAGTATCGATATTCAAGGGTACCAGATATCCAACGAATTCTACCCCGAGGAAATATCAATTTCAAATGGCTTTCAATTGAGTCACTACTTATTCAAACCAGCTATTCCCTTTGGTGCACTCCAGGAAGCGGATAAGAAACAAGTGAGGTGGTTGGAAAGTAACCACCATGGACTCAAATACAGCTCAGGGTTCATAGATTACGAGAAAATGAATGAAATATTGCTAGATCATCTCAGTGATGTTGACCTTGTATACGTGAGAGGACACCAAAAGTTTCAATTCCCCACTTCATTGTGTTTACCAACTAGTAGACCCAAAATTATCAACATCAAAAATTTAGATACATTCATGCACACGATGACTTTCAAGGCCGACATTCCTCTATGCATACATGTGCAGTTTCAGAAACTGTAAAGACTTGCACAATTGGATAAATAATCTTTTACCACAATAAAATTCTCATATGAATATTGCTAGTCAATATAATAGCCAATTTGATCAACGAATATATTCAGAAATTAAAAATTCTTAAAGAACGAATCCACATTTACGAATGTACAACAGGAATAAAAAAAACTTCATGTTGACAAACTGTTAATGGTACTCTTTGTGTACCTGCAGAGATTGCTTATTATGGAACGATGTAACACCTTTTTATTATATCGAACGAACTAAAAACAACATCATAGCATCTGTATACAGAAAATTATCAAATAAGATGAAAATATGATGAATGAAGATTGTTTCTTCAACAGCCTCCCTCAATCTGAATTCTTCATAAACATAGATGAAAAATAAACAAACTGCTCCTTTTTCAGTGGCTTAGTAAGCAAATCCGCAACATTTTCTTTAGAAGCGATATAAGCAATGTCGACATCTTGGCTAAGAATTCGTTCTCTGACATAGTGGTAGTGCACATCAATGTGCTTACTTCTCTGATGTAGAACAGGATTTACTGATAGATGGATTGTTGATTGATTGTCACACAGCAACAATGGACATACTTCTTGACCCAAATCCTTCATCAGCTGAGATATCCACATTGCTTGTCTGCAAGAGGCTGACACAGCCATATATTCAGCTTCAGTCGTTGATACTGCCACACTCTGTTGCTTTTTCGAAGACCAACATACAACTGATTCACCATAAAAAACCATGTATCCCATATAAGATCTTCGGTCATCCAAGGAGTTTGCAAATGAAGCATCGCTGTAAATTCTCAATGCAGGTGTTTTTGTTCGATTAAAAATGAGTTTTTTGTCCATAGATCCTCTCAGGTATCGAAAAAGATGATGAATCAAGTTTTGATGAATAGTAGTTGGATCAACACAAAATTGTGATAAAATATTTACGGTATACGTAATATCGGGTCTCGTTCCCAATGCTAGATACAAAGGACTGCCAATTCGAGATTGATACAATTTCTTATCTGCCCTAGAATCATTATGTTTTGCTTTCTCCAGTTTTGCTCCAGGATCCATAGGAACTGGGGAGGGTTTACATTTATGAAACTGATATTTCTCTAGTAACTGAATCAGATATCGATCTTGCGATAAAGTTAGATAGTCATCATGCCAAGTGATTTGAATAGACAGGATATATTTTGGTATTCCCAAAAAACACATCTTCGATGATCTTGATTTTTTCTTCTGATGAACCTAGCAGAAGCAAATCATCTACATAGACAGCAACAATCTGGCATCTGTCCACAGATGTGAATAAACAAGGATCTGCAACAGATTGTTTGAGCTTGATTTCCTTTAACACCATCACCAGTTTCTGATTCCATTGGCGAGGTGATTGTGTGAGACCATAAATGCTCTCATTCAATCTACACGCCCTGCCAGGTTTTTCACATAATCCTTTAGGAATTCTCATGAATACTTCCACATCAATATCTCCATTTGAAAAAGCAGTTTTGATATCCATTTTTCTCGATAGCATTTTGTTTTGTATGGCAAAAACTAATAACATTCTGATGGTTTCATACCGAACCACTGGGGAAAATGTTTCAGCAAAATCAATTCCGGGTACCTGGCTGAAACCTTGAGCCACAAGACGTGCTTTGTATCTGGAAATATCACCATTTTCTGATAGTTTCTTCTTAAACACCCATTTACTTTCCACAATTCTCTGATCAGGAGGTACTTCAACGATATCCCATACTCTATTCTTCTCCAAAGAGATGAGCTCTTCAGAAATAGCTTGTTTCCACTCATTAGCTTCAGGTCCAGATATAGCTTTCTCGAATGATATCGGTTCTTCTAAAGCTAGATTGCAAAATTCTTCGTGAAATCTTATTGGGGGAATATGTTGCCTTGCACTTCGCCGTAGAGGAATATGATTATCTGGAGTATTATTTTCTCCAGCGAAACTGTATTCGTCATTTTGAGTGACATGTTTGTCATTTTTGGTAGTTTTCAGGTCTGATATATCTTCTGAATCATTCTTATTATATTCAATTTTGTGAATTTGTTTATTTTTGTTCGAGCTGCAGTCACCATTTTCTTCCTGGAATTCTTTTTCTCTAACTTTTCCTTCATACAAAGGGTTCATAATTATTGCTCCATCATTAACAGGTGAGAAAGAGTAGTCTCAAGTGATTATAACTTTGTTTCCTGCCCAGAAGCGATACCATCCTTCCTTAGCACCATATCCAACCAAGAATGCCTCGTAGGCTCGCTCCTTGAATTTATCACCTTTTCTTCGTATTTCATCTGGAATATGGATGAAAGCACTTTCACCAAATACTCTCAAATGGCTTATGGACGGTTTTTTATCATAAAACATCTCGAAGGGCGTTTTTCCAGTGAATGCATGAGGAAGGTGATTTTTGGTGTGAACTGCATAAGCTATGGCTTCTGCCCACAAAGATTCAGAAAGTCCAGAATCAATAATATTCGTTCTAGCCATCGTAGTTATTGTTCTGTTGAAACGTTCAGCTAATCCGTTGGTTTCATGCACTCGTGGAATAGAATGTTCTGATTGTATACCAATACTTTCGAAATATAGTTTCAACGAATCAGAATTATACTCTCCTCCATTATCGGATTTGAAAATTTTCATCTTCTTCCCAGTCTGACGTTCCATTCGAACGATGAATTCTTTTGTAGCATCTTCAACCTCACTCTTTTTTTATATAAATTTGATGTCGGCATATCTAGAGTACTCGTCAATGAAGGAAACATAATAGCTCTTGCCTCCTACAGACTTTGTGGAAAACGGTCCAGCCACATCAGAATGATTCTTCTCTAATATTCCAGAACAGGAATTTCCTTCTCGTCTGCTTATTTTTCTTGTCATTTTAGACTTTTAACAGGATATACAATCAATTTCACCTTTTTCTGTTGGTAACACACATGGATCTGCTACTGATTTCCGAATTTCATCAAACAAGGTAATTGGAGCATGACCTAGTCTTCTATGCCAAGTCGAAATACTAACATTGGCTACGTCTTCACTTGCCTCCTGGAAAATATTTTCCTTATTCTTCGATAATATCCAGCCTACCATTTTGGAATTCTTTCATAACGTTATATCTTCATCACCCCTCATTGGAATTCCTTTGGATTTTATTGTTTCACAAGATATCAATGAACATTTCAATTCTGGTGAGAAAAGAACATCATGTAGGGTAACATTTATTGTAGATCCTATAGGTAGCAAGGCCTTCAACTTGACATCCCCAATATGAGTTACTTCAACTTTATCATTATTACTAAGTCTTATGAATCCTTTATAGGGATGGAGATTTACAAACACATTCTTATTTCCTGTCATGTGTGACGTAGCTCCTGTGTCGAAAATCCAATTATTGGAAGCTTGCTCTGAAGGAGATGCTGCATAAGCCACTTCATCGTCTGAATTATCACTGAATACTATGTTAGCCTTCTGTTCATCCCTTTTTTTATTTCTACAATTTTTTATTGTGTGCCCTGTGTACCATTTCTTGCGTTCCTTGCAATAATGACACTCTTTTGGGAATTGTCTTCTTTCTTTCTTCTCCATCCCAACAAATGCTGTACTGTCTTGGGATGTTGATGGTGTTGATGTTGATAATTCCAAAAGTCTCGAACAAACATCATCATAAGTGAGGTTCTGCCTAGTTTTCAAATTATCACCGATGTTTTCAAGTTCATCGAGAAGGGTAGTTAAAAATAATGAACCTTTTGCTGCCGAAGAATTGGCGAGGGGGCGTATGGCTGCTTCAAGTGAATCTTTGACCTCAGGAATTGACTTTTTAGCAGTTCTTTCAACAAGCCTCGACCAGAGTTCGTTATACTTAGCTATATGATCTGCTATGTGATGTTTCGATTCACATTTGATACCCACTACCGATTTCACCAATGCATGCAATGAATATTTATTTTGTTTATCAAACAAATCATTAAGTGTTCTCCACATATCACTGACATTTGAGTAGCAGGTAATTTGAGATACAATATCAGAATCGACATTGAAGAGTGAAAACGCCCTTGCTAGTGAATGTCGGTAGCGCCAGTTTTCACATTTTTCTCGATGATCTTCCATTTTTACTGAGTAATCAGCATCTGTTGATTCTACTTGGGTACACATTCCTGCAGGATCCCTCTCTTCGCCAGTAGCTATTCGATATAACTTATAAGCATTCATATCCTGTGCGGTTGAGCAACCCATCAGGCGCGTCCCAGGTGGCGGATAGGGAACGACCGGGGCCTCACGGCCTGGGCCAGCGATAGCCATAAGTAGGGTGCGGGGGCGTGAAAACCCCCTAAATCTTTTGCAAAAGCTTCGCCGCGGACCAGCTCACGACTCAAACCGTAATCCGCCTGGGATGCAACGACCCATGGGACACTTGTGTTCTGTGGTACGTATCACAGGGGGCACGGGAGCCTTGGCTTAATCGCCTGGGCTGCGTGGTGAGGACACTCTAAATCCTCCCCTAATCTCAAGGTATTGTGCGCGCCGAAGGGATGGATGGTCGGGGGGTACTCGACCACTAGCGGCAAAATTCTGGGAACCAGGCGCACCCAGTTTTATTCAGCCTTCCGCACGCGTGGGGGCCTGCGTGCGGCGACCTCTTTTCCCCCTTACTCGTGGGAACCTAATGGAACCTAATAAAACAAAAACACCAAAACGGCGCAAAAGCCAAAGCCAAACCCCTACCCTGGTGGGCTCATCAGAAGGGTCCACCCCCACCACCTCCATCCCAACTCCACAGGCGGGCTCTTCAGTAGGGTTCCCCGGTGGAAACTCCCCCCCACCCATGCGGACGGGCTCCACCACGGAGTCCTCCGTAACACCAACTCTACAGGCGGGCTCCCCCATGGGGTCCCCTGCTACCTTACCCACAACAACGGTGGGCTCGACTCCAGGGTCCACCCCTCCCTCCACCCTAGCGGGCTCCTCTGAGGGGTCCGCAACTCCTGTTCCGACGGGCTCCACTTCGGGGAACTCGGAACAATCCAAACCCGGCTTTGCGCCTACACTTAATACAGGCACATCAGTGGGGCGCTCGCGTTCACTAGATGTGTCAGATCTTGCCCGAACCCTTGAAAAGGTGGATCAGGTGGATCAGGCAATGGGTCAACGGACAGGAGTGGAGTACAGGGCTCCTCCAAGGGGAACGTCGAAGCTCCTCCCCCGTGCCCCGCTGCCAAGTCGAAAGATCCTGGTGAATTGGCCCTGAGAGGAAAGACTCATGAGTCTACCAAGAGGACCAGGACTCTAGGATCTACACCCGAAGACGTCACGCGCGTGACTAAGCGACCACGTCCAGGCCCCACACAAATGGGGCAGGGCACGACTGGTCCGAAGAGCTACGCGCGGATAACATCTGAAAACCGAGCTCTGCAGGTGGTTGTCTCCAGGGAAGGCCAAACCAACGTGGCCTTCACGGAGGACCAACTGGCAGAGTTCCTAGACGCTGTGCTGACATTCATCATCAGCACGCCAATGAGCGCAAACTCGCCCCCAATACAATTCGCATTAACGCGACTGTGTAGGGGGCAACTTTTAGTCACCGCAGAGAATGCGGAGACGAGGGAATGGCTTCTCAGGGAACTGCCAAATATCCGACCCTGGGAAAGCATTAACCTCATAGCGGTCGATCCGGATAGATTCAGACTGCAAAGAACGGTCATCCGGATCCCGATAAGACCGCCGAACCAGGACATCTTCAATGCCCTGGAAAGGCAGAATCCAGGTCTCTCAACCCGTCAGTGGAGGGTCTGGAGCAGAAGAGAGGAAAAACGTGGGCTCAGCCTGGTGGTGGGGATGGACCCTGAGTCGGTCGCCACTGCCAGGAGGGCCAACGGAGCCTTGTTTTTCGGTGCTACCAAGGCACTGGTCAGCTGGGACGCCCCTTCGTCTTCTGCGACAGACCTCCCAGCTGAGGGTCCCAAAGACCAGCCGATGGAGACAGTCTCCGTCGACGAAGAGACACCCGCAGACGTCGACAGACAACCCCCTGCGGAGCCGTCTCATGCAGATGAGGAAACCCTCACCGAACTCGACGACGAGACTTTGACAGAGGACAACGTCAACAGTCCTCTGGCAGAGTCCGGTCAGGAAGGGGGCGCCCAGGACGCGAGTCCTGGTAGCCCTGGACAAGAAGAGGGGCAGGAAGACTAGGCTACCAAATGGCGGTCTCTTCTTCATGCTCCTCTGAGCCCCTGAGACTTCTGCAAGCCAATATACAGCACGGGAGGGCCTCTACAGCCCTTCTATGCAGGAGGCTCAGGGAGCTCGATATAAACATATGTCTTATCCAAGAGCCGTGGGCCTACGGGGGTAAGATAGGAGGTATGGGTCAAGCTGGAGGTTCACTCTACTATTGTCCCTCCGAGGCAAGACCCAGAGCATGTATTCATACAAAAGGTGTCGACGCCACTCCGCTGCCGGGCTTTCGTCACAGAGACCTGGTAGCGGTGAAGGTGAAGTTGGTCGACGAAACAGGGGGTAATACACGCGAAGTCATTGTAGGCTCCGCTTACTTCCCATATGAAGAGGAGAATCCTCCGCAAAAGGTTATAACACTGATAGAGCACTGCAAGGAGCAAGGATTGTCCCTCCTGTTGGGTTGCGACGTCAACTCCCATCACACACTGTGGGGAAACCGCGACGTGAACCCAAGGGGTAGGGCGCTTCTCGAATTCCTGAGTTCCAGTAAACTGGAAATCCTCAACAGAGGATCAGTGCCCACCTACTTCACGCCTCTGGCACAAACAATTATCGATCTCACACTATGTTCATCAGAACTAACAGGGAGCGTCAGCGGCTGGCATGTGTCAACGGAGGAAACCCTAGCGGACCACCGACACATACTATTTAAAATAGCAGGCAACAGCCATGCAGAGAGCTGTAGGTATAGGAATCCCAGAGCTACCCGATGGAACCTCTACGTGGAGAAACTGAAGGAGAGGCTTGGAATTATGCCTACACGTTACGGATCTGAGGGGGAAATTGAGACGTTTGCCGACTGTCTCAATTCTGCCATCCTTACATCATATGAAGCCAGCTGTCCCTTGAAAAAGGTTGACAAGGCAGGCGAAATTCCATGGTGGAACTCACAAATAGAGGCTCACCGCAAGGAAGTCCGCAAACGTTTGAATAGGGCCACACGGACCAAACAACCAACACATTGGGAGGACTATAAGTCAGCACAAAGGGAATACAAAAAGTGTATCCGAGACGCACGGAGGGACACTTGGAGGAACTACTGCCAAGGTGTAAACACCTTACCAGAGGCAGCAAGACTCAACAAGGCCCTATCCAAAGATCCGGGAGCAAGATTGGAGGTGCTGACACTGCCCGGAGGCGGATTTACTGCCTCGGACGAAGAAACACTCCAATACATGCTCTCAGTCCACTTTCCGGGTAGCGACACTGCGACACTCAAACCACAGCCAACTCCACCTCTCCCCCTCTCTCTCACGAGAAAGGTCGACTACAAAGTGGCTGCTGGCATCGTTACTTACGATAAAGTGAAATGGGTCATTGAGTCCTTTTCACCTTTCAAATCTCCGGGAGAAGACGGGATATTTCCAGCCCTGCTACAAAAGGGCGAAGATATCCTGATCCCCCATTTACTGAGGATTTTTCGAAGCTGCCTCGCCTACGGATACGTTCCCAAAGCATGGAGGACGGCCAAGGTTATCTTCATTCCCAAGCCTGGAAAAAGTGATTACACCCAGGCAAAATCTTTTAGGGCCATCAGTCTTACGTCTTTTCTTCTCAAGACCACAGAAAGACTGGTGGACAGATACATCAGAGAGGATATACTGACCTTATATCCACTCAGCAACCTTCAGCACGCCTACCAAACTGGTAGAAGCACGGAGACAGCTCTCCACCGTCTCGTCCACAGACTCGAGGGCGGGTTGGACCGTGGCAGTGCCACTTTAGGCATATTCATCGACATAGAAGGAGCATTCGACAACACGTCATTTGACTGCATATGTCAGGCAATGAGGGAAAGGGGCGTGGCTCCATTCATAATAGGGTGGATCCACGCCATGCTTTCCCAGAGATTAGCTAAAGCAACTCTCAAAAGTAGCTCTAGCGAGGTCACGCCAAAGAAGGGCTGCCCACAGGGGGGAGTTCTGTCGCCTCTGTTATGGTGCCTAGTAGTGGATGGTCTCCTATCAAAAATAAAAGATTCGGGGTACTACACTCAGGCCTACGCGGACGATATAGTCATCCTGGTAGATGACCAGGGGTCGGGCCTCGTGAGAGGTACGATACAAAGGGCACTTGACGGGGTGGATGTATGGTGCCATTCAGTCGGGCTGAGCGTGAACCCTGAAAAAGCGAAACTAGTTCTCTTTACTAGGAGACGCATAAAAGGGAACCTCCCAAACGTCCAACTTTCTGGCAGGTCTCTGCAATACAAAGGTTCAGTCAAGTACCTTGGGGTCATTTTAGACTCCAAGCTGAACTGGAACGAACATATCGAACATAAAGTTCAGAAAAGCATGGCCGCGTTCTGGGCATGCAGAAGAGCGTTTGGAAGCACGTGGGGGCTCAGTCCCAAGATTATCTACTGGATCTACACGACTCTCATACGTCTAATGATTACGTACGGAGCCATCGTATGGTTGCAAGGTACAGCATCCGGCAAATCGAAAACTCAACTAGACAGAGTGCAACGACTTGCCTGCCTTGCCATAACGAGTGCAATGAAGACGGCACCCACAAGGGCACTGGAGACACTTATAGGTCTGCCACCCCTGTACCTCTTCATTGAACACGAGGCATGCAAAGCCATCGCCCGTCTGCGGAGCTCCAACCAATGGAGGAGCGAGGGAACGTATGGACACTCTAGGCTATGGAATCGGACGGTGAAGGAATGCATCCTTCTAGAGATGCCGGGGGACAGTTTCACTCCTGTCATCAGATTCAGCAAAAGGCCTCAGTCAATTATCCCGAAAAGGGAGGACTGGGAGCAGTTCGGGCACCGCCTGATCCCTACCACTGGAATCATTTGGTACACAGATGGCTCCAGGATGGAGGGATCGGCAGGAGCTGGGGTATATGGGCAATCTCCGAAAGCGGAACTCAGTTACGCCCTGGGGAACTTTGCTACAGTGTTTCAGGCAGAGGTTTTTGCCATTCTCGCCTGTGTTAGAGAAAACATCAACAGAGGCTACCATGGACAGCTGATCACGATATGCTCCGACAGCCAGGCGGCGATCAAGGCCCTCACATCATACAGGGTCAGTTCGCTGTTGGTGTCGGAGTGTATTGATGAGCTTCAGAGGCTATCCGCAGCCAATAAGGTGAAACTCCTCTGGGTCCCAGGATACAAGGGAATTCCCGGTGATGAAAGGGCCGACTCCCTGGCTAGACAAGGAGCAAATAGCTCAGCCATTGGACCAGAACCAATCTTAGGAGTTTCCAGATCCTGGAGCGTCTCAACCATGATGAAAAGCTTGGAAACGAAATTCCAGGAGGTATGGAGAGAGACTCCAGGCATGAGACAATCAAAACTCCATATCGGAGGCCCTTCTATCAGAAGAACCAAAACGTTGCTCACATTGAGCAGAAAAGAAATAAGAATAGTGGTAGGGCTCCTCACGGGTCACTGCCATCTAAACAGGCACCTCAACATTATGGGTATCACTGATGATGCTGAATGTAGGTGGTGCCTGGAGGACGAGGAGTCAGCTACTCACATCCTCACGGAAAGCCCAGCAGTTGCAGCAATACGGGAAGCACATCTCGGGAACATCGTTTTGGAACCAGAGAGTGTGAGAAGGGTTTCGTTGAGAAGGCTGGTCTCTTTCGCCCGCGAAATTGGCTACCTTCATGACTGAACCAATTCCCAGCAGGGGTGGGTGCATAACGGGCCCGAACTAGGAGGCCTACATGCTGAAGGATCCGTCCGCCCACATAGTGTAATCTATCTATCTATCTAAACATTCATATATGCAAAAACCATAGTTTTCCATGAGTGAAAGTTCGATATCCCATGTAATTTTTCGAATTTTGGAAATTTATCCATTTTGACAATTTATGATGTCTTTGACAGCTGGAAATTATTTTTCAATCCAAATGATAAGATATATTTCGAATATGGTATTTTCAGCTTTTCAGAATACTGCTAGATGTTTCAGCGCCAGCCTGGGCCTATAACCTGTTAATGGTACTCTTTGTGTATCTGCAGAGATTGCTTATTATGGAACGATGTAACACCTTTTTATTATATCGAAAGAACTAAAAACAACATCATAGCAACTGTATACAGAATGTATCAAATAAGATGAAAATATGATGAATGAAGATTGTTTCTTCAACACAAACACCTCATCCCAACAGCACAACGGACCGATCCAAGGGCAGGCTTTAGTGAAGCGATTGTAGTACAACTGAATAACCTCAAATTATAATCTATTCATGAATAAATGTTTTTGAATGAACAAAATTGTTTTATTCACCGAGTACATCAATATAATCTTTGAGAAAATATCTCAGTACTTCATTAGCAATGCCAGTGTCGAGTTCAAATTTTCTGGTTCTCTTTACCATTATACATGATATAATGTATATCAATCAGTCATATAATGCTAAAAATATTTTCATTTGCTTCGATAAAAATGGTGTGAAAAATGATAGCTTGCCTTCAGAATGGACTGAAAAATCACCGACAATAATGAACAATGAACATCTATTCACTTCGATGGCAGACGTACCCAAAAATGCGAGTGTATATGAATTGAGAATTATGATTCAAGATCGAAATGTGGGAGACTCAAGAAAGTGGCGAAATCTTCATAATTGTGAAAAATCTATATCACCAGATTTCTACTTTGAAATGAGCAGTATTATATTGATGAATCTGTTATTCCCAATAGCGATAATAGGTACTTCCTTTTACTTTTATTATGGAAAAAAACACACACATTCTGTATTAGAATTGGAATAAATTTGTGACTTGCGAGACCTTTCATGTGATACCAATAATCCCCACTATTTAGCTCTTTTGGCCCTTCGAAAGTTGAGTTTCGAAAAGTTGAAAGCGAAATCTTCAAAATGGTGTGCTATAGCATATAGTTGAGCTAATCTTCACTATTTGGCCATTTTGGGCCCTGCAAAACTTACTTTTCGGGAAGTTGAAAGCGAAATCTTCAAATGGTGTGCCATACTATATAGATGAGCTAATCTTGACTATTCGACCCTTTTGGCCCTTCAAAAAATAATTTTCAAAAAGTTCAGAGCGGAATCTTCGAAATGGTGTGTCATGACATAAAGTTGAGCTAATCTTCACTATTTGGCCCTTTTGGTCCTTCAAAAGTTGCATTTCGAAAAGTTGAAAGCGAAATCTTCAAAATGGTGTGTCATAACATATAGTTGAGCTAATCTTCACTATTTGGCCCTATTGACCCTTCAAAACTTGATTTTCGAAAAATTCGAAGCGGAATGTTCAAAATGGTGTGTCATAACATATAGTTGAGCTATTCCTCACTATTTGACCATTTTGGCCCTTCAAAAGTTGATTTTCGAAAAGTTGAAAGCAAAATCTTCAAAATGGTGTGTCATGACATATAGTGAGCTAATCTCCACTTTTTGGCCCCTTTGACCCTTCAAAAGTTAATTTTTGAAATGTCCGAAGTGAAATCTTCAAAATGGTGTATCATAACATATAGTCGAGCTACTCTCCACTATTTGGCCCTTTTGGCCCTTCAAAAGTTAATTTCCGAAAAGTTCAGAGCGAAATCTTCAAAATGGTGTGCCATAACATATAGTTGAGCTGATCTTCACTATTTGACCTTTTTGGCCCTTCAAAAGTTGATTTGCTAACAGTTCAAAGCGAATTCTTCAAAATGGTGTGTCATAACATCTAGTTGAGCTAATCTCCACTATTTAGCCCTTTTGGCCCTTCAAAAGTTAATCTTCGAAAAGTTGAAAGCGAAATCTTCAAAATGGTGTGTCATAACATATAGTTGAGGTAATCTTCACTATTTGGTCCTTTTGGCCCTTCAAAAGTTGATTTTCAAGAAGTTGAAAGCGAAATCTTCAAAATGGTGTGCCATAACATATAGTTGAGCTAATCTTCACTATTTGACCCTCTTGGCCCTGCAAAAGTTAATTTTCAGAAAGTTCAGAGCGAAATCTTCAAAATAATGTATCATAAAATATAGTTAAGGTAATCTTCACTATTTGGTCCTTTTGGCCCATCAAAAGTTGATTTTCGAAAAGTTGAAAGCGAAATCTTCAAAATGGTGCCCTTTTGGCCCTGCAGAAGTTAATTTTCAAAAAGTTCAAAGCGAAATCTTCAAAATAGTGTGTCATAACATATAGTTGGGGTAATATTCACTATTTGGTCCTTTTGGCCCATCAAAAACTGATTTTCGAAAAGTTGAAAGCGAAATCTTCAAAATGGTGTGCCATAGCATATAGTTGAGCTTATTTTCACTATTTGGCCTTTTAGGCCTATCAAAAGTTGATTTACGAAAAGTTCAGAGCGAAATCTTCAAAATGGTGTATCATAACTTATAGTTGAGCTAATCTTCACTATTTGGCCCTTTTGACCCTCCAAAAGTTAATTTTCCAAAAGTTCGAAGCGAAATCTTCAAAATGGTGTGTCATCACATATAGTTGAGGTAATCTTCACTATTTGGTCCTTTTGGCCCTTCAAAAGGTGATTTTCGAGAAGTTGAAAGCGAAATCTTCAAAATGGTGTGCCATACCATATAGTTGAGCTTATCTTCACTATGTGTCCTTTTAGGCCCTTCAAAAGTTAATTTCCGAAAAGTTCAAAGCGAAATCTTCAAAATGGTGTATCATAACTTATAGTTGAGCTAATCTCCACTATTTGGCCTTTCAAGCCCTTCAAAAGTTAATTTTCGAAAAGTTGAGAGCGAAATCTTCAAAATGGTGTGCCATAACATAAAGTTGAGCTAATCTTCACTATTTGGCCCTTTTGACCCTCCAAAAGTTAATTTTATTACATGTAGTTGAGATTATCTTTTCTATATGGCCCCTCAACACCCTCAAAAACCCATTTTTCTCACAGTGTTGATTAAACATGCGGCAAAAAAGGGTTGTTTCTTTGACCAAGAATGAATTCCGAAAACCCCTTTTTGTTTTGAGACATTTTCGATATTTCAAAAATTGTTAAATGAAAGTACTACACTGTGTTCACCAAGTACCTACAATAATAATTACCCCCTAGCTAGTAACATTCAACATTAACATGTATTTTTAGCAATAAAATGTTGTTCTTCTCTCAAACGGATTTTTAAAAATATTTTTAGTCCAAGCAGAAATAACCCTTTGAATTTTTGATATTGTTAAACATCATGGTATTTCATTATATGTGGGACGCCTTTAGAGAGATGTCTCAAGGAAAAAAGTTTCCATAAACTAAGGTCGTAAAAGGTTTGCGTTGAAATTGCAAATATTTTTTTTTAACCCTGTATCGACAAGTTTCATGACCACCCATGTTATTTTTCACAAATCTAGGTGCCACTGGGATCCACTAAATAATGATTTAATCAGGTACTTCACCAGAATGTAATGAACGGTTATCTGGCAATGAAAATTATTTACAACAACCCTGTATCTCGCAAGCCTTTCACGACCTTTTTTGTTTCATTTTTTCAGACGCCCTATTGGTGAAATGGTATTCACATTACCCAATTTTAAGTAGTAATCACAAAAATACAAATAAATATTACTAAGTTTTGAAGGGTAAGAGGTGGCTGTGAAATTCCTTCAAAAGGGAATGGATGTTATCCCTTTAACCCTGCTGGGGAGGCTAAATATACTGAGGTTTGTAATAAAAGTTAGTGTTTAAAGTGCCCCATTCATTCCGAAGGAATAGAACACTGACTAGCTCAGTGGGCGGTGGGGTGAGTGAGGTTGGTGTGAATAAAAGTGGCAGATTGTTCAATGTATACTAAATTTAATAAAACACAACACAGGTGCTGTTCTGGTGTTGCAGTTATGTGTGTGGGCTTCACGTGGTGATGAAGATGGCCGGCGAACGAAGACACAATAATCCTCTTTCGAGATTTTCTGAACTCCAAGTCCATGGTGGTTGAGTTATACCGTGAACAAAATAGCTTGCTGACTTTCAGAAAGAAAATAGATTCTGTCAGATCGATATGTTACTTTTGTCCACCAAAGTAGTCAGACGTAGAGCTCCACAATCATTCTCAAATGTTCAGCTCGAAGGTTAGTACAAACTCATTCGATTTCCATAGATTTAGCAGTGCTTTTTTGTAAGAGTGAAATCAACTCGTAACAACTCCCCCTCAACTCCCAAGAGGTTTAATTGTAAATCTCTCCTAAGTGAGTATGTTACTTTGCAACACTACCCAATAGAAAAAATGATAAAGCCAAAACGATGAAGTAAATTTTCATTTTGGGAACGAAGCCCAGGAACATAGAAGATGCACCCCTAAGTGAAACTACCATTCCGCGATAACTCAGCGTTCTGAATGGCAGGTGATGGTGACGTCCCTGCAGGGCGATCCCTACCTCCGCGACCAGGACACACAAACGCCCCCTATGAAAAAATCAGCCAGAATCATCTCTTCGCTATGAGATGGTGATCCAGCGCCGTCGAGGATCCATCACCTACTCGCGACTGAGTTAACACAGCAGCCGCTCCGCGACCCATCCGCAGAAACAGTGACCAGCCTACAGAGGGCCACAGGTGGAACAAAAACTAGCAAAATATCAAAGTTACCAATAAAAAAAACAAACCAATTGCCACCTCAATTGGGGTAAAGATAGCCCTACCAGCTGAAACGACATTGACAGACCAATGCCGGGAAAGAACTCTAAGGCGGGAGTGTTCCCGTCGGTAGCACTGTGGACCGTCCCCTCAACTGAACGGATTGCATAGCTTCCAGAAAGCATAGTAGTAGCCAACCGGCACTGTGAACAGACACCCGTAGGTTTGTCTGCCGAGCCGCCCTGCTACCCCTCAATACTTGCCTTCGTCCATGGTCCCATCATTGAAGACAGTTCAGCTGAACGCGGACCACACCCAATACCGACGAGTCCCTATACTGAAAATAAGAAAGAAGAAGAAGATTGGAGAACTCGGAGGATTACACCCGGAATAATGCTCATCATAGTTCAGCGCCCACAACACCAGGGAAAACACAAGACAAACAAACAAAAAAAATCGCTTCGCCTATCAGTATTGTCCAACTCGGTCTCCAAGGCCGACGTCATGATGCAGTCCCAGTAAGTCACTCGCTTCTGGACCCGCAGGAAACGACACGCACTCCAAGCCTAGCGCCAGCCGAAGAACAACTCCACCAGGTCATGTGGTCCCCTACAGGTCCAAACGAATGCTCTCCAAAGCTTATCACCAACTATCACGCTAACCACAGCCAGGAAACGAGCACCATCAATCTTGACAGTAAAAACAACAAAAACAAAAAGGCCTCTCCAACGTGAGAGAAATTTTAAATTGGGTGAGCTGCAAGAATCATCGTACACACTTTACAAAACATGAGATCGTTTCTCAACCGAAACCCACAAATAACGATACCGGTACAAAATCTGTGTACCACTAACTCGGACAGCAGGCCCATGCGGTCGGACTTTTACCGCCAGGAGACCTCCCCTACAGTGATATTCTCAAGCCGTCAACTGCACAGCTGCGTCTTCCCTGGACAGACACACACACGAGTGGACTCACCTATCGCCGACCTCCTCGGCAAGTCCAGATCTCATTCGAACTGTCATCCTTTTTTATCCACCGATGTGATATTCTACAAGAGAAAAATTGATGAGCAGCGGTAATAATCCCTCAATCAGGAAGGGTTACAACAGACCGGAACGAGAACGAGACGATACGACAACCTTATACCTATACTGCTCACTGGAAGACACCGAAGAACTCCAATCCAGCCGGAGAAATCGTCGATAATGAGACACAAACATTCACCATACCCAAAACTATAACAACACTACACAAAAAAAACATCCGTATCCTTTGATCTATAACGTAGCCTTTACTCGTCAATATCTGAATCAAGGTCGTCTAGTTTTATGTCGGGCGGATGTGCTTTGAGGTCCTCAACATGCCAAGTACCCCTAGACTTGCCATTTTCGTCGGCCAACTCGTATGTGATTGGTGATAACTTTTTCTTAACAACAAACGGGCCTACATATTTTGGAGCAAATTTTGCCGTGAAGTCCCTAGTCGAATCCGATAAAACATGGTTCTTACGATATACTCTTTCACCTACCGAAAACGATTCTGGCCGGCGTCGCAGATTGTACCTGACTTTTGAACGTTCGTGCGCGGATTTAAGGCGCTTACTTATGTCATTGAAAATATTCTTATTCTCCGCAGATATCATAGCCTTACTAACCGGTGCTTCTTCATTAGCACCAATGCTTGGTTTTTGGTAATCTTCGCCACTAAAAATGTGTTCACGCCCGAAATTTACGAAGAAAGGTGTCAAACCAGTTGTCTCGTGGACAGCTGTTCTGATCGCACAGCCTACCTTAGGAAGTGAGGTATCCCATTTCCGATGGTTATCTTCAATATAACAGGACACCAAAGTCTTAAGGACTTGATTCACTCTTTCGACAGGGTTGGCTTGTGCGTGATAAAGAGGAGAAAACCGAATAGTGACGTTATAACTTTTACATAAATTCTGAAATAAATTCGAACGGAATTGTACCCCATTGTCGCATAGAAGAAACTGTGGGCATCCAAAAACCAAAAATATTTGCTCTTCGGTAATACGAGTGACAGCTGCTGCTGTTGCAGTTCTCAGCGGAAAAAACAGCGAAAATTTACTGAACGTGTCGGTTATGACATATATGAACTTGTACTCTTGTGAAGAACGTAAAAGTGGGCCAAATAGGTCGACACTGATCATCTGCCAAGGTACTTTTACTTCGGGAGGTATACCCATAATACCAGGTGGAGCCTTCAGAATAGGTTTTCTAGTAAGACATATAGTACATTTTCTGATGTAACTCGCAACATCTATCCACATTTTTGACCAATAAAATCGACTCTTGAGCTGTTCAAAAGTTTTGAATACCCCGGCATGACAAGCAACGGTACTATCGTGATATTGACTGATAAGGGCTTTACGATCCTGCTTTGGAATAACTTACTTCCAAAAATCATCAGTATCTCGCAAATTTGGATACTCACAGTTAACATACTTATACAGTTTGCCTTCTACTAGGCGCCATTGCGGAAATTTCAACGGGTCCTTACGTACATCGGAAATCATACGGTTATACCAAGAATCTTGATTTTCATTCGGAGTTGTCTCGAGTAATGCCAGTTCCGGAACGGCTCGCGACAAGACATCAGGGACAATATGGTCCTTTCCCTTGCGGTGCAAAATATCAAAATCAAATTGCTGTAATCTAACAGCCCAACGAGCTGAACGACCTGTCGGTTCGAGTAAATTGTTTAACCATATCAAGCTATGATGGTCCGTGATTAAGGTGAATTTATACCCTTCCAGATAGGCTCGGAGTTTTTCGATAGTGTACAGCGCCGCGAGACATTCACGTTCGGTCGTGCTATAGTTTTTCTCTTGCCTAGTAAGTGACCTACTGAAAGAACACCTTCAATACCATAGGCTGACGCGTCCGTCTGAACCAAAAATGGCAGAGTGAAGTCGAGACATGTAAGTATGGGAGCCGAAACGAGAGCATCTTTGATAGCAACGAAAGATTTCTGACATTCCTCTGTC
This sequence comes from Phaedon cochleariae, assembly GCA_918026855.4. Lineage (NCBI taxonomy): Eukaryota > Metazoa > Arthropoda > Insecta > Coleoptera > Chrysomelidae > Phaedon > Phaedon cochleariae. The sequence goes on from OU896708.1 coordinate 30,196,535, forward strand.
CAAGACTACCTTTTGTTTTTCGACAACAAAGCTGTCATTGGTGCGACCAAACTCGAGAAATTCGGAATGAACCGACGGTACCACGATGCAATGCCTACGAGACGTCGAATCTCAGTCGTGTTTTTTGAGTCGGAATGTTGAGTATTGCAGGAACTTTACTAGGGTCCACGTGAAGACCTTGGCTGTCAACGACGTACCCGATATAGTGTAATCCTGGCCTACAGAAAAAGCATTTCTCTTTCGAAACAGTTAGCCCTGCTTTACGAAACCGATTAAAAACTTCACGAATTAATGACAAGTGCGTTCCGAAGTCTTGTGTTACCAAAATAACATCGTCTAGGTAAACGAATACGTTTGACTCCGAATCAGCCCCTAAGACTTTGTCGATAAGTCGTTGAAATGTCGCCGGTGCATTACATAGCCCGAATGGCATTCTTTTAAAGTGGTACAATCCACGACCCGGGACGGTGAATGCGGTATACTCACGAGATTCAGGAGAGATCGGCACTTGCCAATAAGCCGACTTAATATCGATCGAACTGAGATATTTCGCGTTCCTGAGTTTATCAAGTATCGAAGTGATGAAAGGAAGTGGGTAAGCGTCCTTCTTCGTCACACGATTTAATTGCCGATAGTCGACACACAAACGATATTCCCCATTTTTCTTTGGGACTAAGAGTACCGGACTAGACCACGCTGACTCTGAAGGTTTGATCACGTCACTTTCTAACATTTCCTTCACCGCGTTATCGATATGAAGCTGCATCGCAGGCGAAACACGATATGTCCTTTGTTTTATCGGATCCGACTCAGTCACGATTTCATGATGTACCATAGTTGTACAACCTGAGGAATCACCCTGTAGCTCGAAATATTCTTTGATGACTTTGTCTAGGACGCTTTGCTGTCCTGATGTTAAGACCTCTTTAGGGACAACTGAACTAACTGAATTAATTTGGGGAAGAGATTGATCGAACTCCCAACACCCACGCTTCAAGTCCGGAATAATACCCATGGAAACCCAAAAATCAACACCGAGAATAATCGTATGGGCAAGTTCAGGGATGATCAACACCTCAAGGGTCCGTACTTTTCCTTCTAAGTTGAAGTGTATGCATGCGACTCCGATTACCCTACAGAATTCATCGTTAGCTTCCGTACATGATTTGATATTAGATGTACTAAGTTCGATCCCTAGATTCCGCAACACTGTCCAGCCAAGTCCCCCAATGACAGTCCTATTACAACCGCTATCCAGCAACGCTTTAAATTTCAGTCCCAGTACGTCAATCTCCAGATACGGTCGGTTGTCACCCTCGCAATGAGACATGATGAAGGACAGAACTGGTTGTAAGTTGTCAGAAAATGTGGTCGCTGAAGGCGGAAACTAGAGCACACTGTGCGACCAGTTAGTGGCTCCCCTGATCGTTTTCCAAACAACTCACACAGGTCTTGGCCATCACACCCTGAGCTCCACAACGGAAACAGTGCCTACGAGGTGCTTGAGTGCAAACCGAGCGCAAGTGTCCAGGTTGGCCACAATTCCAGCAACGAGCGGCTCCCGGAGTCTCCCGTACCGGAACCCTGATTTGGCTGGTCAGGACAGGTACCGATCATCGATACTCTCGACTGACTCGTACGCTGATACTCGAGGCCAGGTTCTACGGAATGTCTGGCTAACACCACCGGAGCTTTATACTCCTGAGCGCTCAAACTTGCCTCCTCAATCTCGCGACCGACACTAATCAATGAACTCAAAGTTGTAATGCCTTTGCCAGCCATAGTCATCTGTAAATGGGGTAACATTTTTCCCCGAATAAAGTTCACGCGAGATTCTACCCTAGGCTTACTAGACAATTTCGCAAAAATATTCTCCATATACGCGACATAAATGGTTACTGATTCTGTAGCACCCTGTGTTCTACGTTTGAGGGTATCCCAAATTCGTTCTCCATAACTCCTTGGCAAAAAGCTCACTCGAACTGACTCCAGAAAATCGTCATAATCCCTCATCTGATGCCTAGCAAATCGAAACCATACAGCGGCATCACCCTCTTATAATTCCAACACTGAATCAAACATTTGCTTCTTCGAAACATTTCTTGAGATTCGCATCTCATCTAATTTTTCAATAAAATCGGTAACGCTAGAATTTCCATTGAATCTCAACCGCCAGCGACTGACATCTACGAATTCAGAAGCGGCAAAGTTGTACGGGTCTACAACATTTGGATGATTCATATTAGATTGACTTGAGCAAAAATTTGGATTATTCATATTTAACTGACTTGGGCGAAAGTTGGGATTGTAGTGCTGATTATACTGTGGGGGTTGTACTGAAACTGAAGGGTTAAATCCTTGCGCGATATTAGCAAAAGATGGTTGATGTGTCGTAGAATCAAACGTGGCACACTGAGTGTTGAAAGAATTAGCATCTCGACCAAATTCGGAAGTCTGAGGAAAATTACCTGAGTCTGGCAAACGTTGGCTGTGATTTATTCATCGATAAATTCGAATTCTTATACTGACCGAGGCTTATATTTTTCAACTTTTTCGCCAAATGGTCGGAAACGATAGTGACATTCTTTGATTCAGGTTAGACATTAGGCTTAGTATTGTTGGTTAAGTTTGGTTTCGAAGCGGGTTGTTGGAGGAACTCGATCAAGTCCTCGTTATCATTCGTTGTTTCCGCGTTGTTTGTTGGGACCGGCTCCGGATCGCCACGTGAAGATGATAAATTCGGTACTGAACAATTTGGTTCATCAATCAGTGATACATTGTCCAACTGGACCGGTTGCTCTAAAATTTCGGACTTATTCGCATTGCTTGCCTTAACCTCAACACTAGTGGCATAAGCTTCTTCTAATGCGCGATGTGCCTCCTCAACTATTGATAACAATTTATTCTTCTCGCCCTCAATCTCGTCAGACTCTGAAGTGATTCTTGACAGCCGATTATTAATGTGGGAAAGTCGAGTTCCGATACGTCTATATTCATTTTCTAAATTGACGATGTTAATATCTTGGATATTTCCCATTAACTCCTCTAATTTATAACTACAAACTGTAATCTCGTTATTCGGGTCACATCGCATTGTATCAGGGCTTACATAACCATCGCGTTCACGAACCAAAGCCTGTCCTAACAAAAAACGTTTTTCTTGAACAGTACCGTTTCCCAAACCTGCACCACGAATTAATAATTCGTAGGACAATTCATCTCCTAATAATCTGTTGACGTCCTTTTTGAATTAATCTTCAACTTAAAATCACAAAATCAAGTCCAAGAATAACAAGCACCAACTCTCCCAGAAGAATCACCCTGTATTCAATCTTAGTTGAAATTTACCGAGTCAGCAATCCTCAAATTTTTCTGACAGCAAGTGAAAACTATTCGATTTTTTTTTTTCAATGTAAAGTGAAACAGCAGTTTCCTCCCTTTCTCAGCAGGAAAAAAAAATCGAAATCCAATACAAGACACCCAACAAGTTGAACCGCAATGCAGAATCACCCTGTATGATTCCAACTGTAAGTACTGTGAGTATACTGACCTTCTATAATGTCAAAAAAAATGGATTTTTTTTCAACTCCTCACACAAAATGTACAAAAAAAATAAAAAATATCTCAATATCACCCTGTATGATATTCGATAAAATATCATATATATATTTTCCAATAAAAACTAGAAACAGAGTCAAACTTACATCTACTGTTCTGCTGAACCGCCCTGTAAACTCAATAAGGCAAAACAAAAAAAATTGTCCACAAGGTTTCACCACCCTGTATACTGGAAATATAAACTTGATTTTGAACAAGAGATTTTTTTTTTGCAGAACTGTATGAGAGATACTTTCTTGATCAAAATAATAATTCACACTACTACCAACATATTGACCACTCCACCTTATTCACCCTGTAACTAACTGAAATAGGTTAATTTGATTTGGGCGCCATTTATTACTAAGTTTTGAAGGGTAAGAGGTGGCTGTGAAATTCCTTCAAAAGGGAATGGATGTTATCCCTTCAACCCTGCTGGGGAGGCTAAATATACTGAGGTTGGTAATAAAAGTTAGTGTTTAAAGTGCCCCATTCATTCCGA